>CM034358.1:5644675-6115919 GCA_019925275.1 Mytilus edulis | reverse complement strand
TTATAAAGCACAAAAATGTCAGTATTCTCCTCAGAAACTAACAAAACCTTTAAATAGACTTATTAAAAGGGGATATAGTTACGATACTGTTGTCAGGTCATTAAAGATTGCATATTTTGGCTTTAACATTGATTCACTGATAGGGTCTTTGCATCAGAACTAAACACATTTATTTCTAAAAAAACAGTTGTTGGCATGACACGGGTTATGTTCTTCTCATATATTTTATGATAGTATGATACTAAACCCCTAAAGGGAGGGATTGTACCTGATATTCATATGATGAAGACATAATCTTTCAATCAGTTTAATTGAGGTCTGGAGCTGGCATGTCAGTTAACTGCTAGTAGTCTGTTGTTATTTATGTATTATTGTCATTTTATTTATTTTCTTTTGTTACATCTTTTGACATCGGACTCGGACTTCTCTTGAACTGAATTTTAATGTGCGTATTGTTATTCTTTTACTTTTCTACATTGGCTAGAGGTATAGGGGGAGGGTTGAGATCTCATAAACATGTTTAACCCCGCCGCAATTTTGCGCCTGTCCCAAGTCAGGAGCCTCTGGCCTTTGTTAGTCTTGTATGATTTTAAATTTTAGTTTCTTGTGTATAATTCGGAGTTTAGTATGACGTCCATTATCACTGTACTATTATGCATATTTTAGGGGCCAGCTGAAGGACACCTACGGGTGCGGGAATTCTCGCTACATTGAAGACCCATTGGTTGCCTTCGGCTGTTGTTTGCTCTATGGTCGGGTGGTTGTCGCTTTGACATATTCACCATTTCCTTTCTCAATTTTATCTATATGTCGTAATCATTAATAATTTGAGAGAAAAAAAGTTCGTTCATTATTTTTGTGTTCTGAATTTGCAACATCTTTTTGTTCTTAAATTAAACTCTTGTATAGATTTACTTTACACCACAACCACGATTTACACCCGTAAATGTTGTACAAGGATAGTTAAAGGTTTAAAGATCTATGGACTAGGTATTACATAACTTTTCCTTTCGTTTATAGCTGTCATTGTTTTTGCATCAAAAGAGTAATTTTTACAAAATTTCAAATAAGTCCTGCCAATAACAATACTTAAATAAATAGGAATATACGATATGATCAAATTAACTAACAGTACGGGATTTGAAAAATTCTTCAACAACTTAAAAAATCTGCAGAAACAATAAAGGACTCCTGGGGTGCGGGAATTTCTCGCTACATTGAAGACCTATTTTTGAATTTCTGCTGCTGTCCGCTCTATTGTCGGTCGGGTTGTTGGTCTTTGACACATTCCCCATTTCCATTCTGAATTTTATTAATAGTAAAGGAGGAAAATCATACAAGTACAGGGTACCTATAAAGTACTTTAAAATGTCATTGCATTATTGAAATTTTGTCTTGTTGTACAACCGGAAATAAATACATGTAATTAGTAGATTTTTTAAATGTTCTGTAACATATTTGTGAATAATTATGATAATAATAACTTTATTCGTCTGAAAATTTGTTGAAAAAGTACAATGTCTCATGTTTATATGATTTATGAATAAGTATAGTATACAATTTTTGGTATTTGAACAGTTTTCCAAGCGTGTCCTTAAGATCACAATTTATTAACCTTGTTAAGTATAATTGTGAGTGTTGACTTCACTTCATCTTTAAGATACCGTTCACTGACTGGTGATCGTGTCCGTGTTCTTTTCCCCTTACACGCAAAGAACAATATCTACAATTTTAAATGCAAACACTACATGTATATAGCAGCTCAATGCTACTTAATGCATCTTGAATCATTATTTATAGCTAAAAAATAAAAATCATATAAACTGAAAACATAAAAGGACTTCTGAATTTTAGCACGATCATTGCATGAATACATGTGGTAAACAAAGCGACCCATACAATGGCCGTAAAAAGAAATGAGTGGTACTGATATTAATTATTATGTTTTATTCAATCCCATGTTCAACACATGATATACTATTAGTTATATAGTGTGATAGTGACCTAATACGGTATATATGGGGTCAGTAGAATTTACTGACCCCATATATACCGTATTACGTCACTAGCACACTATGTAACGAATTTATCTTACCGACTACCTTTACGTGTAAAATTTAGACCAGTGACCTATCAAAATGAGCAAGTCTTCAATACAGTTAGCGTTAACATGATTAAGAAACTACTCCATTGATCCTACAAAAACATTCCATACGTCGTAACTACAATCCCCTTCCCTTTCATGAATGTGGCCTCCTACCGAATTAGACTATTTACCGGATTTGTTATCACATAAGCAACACGACGGGTGTCACATGTGGAGCAGGATCTCCTTACCCTTCCGGAGCACCTGAGATCACCCCTAGTTTTTGGTGGGATTTGTGTTGTTTATTCTTTGGTTTTCTATGTTGTGTCATGTGTACTGTTGTTTGTCTGTTTGTCTTTTTCATTTTTAGCCATGGCGTTGTCAGTTTATTTTCAATTTATGAGTTTGACTGTCCCTTTGGTATCTTTCGTCCCTCTATTGTATCACATGTTTTTCGATGGGTCTTTGCTGGTTTTAGTCATGAATTGAAACTCATAGCAAGAAAAAAAAAACAACATGTCCGCAATAACTTGTGCAGAGTAAGACCCTTATTTTAAATAACATAATGATATATGGAATCTCCAAAGCGAACACAAATGTTATCTAGTAAAACAATGAAGTGCAGTTATAGTATCAAAACATGTCCCATTGACATAGTTGTTTTGTTTATTGCTACTAAAAATGACATAAAGATTTCAAACATATGTATCACATTCTAGCTTTTTAAATGCCCATTTAATTTAGGTGTGTGATTTTTTTCTTAATGAGATTATGAGGCCAAGTGGTATATAGAGCTTTTTGACGCTCCAAAAATAATTAATTACACAGTACTTTTACTTATACAAGTATTTGAACAAGTTATTATATGGTTATTTTTATAAATTTCCTGTTACAAAACTTTTCGACAGACTAATGGTTTTCTTATCCCAGGAATAGATTACCTTAGCTTGTTTAGAACTCATAGTTTTATTGATTATTTGACCAATAAAAACCATTATATAACATATAATTGAGAATGGAAATGGGGAATGTGTCAAAGAGACAACAACCCGACCATAGAAAAACAACAGCAGAAGGTCACCAACAGGTCTTCAATGTAACGAGAAATTCCCGCACCCGGAGGCGTCCTTCATATGGCCCCTTAACAAATATATAACAGTCCATCTATGAATTTTCCTTGTTGAACAAATCTAAGAATGATCAGATAATTAATTAATAAATAATGTATAGCTTGTCAAATTCATCAATCGAAAATAAACTGACAACGCCATGGCTAAAAACGAAAAGGACAAACAGACAAACAATATTACACAAGACATAACATAGAAAACTAAAGAATAAACAACACGAACCCCACCAAAGACCAGGGATGATCTCAGTTGCTTTGGAAGGGTAGGCAGATCTTGCTCTACATGTGGCACCCGTCATGTTGCTTATAAGATAACAAATCCGGTAAATATCCTAATTCGGTAGGTCAAATTCATTAAAGGGAACGGGATTGTAGTTACGAAGTACGGAACATATCCTGTATAAGCGCACATCTGAGTGTCCTCCAGTGCATTGCAATTTTTATAGTTGATTAAACTTTATTATTACATTGGTTGTACTGAATTACATTGATTTCCCAGTTAAAAAGAGATAATTTGACATGTGAAATAAACGTATAAAAAGAAGATGTGGTATGATTGCCAATGAGACAACTGTCCACAAGAGACCAAAATGACACAGACATTAACAACTATAGGTCACCGTACGGCATTTAACAATGAACAAAGCCCATACCGCATAGTCAGTGGTTATTTCACTCTCTGACGTCATACAACAATAGTCGTTTTCAAGACGTCGATAACGGCGGATCAAAACATATTGCAAATGCGTCGAAAAAAGATATATTTCCTTACATGTTTAACATTAATTTCTTTAAAAAAAAAATGTTTTAATTAGTCTTTCTTTATTTAATGTAATAAAGAAAATAACTAATTAAAAAATTCAAATATCGAAATATATTCAACTTGTGACCAGACAACACTGATAATTAACTCATGCGCTACGAGCATTCGTGAATTAATGTGTTGTTCAGTCACTCGTTGAATATTTTTCTCTATTTGAATTCTTCGATTAGTAATTCTATAGCAATCTTTAAAAATGTCTGAATACAAATTTGTGCTTACTTTTTCTCTACATATGCAACAGATTGAAACAATGTATCTAAATATAGCTTTCAACGTGGTAAAACGTGTTCGTTTATAACAGGACAAACCCACGAACAATACTACATATACATATATATATACATTCATAAATACATAACTTACAATTTACATGTTCTGAGTCGAACACAAAAATGAAATTTTTATTTGTACTTGCCATTTTCATTGTTTGTGCTGGTGCAGTGACAATTCATCAAGTTAAAAGTAAGACTTCTTTATCGTTATTTGAAAATATATTATATTTTTGTAAACTAGGGACAAGAATTTGCTGTTGTCCTATTTTTTTTCAAATTTGTGATGTGGTTTTATACACTAATGCAGAATCAAAGTACAATTATGCATGCAAAATAAAGTTTAGATACGTATTTTTCGATCTAATTTCAAACAAAACTGTTTAGTTTTATCTGTTTGTTTAACAACCTATGATAATAAGTAGCCAGGCTTACTTGATTTTTACAATTCTAAATAGTCAGTAAAATAATCAAATTTCTAATATATACTTTTCATATTATTTAAAATCAATTTACTTCTGTTTGATCTTATTGCGCATACCAAACGCTATAAAACTGACCAATAAATAAATGATAAAAATACAGGTTGACTGGATCAAATTTCTAAAGAATAGTCGTTCATGAAATGTTAAAAAGAAAAGATCAAAACATCAAACGAATTGATATCAACTGTCATATTCCTGATTTGAAACAGTTAAATATGATAAATTTAACTTGGTGTTATAGCTTATCAAACCTGTAACGTCCATAACAGTCACATATACATCCATTATATTGACCATTATTGGTGAACAAAACTGAAAGACATAATAAGTAAACAGCAGTCACATTATGATATAACTAACAGTTAACCAGCAGGAATGTAAACAGATTTTTTTTTACTCTACATTTTCTAAGATTAGAATAGGGATTCTAAAAAAATAAATTAATAATTTGTATCAATTGTATATCTAGATACACGTCAATGCAAAGCTGAAGATGGAATATGTAAACAAACGTGTGCTGTAGATGAAGAAGACACAGGTCCGTGTTGCCGCAATAGTTATAGATGTTGCCAACCATGCAATGGTATGTAAACCGCATGTTACTATTGATTGATTTCAGGTGGTTCATAAAAACGATACCATTTTTTCGTTAATTAATTTTCTAAAATACATGACAATAACTTAGATTTTTTTTACAAGAAAATAAAAGCAAACGCAGATGTGTTTTTTTTTTAGAAATTATGAAGCCTAACAACAGTCTTAGATTTAAATATCTAATAAAAAAGTTCATAAAGACTAAATGTTAAATATTTGTAATAGTACTTTCTTTGCGAGAAATCGTAAAACTAATGTAGCTCATTTTATAATGTATATGTACATTGTCTTGTCGTTCTTATCTATTCTAAGACACACTTCAGTATGCTCAGTGTAAAGCCAAAAACGGAGAGATTAAACCTGTGTGTGATGTTAATGAACAAGATACAGGTATAGGACCTTTTTGCAATACAAACAGATGTTGTGAGCCGCCTACATGCATTGGTATGTCACAAATATCTTACCCGTTGTATAGTAAAGTAGATCACTTTTATTTTTTTAAACAAGTAATGTGCAAGTAAATGTAATTAACATGTCACTTCCATACATCTAGGTTAGTAAAATGTGTGTCACAAATACTAGTTCTGTTTTCAAGATTTGTTTACCTTTTTTAATGAGACATGGTCAGAAAATTTCAGGATTTTTACTGCTTATAGATTATGTAGATAGACGTAGGAAAATATGGTATGAGTGCCAATGAGACAACTCTTCATCCAAGTAACAATTTATCAAAGAAAACCATTATAGGTCTTCAACACAGGTCATATATGATTGCTATTTTTGGCTATACGCAAAACCAGGTTCAACCCACCATTTGTT
This sequence comes from Mytilus edulis, assembly GCA_019925275.1. Lineage (NCBI taxonomy): Eukaryota > Metazoa > Mollusca > Bivalvia > Mytilida > Mytilidae > Mytilus > Mytilus edulis. Next base: position 6,109,714 of record CM034358.1, on the reverse strand, counting down.
TTATTTAAATGTCCAATGTTATAGTTCATTTCTCTGTGTGTTACATTTTAGTGTTGTGTTTCTGTTGTGTCGTAGTTCTCCTCTTATATTTAATATGTTTTCCTCAGTTTAACTTAGTAACCCGGATTTGGTTGTTTTTTTCTTAATCGATTCATGATGGTTTTATATCTCAACTTGTACGATTCACTCGTGTATGTAACAAAGTATTAGATTTTAGAGAGATAAATTTATGTATTACTGAAAAATTATTACACCAGGGTTTTCGATATCACAAACCGGTCAAAACATTTACTAAATTTTATCAACGGTATAAGGAAATAATTCATAAATACAACTCAACATGCAGACATCTTATATGTTCAGGTATTTCACATCCAATTTTTTAATGGAAATATTCTTTTTTAAGCACAACAATGTCAGTATTCACCTCAGAAACTAACAAAACCTTTAAATAGACTCATTAAAAAGGGATATAGTTACGATACTGTTGTCAGGTCATTAAAGATTGCATATTTTGGCTTTAATATTTATTCACTTATAGGGTCTTTGCATTGGAACTAAACACATTTATTTAAAAAAAAAAAAAAAAAAAAGAGTTGTTGGCATGACACGGGTTATGTTCTTCTCATATATTTTATGATAGTATGATACTAAATTCCTAACGGGAGAGATGGTGCCTGATATTCACATGATGCAGACATAATCTTTCAATCGGTTTAATTGAGGTCTGGAGCTGGCATGTCAGTTAACTGCTAGTAGTCTGTTGTTATTTATGTATTATTGTCATTTTATTTATTTTCTTTTGTTACATCTTTTGACATCGGACTCGGACTTTTCTTGAACTGAATTTTAATGTGCGTATTGTTATGCGTTTACTTTTCTACATTGGCTAGAGGTATAGGGAGAGGGTTGAGATCTCATAAACATGTTTAACCCCGCCGCAATTTTGCGCCTGTCCCAAGTTAGGAGCCTCTGGCCTTTGTTAGTCTTGAATGATTTTTTATTTTAGTTTCTTGTGTATAATTCGGATTTTAGTATGACGTCCATTATCACTGTACTAGTATACATATTTTTGAGGGGCCAGCTGAATGACACCTATGGGTGCTGGAATTCTCGTTACATTGAAGACCCAGTGGTGGCCTTCGGCTGTTGTCTGCTCTATGGTCGGGTTGTTGTCGCTTTGACAAATTCACCATTTCCTTTCTCAATTTCATTATGAATTTTGAACAGCGGTATTCTGCTGGTGCCTTTTTTGGGTAGTGAAAAGAGAGACAAAATAACAACACAATGTCATGTTTATTAAAAAAACAAAAAACTTATCATTTAACAGCTTCAGTAGATTGCAACTGTAAAAGTAGTACTGACAGGTGTGATTGGGAAACTGAGTATACGGACAACGCTGGAAATTGTTCAGGAAGTGATAAATGTTGCAAGCCCTGTTGTCGTAAGTTTTTGTATCAATCAAAACATAGCATACACCACGCGATTGATCATTTAATTCAGTGAAATTTATCTCGTTAAACGTATTGTATACATAAAGATTTAACCATTGCATCGAGTATGATACGATATTAATCCTCTCAAGACTGATAGATTTTTAAAATTAAAATCGAGAGTCGACGAGCGTTTTGAATAGTAAAATTTAATTGTCGAGATTGGATATATATCATATGGAACGAGGTTTGGTGATGGAATTAGTTTCTGTTTTGACTTTGAGACGATATGCAGATATCTTATACCTTCTTTTCAAATTACCTATTAAAAGATATATTCTTTCTATGTAATGTCATCAGGCATTTATACCTTTTTCATTGCGAATTTTGAAATTTTACACCTGCACAGATAACCCGCTATAGGGTATACCAAATTCTTTAAATTTTCTATAGTTAATACATGATAAGGGTATATTTTATATGTCGATGTTGTTTAAAATGTCATTTAGGTTCATTTTGTAAGATTCGACAGTCGTTCTTCAAGATGTTGTTCAAAGGCAAGGTTACCATATTGTTTTACAGGTTTTAACAAGATGAAAAGTAATATTTTATCTTTCAAAAACAGACATCTATGTTGATACAATAATTTTTCGAATAAACATGTACATTTTCTACCATTACAGTTACATGTGGTGGAACTTTTAAAGGACCAGAGGGAACTTTTACATCACCTCATTATCCTTCACACTATTGTGTTGAACAACTATGTACTTACACCATAATAGTTGAGGAAGGATCTAAAGTAATGTTGAACTTTACTTTCTTCCATTTGGACTTTACTTTCCTCGATTTGAAACCCAGTTTTGATACAGTTCAGGTATACACATATATTAAACAATTAGATTACAATAAATATCATGCTATATTAATATTATTCTTGCATTCATACTTGTTTTGATAATGCTAAATATTAGAAAATAGTGGTTTTATACATGTTTAATTCGTGTAGGATGTAGTTTTTTGTGTGTTTTCTTGTGTACAAATAGAGATGGAATTATCAAAATGTCATTTTTAAAGGTTAAAAAAATAGTTTATTAAGCCTAAAATCGTGATGTAAAATAGCAAGGTCGAAGGATAACAACTGTACAAAACCTTGTACTGCATTTTACATATAACCATCACCAATCATTATAATGAAGCGGTTGATTCAGAATTTGATTCGGAAGATTCAGAAACTACTAAATATTACAAAATAGTAGTTTTGTCAATACATGTTTAATTCGGGTATGCAGTAGTATAACAAATACCAATCATTACAATGAAGCGGTTGATCTCAGATGATTCAGAAAGTATTTATATTTTAATTTATATAGTGATACCCATTGTGATGGTGGACGTGTCGATGTGATGTGAAATTTAAACATTTTTACATATTTAAAAACATATTTTTGAGTAGGTTTATGATGGCGAAATTAGCACAAATACATCACTGGCCACATTAGATGGTGGACCCTTTGAAGGATTAGAATTTAATTCGACTTCCAACAAAATGTTAATTGTCTTCACTTCTGATTTTATCAATCCCTTTACTGGGTTCAGTGCAATTTACAAAACACTACAGTAAGTGAAATTTACAGTAAACCATTACCCTCACCCTAAAAAAATAGTGCAGTTTACTTAGACTCTGATAACAGTAAAACCTGTAAGTAAATAAAGGCAACAGTAGTATACCGCTGTTCAAAACTCATAAATCCATGGACAAAAAACTAAATCGGGGTAACAAACTAAAACCGAGAGAAACGTTTTAAATATAAGAGGAGAACAACGACACAACACTAAAATGTAACACACACAGAAACGGACCAAGCATCAGACAAAATCCCACGAGAATAACAAATATAACATCAAAACCAAATACATGAATGTGGGATAGACAAGTTACGTGACACGTCTTATCGCAATGTGAATTTACACTCAGGTAGTGAGAGTCACAGCTTATGAAATGATCGACATTTTCGTTCATTACAAATTAAAATAAAATTGATATATACATCAAGTTGAGAAGGTTATTTTGATCATGATACATGATTTCTACAAATACAGCAATTCTTGCTCATTTTTTTTCGGAAAGCTTTCCGCTATGATTATACCAAATCATAATAAGTCAAGATATTAACTAAATAGTCTCCTACGTTAACTCAAAGTCTTTTTCATATTATTTATCTATCTTACTACAGAATGTTATACAAACTGCCATAACATTTATGTTAGCGTTAAACGATTATCATTTTCTGAATGAAGCAAAGGATAATATATTACTATGTTTGAAGAGTTCCTATGAAAAATAACTGTTTCTAATACAATATGTATAGTTGTTGAGAGTATTTAGATGCCGTCAACAATGCAAAATAAAATATAACTGTATGATGACATTCACCATACAGTTGTAGTGCATTCAAATACTTAAAGTTAGAAATTTTGGACCACAATGCTCTTGAACTTAGTGTTTTAAAAAAAAAACTTCTTTGGATTCGAGCGTCAGTGATAACTATTGTGTGGGCGACAATTGTGTCTGGTATGAATACAAAATGTCATCCTAGTATCTATGAATTTATATGCATATATAAGAAACAGCTCAAATAAATATGAAAAAGCAGTCTTGTGCTACACCATGTATACCTTTACATTGAGTTACTTATCCTGTTTTTAATATACAATGAGAGAAAACAGTGTTCTTAAAATTGATTGTGTTTACTATCAACCAGTGCGAAAAATTACATGATATTTGGACAATATGAAATATGTTTTGCTTCTTTTTGCAACACTCTATAAGTACGACATAACATACTACGTTCGAAATTACAAACACTTATTTCAAAAGACAACAATGATTGTAACGTATTATTAGCTAACGGTATGTAAAAATTGTGCAAAGTTATTCAAATGATAAATTTGAAAGCTACACCATCTGATTTCACTAGGCGTATTGCATATGATTTTTCACCTAAATGTTATTTTGTTATGGAGTATCGATCAAGAACTAATGTTATTTATTATTTTCATTGATGAATAATTTTCATTTTAATTTCAATTCATGTTTATATTGCAGATGATTTGCCTTCATGGCATGCACAAAGTGAAAATAATATCAGAAAGGAGTTGTTAATAAAATATGTTACCTGCAACATGCTTCGTTTTTGTAATTCATAATCAATATTTAAAAAAAACTTCTGTTTCGAACAATCATCCCTACGTGTAAAATGATGATAGTAAAACGACTCATAGTTTTTAAGTCGTAAATCAATCTATTTTGTTTTCGATCATACGTTCAAACAAATAAGTCGATTATGTTTTATTAGCGCAAGAGCCGAGGGGGAAACCGAATTAAAGCATCAAGTCTAACATTGGATTATGCCAGTTGTAAAAAAAGACCACAACCCACATCGGTTGGTCAGTTTTGTTGTATATCTGTGATGTATGATTTCACAGTTTTTGCGGATTGATTCTAACCATTGTCATATTAACCAATTCCGATGTTCGATTAGGCACACTTTTCAATTTATTCCTTCTTCACTGTTTTGTTAAAAGAGTTTAACTTTTTTTCAATGAAAAATTTATTTGTATCCTATATATCCTATATATCTGTCTCATTTATTATCTTAAAACACTGGGATGAATTAAAGGATGACGAAGAGGCAAAACTTTTATTTGATAAAAGGCCTCTGTTTGCTTTCCGTAGGCATAAAAACTTGAAAGACACAGTAACATCAGCAACTCTGAATAATTAATATGTTGCAGATTATGAAAATAGATTCTATACTTTGTTCGTTAAATTGATAAACATGGTTAAGTAGATAAAGAGTATAGAACAATATTAGTTAGACAGATCATGAGGTGTCGAGCCCCTAATAAAAATTACAGTATTTTTATAATAAGTGTCACTATTCAATTGCTTGGGCTCCTGATGATGGACATGGCCATGGTCAATTAGTTAATTCTAATTGGTCTAAATAGATGTTCGAAACACCTTGTGATATATGGAGTTGGTGTGCTGGGATAGGCTTTGACAACGATTTATTGAAATATATGGAAAAGTTTAAAAGAGCAGACTCTGTACCGCTCTCTATGTACACGACGTCACCGTTATTGTGACGTTAAATATTCAGAGTAACTTTGTCCCTAGTAGACCAGACCTCATGTCTGCTTTTTTAGGACTGATGCAGACTAGTCATGAGGACAAGTTTGAAAGAGCAGACTCTGTACCGCTCTCTATGTACACGACGTCACCGTTATTGTGACGTTAAATATTCAGAGTAACTTTGTCCCTAGTAGACCAGACCTCATGTCTGCTTTTTTAGGACTGATGCAGACTAGTCATGAGGACAAGTTTGAAAGAGCAGACTCTGTACCGCTCTCTATGTACACGACGTCACCGTTATTGTGACGTTAAATATTCAGAGTAACTTTGTCCCTAGTAGACCAGACCTCATGTCTGCTTTTTTAGGACTGATACAGACTAGTCATGAGGACAAGTTTGAAAGAGCAGACTCTGTCCCGCTCTCTATGTACACGACGTCACCGTTATTGTGACGTTAAATATTCAGAGTAACTTTGTCCCTAGTAGACCAGACCTCATGTCTGCTTTTTTAGGACTGATGCAGACTAGTCATGAGGACAAGTTTGAAAGAGCAGACTCTGTACCGCTCTCTATGTACACGACGTCACCGTTATTGTGACGTTAAATATTCAGAGTTCCAATACAATTATAATTGCAAGGAGACGTTCTTATTATAAGCCTTAATATGTGCCCGATACAACCACTCTACGATAGTTTTCATTTAATTCGTTTAATTAAACTACATTCCAAAAATTTATACATGTAGTACACGAACACTAATCTTGCCTCCCCCCCCCATTTCACCCTCCCTATAAAAAAGGAATGGATCAATGATTTTACCATGGTTTTATTTTGATTTCCAAATATTTTGATATTTGTGTCTTGATATGATATGGATATGAGTTGAGAGAATTGACTTAGAAAATTATCAGGAATTGTTGTATTGGTTTATCTGCAGAAGAAAGATACCTTTGGAAGAACAGATCGACAGAATAAAATCGGGAATGATTCGAAAAAATAAAATGCAGCATACTTATGACACTGTATATTCCCTATTATTTGTAGCATACCAATTTTCGTAGATTTTGTGAGTGGAAGTGAGCCGTGTACATGACAATTTCAAACGTTCAATGAAGTTTATATTTTCCACGAAAACAACAGAAATAAATGAATTTATTCTGTGTTGTGAACATAATTGTTTGTCAGGTTAATATTATAATATTTGCATATTCACAATATTTTGCATCATTGATCAATGTTTGCTATTACAATGTTATTTGTCTCTATTTTTCATTATGCAATTTGTTTCTGTTCTTCTAACGCCATTTTCAACACTTGATGTCTTTCAATAATTGTTTTATCTTTTAATACTTAAAAACAATAGTTATAGTAAAACAATAAATAGTGAAAGCACAGTTCTGGTAGGATTTTAATTTATTTATGTGAAGCAAAATAACGAAAAATAAGAAACGTTCGTTTTCCCAGATCATGAAAAATTAATTTTTAATGAAGTATATTATATGTAACTTCTCTCCAAGAGCTATCGTCAAATTGATTGTTTTTTCTTTAACACATATAATGAATTTGAATCTAAAATTATCCACTTATTTAGTTGATTGACTGCGTTTGCTAAATGATGGAAATGTTTTATATATATAAATGGGGATTGGTGTTACAGCAAAGCATTAAAAGACATTTTATAAGTCAGTGAGAATCCATGAATCCATGAAAATCAGTGTTGAGTGTTCTGTGTTGTGTTTTATGTTCAGTTGTTTATATGGTTTTTTTGTTGTTGTTAAAAGCCCCGCAACACTTAACTCCAAATTGAATTATAATTGAAAAAAAACACCAGACTTACAAATAAATCTGAATCTCCGAAAGGGTAAGTAGATCTAGTTCCACATGTTGCACATGTCGTGCTGCTCATGTTAGCAAATACCCGATAATAAGCCTAATTTGGGAGGTCGCATTTGGGAAAGGGATTTGAGGATCTTATAAGGTGTTTGTAGAACTGTTGATATCAATGTCAATACCTGTACCTCCCTTCATACAGAAATACGACTATATGTGTGTATATGAACTACGATTACTTTCCTGAAGAGATGATATACAACCTCTTTGACTCTGAAAAAAAGTAAAATCACAAAAATACCGAACTCAGACGAAAATCCAATCCAAAAATCCACAATCAAATAGCAAAATTAAATGACAAAACACATAAAAAACGGATGGACAAGAACTGGCATATTCCTGACTTGGCACAGGCATTTTTAAATGAAGAAAATGGTAGATTGAACCTATTTTTTTAGCGCTTAACCTGTCACTTGTACGACAGTCGCATCAAATCTAATAATATTGATAATGGTTCATGAACTAAACAAACATCCACAATAGGTAAAAATATCACAAATAAGGGTAAAAAGTATAATTCGGTAGGTCACATTCGTGAAAAGGGAAAGGGATTGTAGTAACGACATAACAAACATATCCGATATCATCTAAATAACAGATATTACATACATTGTAACGGTCAACCAACTCGTGATGGCGTCCATAAAATTTGTGTAGTGATGATTACAGCTTCCAAATGCTTCACTATTGGGAAGCTCAAATCATATCTTTTGCTGTAAAGTTTCGTTTTCAACCGACCCTCATAGTCAATTTCTATATATAAATCATAATCAAGTGGCAAAATCAAGAGCTCAAACACATCAAACTAAGGGATAACAACTGTCATATTCCTGACCTGGTACAGGCATTTCCCCTGTAGAAAATGGTAGATAAAACCTGGTTTTGAAGCGATAAACCTCTCAATTTGATTACAGTCTCATCATACTCCGTTATATTTACAATGATGTGTGAACTAAACAGACATAAAAAGTAAAATAGTCAGAATATGGGTACAGCAGTTATCATCGGGTAACAATTTTTAGAAGGAACAATTTAACAGAACACAAAAACATCTATCTACAAACACATTCATTGATTCGCGTGTGTGACGTCAGACAATTGCTTACATCACATATAATTGTCTTTTAATGTATTTACAAACAACTTTAAAATTTCACATGGGCAAATGTTAGCATACAGGGTTAAAAAATCAAAAGTATTTAAGAATTAATTTCAGAAATAGACCGAGATTTAAAATAGTCCAAAAGTTATATAGAATTATAAGAAGCCACAAATAGTTCATTCCACTACGCGATTGAATAATTTTGTCGTTTGTGGTTCAACGTATTTTCTAATTCATAATAGAAATATATCATAATGACATATGATAGAACAATGTCATACTTTGGGATACCATAAGGCATATTTTGTTAATAAGGAACAAAAGGGTAAAACATACTACACAGAGGAACACGTGATCAGTATGCTGGAGTTTCTTATTGACAACATATTTGTTGAATTTGAAGGTAGACTTTTTCAACAAACTGTGCGCCTCTCCTTGCCGACCTCTTCTTGTTTTCATATGAATCGGAGTTCCTTCCGACACTTGTCAAAAACAAGAAGATCAAAGAAGCCAGGTTATTTAATTTCACTTTCAGATATATTGATGATGTTCTTTCCATTAACAATCCGAACTTTTCTGATTGGGTTCCATTAATATACCCACCAGAACTAGAAATTAAAGAGACCACAGACACGGCTTCCTCCGCCTCATTTTTAGACGTATACCTCGAATTTGACATACACAGTCATCTCAATACGAGAATCTATGACAAACGAGACGATTTTAATTTTGAAATTATCAATTTCTCCCACCTCAGTAGTAATATACCAACTTCACTTGCATATGGAATATACATTTCCCAACTTATAAGGTATTCAAGAGCTTGCAGCTCCTATTCAGACTTTGTAAAACGTCACCAGTGTCTGAGCAGAAAGTTGATGAACCAGGGGTATGTCAAAGAACGTCTTGTCCTTTTTCTAAAAAAGTTCACCGGAAGATACCAAGAACTTGTTGATAAATATTCCGTATCAACTTCATTAATAATACAAGATGGTCTTGAAGTATAGATTTTGCGTACTGACGTTGGTTATCATGTTAATAACGTGTAATAGTATTATTTTATTTGTCTTTATTAATGTTACTTGTACTGTTAAGTCAGTTTTTTGAGATATTCTTTTGAAGTGACTCTGTGGTTATGTAAAACATCATACTTTATACGACAAAATTATTTCATTTATTAATATTACTTTTACTTATGGATCTTGACATACTATGAATGACAAAACTATTTTATTCAATAATACTACTTTTTCTGTTAAGTCTGTTTTTTATGATATACATTTGACGTGAAACTGTACGTATGTATCCCGTCATACCACACGTTTGAACCACACAATTATTTTATTAATTATTATTACTTTTACTGTTAAATCTGTTTTCTGTTATATCAACTTAACGTGACTCTGCATTTATGTATGCCGTCATACTTTGAACGACAACATTATTTTTATGTCTACCTGTGCGAATTCCAAACGCGCAATTTTACACCAGACTGAAATCTTCTATCCTTTATGGGTAGACTTTACATAGATAAATTAAGTCGTATAAGAAAAACAAAATGAGTATGTTAAATTTGATTTATGCCTTCTTGTGCTTCTTCGTTACATTTGTTGTTTTTATAGGGATATTAAGATGATAACACAATATTGACTGCTGTACCCCTTTTTGATATTTTTTACTCTTTGAGTATGTTTGTTTTGTTCATGCCTCGTTGACAGTGTAATGGAATTTGATACGACTGTCATACAAGTGAGAGGTTTAGCTAGCTATAAAACCAGGTTCAATCCACCATTTTTCTACATTAGAGAATGCCTGTACCAAGTCAGGAATATGACAGTTGTTATCCATTCGTTTGATGTGTTTGGACTTTTGATTTTGCCTTTTGATTTTTGATTTTCCTTTTTGAATTTTCCTCGGAGTTCAGTATTTTTGTGTTTTTACTTTTTAAAGTACAGAGTCACGTTATAAAAACCAAAGAAACACAAAAGTCGCATATAAAAAACACACCAGCAAAAAATGAAAGATAATATAAACACATTGACGGGATGTTTAACTACCGAGCCACGTTAGATGGATGTAATATGAAACAATCCAACAGTAAAAGTAATATTAAATATAAATCAATTGCTTTTAAAAAGCAATTGGAGGCGGTCTTTCCCCCTTTGAAATTGATTGAATTGGGGGGGGGGGGGGGGGGGGGTTGTTTGTTTGTTTGTTTGTTTGTTTGTTTGTTTGTTTCTGTATGGGGTCTATATTATTGTTACCGGAGAAGTTTCATGTTTAGTTTGGAAAGTTTTTATTTTATTTTAGGTACAGCGCTCGCGCAAGATTGAGGAGACATCACGTGACGCGGGTTCATAATAACGAAAACTTAGTATTTTTATTTCTTTTCAGGTGGGGACGTTGAACAGACAACATGTATAGAGACGGAATGTACACAATGTAATTTCTTTTGTCATTGTAAAATTGATATTTTGATCACAGTTCACCAGCAGTGCATGTTTTGGATTTAATTGATCCGGTGTAACTTTAATACACATTCATTTTAAGGATTATTTTCTGATAATGTACATTTTTCGGCACCTGTTTGTAACACAGATTAGTATTTCAATCTAGGAGCGGACATTTTATTGGAGGATGTCACTGAGATTTACGGACCTAGCAAGCGATTTTTACGGTATTGCCATTTTTTTCTCTAGGAAAAGTCTTGAGAGATATCTGCACCATGTTGTTTTATGAACCTTTAGTACATGTATGCCCTGCTGACTGCAAAGTTTGGGGTCGATTGGATTTGTAGTTTCAGAGTACATGTGGATTTTTTTTTCAGAAGAGATGTAAGAACAATATTAAAATTCAAAATCTTGAATAATTGAGAGTTTTTTCTTTCCATATTGTTTAAAAATATACTGTAATAAATAAACTGTCATACATATTGATTGATTGATTGATTGATTGGTTAGTTGGTTGGTTTATAACGTAAACACTTGAGATAAGGTCTCTTGAAACAAGCGAAAAAAAACACAAATGAGAACTTGGACCCCGTATTAAACACACACAACGGAAACATGCATACAATGATTGATTTATTGATTGATTGATTGGTTGGTTGGTTGGTTGGTTTGTTGGTTGGTTGATCAATTAAACACGTGGGATAGGGTCCCTTGAAACAGGCGAAAAAAAACAACAAATCAGACATTGGACCCCGTATTAAATACATGAAACAAAAACATGCATACATTGATTGATTGGTTGGTTGGTTGGTTAAACATGTTGATTGGTTGATTAAACACGTTGGTTGGTTGGTTAAAAAAGTTGGATAGGGTTTCTTGAAACAAGCGAAAAAGAAACAAATGAGATCTTGGACTCCATATTAAACACATGAGACGGAAACATGCACTGATTGATTGATTGATTGGTTGGTTGGTTGGTTAAACACGTTGGATAGGTTTCCTAAAACAAGCGAGAAAGAAACAAATGAGATCCTGAACCCCATATTAAACACATGAGACGTACACATGCACGTTGATTGATTGATTGATTATTGGTTAGTTAAACACGTTGATTGGTTGATCAAACACGTTGGTTGATTGGTTAAACACGTGGGATAGGTTGAAACAAACGAGAAAGAAACAAATGAGATCTTGGACTCCATATTAAACACATGAGACGGAAACATGCACTGATTGATTGATTGGTTGGTTGGTTAAACATGTTTATTTGTTGATTAAACACAACGATTGGTTGATTAAACACGTTGGTTGGTTAGTTAAACACGTTGGATAGGTTTCCTTAAACAAGCGAGAAAGAAACAAATGAGATCCTGAACCCCATATTAAAGACATGAGACGTACCCATGCACTGATTGATTGATTGATTTCTTGGTTAGTTAAACACGTTGATTGGTTGATCAAACACGTTGGTTGATTGGTTAAACACGTGGGATAGGTTGAAACAAACGAGAAAGAAACAAATGAGATCTTGGACTCCATATTAAACACATGAGACGGAAACATGCACTGATTGATTGATTGGTTGGTTGGTTAAACATGTTTATTTGTTGATTAAACACAACGGTTGATTGATTAAACACGTTGGTTGGTTAGTTAAACACCTTGGATAGGTTTCCTAAAACAAGCGAGAAAGAAACAAATGAGATCCTGAACCCCATATTAAACACATGAGACGTACACATGCACTGATTGATTGATTGATTTATTGGTTAGTTAAACACGTTGATTGGTTGATCAAACACGTTGGTTGATTGGTTAAACACGTGGGATAGGTTGAAAGAAACGAGAAAGAAACAAATGAGATCTTGGACTCCATATTAAACACATGAGACGGAAACATGCACTGATTGATTGATTGGTTGGTTGGTTAAACATGTTTATTTGTTGATTAAACACAACGGTTGGTTGATTAAACACGTTGGTTGGTTAGTTAAACACGTTGCATAGGGTTTTTGAGATAAGCGAAAAAGAAACAAATGAGATCTTGGACTCCATATCAAACACATGAGACGGAAACATGCACTGATTGATTGATTGATTGATTGGTTGGTTGGTTGGTTGGTTGGTAAAAAATCACATAATTTTCGTCTGAGTACATGACCTTGACCTTTTACCTTTCGACCTTCGTCAAGGTCATTGCTCCACAATGTCATTGCAAAAGACCCTATGGGTCAAGGACCTTTTGTTTAACAGTTTTGCCTAATAATGGCTTTTTATAAACCATAAATGGGGGTTAGGTCCCTTACATAATGGTAAAACCAATACAGTCATAACGTAACGAAGTTGCCCCTTGAAGTACCAAACATTTTTCAATACTTAAATTTTCTGTATCTATAACCATTCCAAATTGTAGGGAAATCAAAAACAAATAAAAATCTAAAATACGACCATGACCTTTGACCTTGACCTAATTTTCATTTTTTTGGACCAAGGACCTCAAATCAAAAGATCCTAGGTCTCTATCACTTATGGTGTTCTAGTTTAAAATACACTTAAAAATTTCAAATACAAAAAGGAAAATGACTCTCATATGGAGCGTTCATATTGGTTCGGTCGAAATTGGACAAATCATGCGAAGGATATAACGAGCAATTTTATAAAATAAATTTGTCGTAATCTTTTACGGTTGCGAAGGAGTTGTGGACACAAGGAAAACAGTGTTTGGGGAGATAACTCCTGCAAAGAAAAGTATTCGGTTACACAGGGTAAATTTCAAAAGCGCATAAACCGTTCGATATCATATACCAAATATCTAAGCGACATATTGCGAAACAAATGTTTATCGCAAGAACAAAATTTGGCGGAAGAAAAAAAAAATAATCAGAAGAAAAACAATAGTTATTTCCACAGAAAAGTGGAAAGACCTAATAATAGAACAAAGACAAATGAAAGAACAATATAACACGTTGTTAAGATTATAAAAAAATGGACTTTGGTCGAACATTCGCATAGTTTTTTTTTACTTAAGAATTTGACGTTTATCAAAGACCCGACTGTTTTGATGCATTCTGACAAAGTGTCCAGTTCAACTTCTCCTCGTTTAACCCATGCTCTACCGTATTTCTTAATGGAATCAATAATTATTTTAAAGTTATTATTCCAATTGATGTGTTGGAGTTCTCTTAACGTGGGCCCATGATATATCATCTCTCGGAGATGTTCATGTTGAATTATGTTTAGATCTCCAGTAAGGCGAGTAAGAACAGTCATATAACGGCGGTTTGTAGGTATTGGTATAAGTTACAGTGCTGCTACGCTTGCTTATATTTTAATACTTTAAGTTCAATTATTTTGGTGTAAATGTAGGATACAATAGGAACAAACAAATTTTGAAAATAAGGAGTTATTTTTTATGTTATGTCCTGGTGATGTAAAATGCTGCTCATGCTGATAAATATCTCTATTGGTAAACTGAACAAAAATGAATGTTCTCTTTCCTTCATGTGAAGCCTTTGATCTATCTTGTTTAAAAAGATTTCAAACAAACTGATAACAACTGTCATGTTCCTGACTTGAACAGGCATCTTCGTATGTAGAAAAGGGTTAATTTAACTTGGTTTATACCTAGCTAAACATCTCATTTGTATGAAAATCGCAATTCAGTGTTTTCCTGTCGTATTACACACCAAGGGATGGCAGAGTTGACCAAATAAAAGACAGACGTAGAGAAATCCTGATATCCCGAGGTGTCAACATAAAGATGTGTCTCGTTGTTGTTTGAGAGTGGAAAAGGTACCAAAGGGATAGTCAAACTCATAAGTCGTTGTATGATGAAGTTGTCATAGTGGAAACATTTACATTTCGAAATAAAAAAAATCGTAAATAATTATTTAATCCAGATTACAGTTCAACATCCGGTTTATTTAACTGTAGCGTCACTTGGCGTAGGTGTGTCATCTGTAAAATAAAAGACTATAATTATTTATCTGATATACAATAACATACTTTAAAAAAAAATATTTTGAAAAAAAAATCCTACAATAAATTTGCTTATATCTGATAGTTCAATTCTCTTTCCAATGTTTGTGATGTCTTATGCTGTATTATGCTGTCTGTCGTTAATGGAAGATGTTCTTTGTTATTTTCTTTGTTAAACTTTGTAAGTTTAGCGATATTATTTAACATTGATATATAAGCGGAAAGTTTGGCTAGCCAACAAACCAGGTTTATCCATTGTTTATTTATCAAAAATAAATCCTGTTTAAAGATTATTTTGTTTGTTTACATCCTTAGTTTAAGTCAAATCATATTAATCTGTTCGCAGTCAGTGTTGCCTTTTTGTATTTTTTCTTCTTTACCTTTTGTTTTGGTCAGGATGTTTACGTGCATTTTGTTGTCCACATCGCTCTTCTAAAATATTAATATACTAAACCACCTTTGGGTTTGAGATGTTCTCGCCGCGTTGATGGCATTCAGCTGTTATCTGCTCTTTAGTCGGGTTGTTGCCTTAGTGACATATTTTCCATTCCAGTCGCAATTTCATGATTATGAAAATCTATCAATCCGAAAACGTGTGTACAAAATGAAGTTTGATTGCTATTATTTTAACAAATTGATTTGTTTTATCGTAAACAGGCGTCGACAAGAAAAGTGTGAAATAATTCTAGAGAGAAACTTACGGTTTTATCAATATGTTAAAAAATTACGAAAACAAATATGACTCTAATGACCTAACGAAACCACTAAATTACAGTCCCTTAGGACAGGTGCTTTTAATTTGAGGTTTAGACCATGTGTTTTGTGAAGTGATGCTAGTCTTTTACTGTTTTCCTTTTTGTTGATAAGATGCAAACGATACGAAAATGAAGTTGAATTACTTAATATACGAACAAACTGACCATGCCACGGCAAACAAAAGACCAAAGGAACAAAAGACAAAAAAACAGTATTTAAAACACCACATAGAAAACTGAATGACTGAACAACACAAACTCCACCAACAACCGGTTTCATGGACTTGTTTTTATTTAGTTTTTATCTGGTTTATTTTTACAGTTATACATGTATTTTTTTTGTTTGTCTCCCCTCTTAGCTGGAATTACATGTTACTTATAAAAATATACTTGTAAACACTTTTTCATATAATGATATTCAGAACTGCTTTTAATAGACTGACCAATTGAATATAAAGTCATGTAACGTCATTCAGTAAATTTTCAGACTCATCGACATTGGTTCTTACGTCTGATTAGGCAATTTGCACGTAGTCAATTGGCCGTTTCAGAATATAATGCATCCTGGGTAATATTTTCAACAGTGTACACCTAAACGTCTTGATTGGTTAAAATTGTCATGAACCGTTGAAATTCAACCAATGACCTGACGTTGATTTCATTTTGGGGTACGAACAATGAAATTACCCATGATTTCTTAGATTCTTAAAAGGCGAATTAGAATATGTCTAATTAATATTACAATATTTTGTAGGCAATTGAATTGTGTCAAAAGCAACTCAACAGCACTTGATTGACTGCAAGAACATTTATCTGAACAGTAAAACATATACTGCAGTGGATAAGTCTGAAATGTAGACTAAAATAATTATTGCTCAGACTATTTCGATGATGTTAAGATCAAAATGACCGTTTATGCCTACAAGTAATTAACTAATATTATACGTTATCAGAGAAGGAGCACAATATACAGATCAAAATATACAGATCAAAATACAGAAGAAAACTAACGAAAATATGGGAAATAGATAAAGACCGAAAGACAAACAAGAGTAAACGAAACACAACATAGACAGCTTTAGACTGCAGGTCAACACGATCTCAACCAATCAGGTCTCAGTTGATCTGGAGGGGTATGCAGATTATAAGTCATGATATGTACTTACCAAATGGCTTTATAATTGACACGGAACCCAGCATAGGTGAGTGACCTATCGGAGACAAAGCGAATTATCATTCTATTGGATGTAGAGTTTACTTCGATTTTATCAGCCTCATTAACATTTATATAATACAGTAAAGCTTCTGGTTTAATTTCTGCATCATATATCTGTTCAAAGAAAGAATATAATTTCAATTGTTTGTCGTTTTTCAAATTAAGAAACAAATTTGGGTTACAATATATAACAATATGAATTCAACAAAATCAGAAAGGGTCATAATTGTCTTGCTTAATTTGGTTCTGTAGTTTGATTTCATTATTCCTTTATTCAAGTTTTAAATTTAAAAAAATTGAAAATAAATGTTTTAACGGATCTTTACTTTTTATAAGTTATAATCACAAAAATACTGAACTCCGAGGAAAATTTAATCGTAAAGTCCCTAATCAAATGGCAAAATCAAATGACAAAACAAGTCAAACGAATGGAAAATCACTGTAATATTCCTAACATGTACAGGAATTTTCAAATGTAGAAAATTGTGGATTGAACTTTGTTTCATAGCGCTTAACCTCTCACTTATACGACATTCGTAGCAATTTCCATTATATTGACAATGATGCGTGAACAAAATGTCATAAATGGTCTACAAAAACAGAACGTTCATTTACGACATGTTCACTTAATATTCATTATATGTAAGTAGAAGATAATAGTATACTTTTTGATGTTCGCTACTCTATTTTACAATTACAAGCTTTTAAAAAAACAAATTTGATAGCATATGATTAAAGGTACTTAATTAGCAAAAAATATTGAAGGGTCCGTCTACTTGTTTTCCAAATATAAACCATTTAAAATTTAGCGGGAAATAATTCTCTCTAGATTTGCATACATTCAACTTTGTAAAACTGTTTTCTTTCAAAAACTATAAAAAAATAACAAGGATTTTATAAAATTTTAAAATATGGCTTTTGAAACTATTTGTAAAAATATAAAAAGAAAAGTAGGGGTAAGCGCGTACACTTTTTGAATGGCACTACTTGGATATAACACGATGATTCCAAATATCAGACACAATTCAAAAACTTCCTTTAGAAGGTGTGTAAACGTTTAAATAATGAGTTATGAGAAAAAATCAAAGCAAGCTATCACTATAACAAAAAGCTTACAATGAACGCTTCAAAGATTTTGAAAGTTTCTGTCCCAAAATATTTTTAATCTAATTAAAAAACAGATGCTGTGAAGAATCTTCTTTACAACATTTACAAGGATCTGATAGCATTTGATTTTACTTTCCATTGTGTTAATAACGATATCAGCAAATGAAACATTAGCCTTAATTTATAATTTAAATGTGCAATAATCCGTCAACAACCAGATGATATTGAAAGATCTTCAAAACATGAAGTAAAATTGAATATTTTTAATCCTTGTTAGAAAACGGGTTTTTATAGCTGACTATGTTCATTGTTGATAGACGTACGATGACCTAAAGTTGTAAATGTTTGTGTCAAGTGGTCTCTTGTTAAGAGTTGTCTTATACCACATCTTCTTTTTTTATCCTGGACACAAGATCTGTATTTTTATTCAGATAATTTCATGTATATAAAAAACTAAAATCACAAAAACACTGAACTCCGAAAAAAAAATCAAAACGGAAAGTACTCAATCAAATGGCAAAATCAAATGATAAAACACAGCAAACGAATGAACAACAACTGTCATATTCCTGACTTGATATTTTCAAATGTAGATATGGTGGATTGAACCTGGTTTCATAGCGACAAACCTCTAACTTGTACGACATTCGTAGCAATGTCCATCATATTGACAATGATGCGTGAACAAAATGTCACAAATAGGTGTACAAAAACAAAACATTCACTTACGACATGTTCTAGTATTCATTATGTGTAATTAAAAGATAATGTCATATTACTTATTGATGTTCGGTACTCTGTTTTACAATAACAAGCTTTAAAAAAATATATGAATTGATAGGATTTATCTAAATGAACTAAATTAGCAAAAAAATATGCAAGGGTCCGTGTGCTTGTTTTCGAGATATAAACCATTTAAACTTTAGCGGGAATCTGTACTTTTATTTAGATAATTTCATGTATATAGAAAATTAAAATCACAAAAATACTGAACTCCGAGGAAAATTCAAAACGGAAAGAACTCAATCAAATGGCAATATCAAATAATAAAACACATCAAACGAATGGACAACAGCTGTTGTATTCTTGTCTTTGTACAGGCATTTATACCTCCACTTATATGACAGTCGCATCAAATTCCTTTATTTTTAAAACGATGCGTGAACAAAACAGACTCAATCGGAAAAATAACCAAATTATGGTTACAGCAGTCATCACTGTGTTACAATCTCAAGACAAACAAACATTAAAAAAAAACACAAATAGCATCTATCAAATTGAAGAACATATGTTTACCTCAACATAATCGCCCTCTATCTCCAGGAAAACGTTTGAAAAGATCACCATTATAATAGAACCTTCTTCAACTGTAATGGTATATAGACAATGTTGTCTATTGCAGTAGTTGGATGGAGAGTTCGGTGAGAAAAAACTTCCCATTGGTCCAGTAAAACTCCCACCACATTGTTCTGTAATACCAAATAGTTTAGTTATTATTCAGCAATAAAATGATTGTTGGTAATTGCTTTATGTGTAGTGGCATGTTGAGGATCATAAAAACAGTAGCAATAATACAATAAGGGTTTGATAGTAATGCAGTTTATTTGGAATGGAAGATATTGTGTTGGGGACATTAATTATTTTTTTTGTGCTTCAGCCACAGCCAATCCTATCCGAGAATGTTTGTTTGTTTTCTTTCTATCGATTTATGTCTTTCGAACAGCGGTATACTACTGTTGCCTTTATTTTAAAGGTCCATTAAAGTTAAAGAGAGCATAGCATTCCCTCTTCACGATTCGTAGGATCTTTCATCCCCAATCTGATATGGTGATATAACTAACCATATAGCCAAGTCAAACTGGCGCCCTGTTAGTCGTGAAGAAAGGTACCGTTAAATGAAGTGAATGCACCACTAGTCTTGCGAATCCTAATTTTGCCAAAATGTCACAATCGGTTATAAGACCTAATATTTATAATTTATGACAAACAACTATTACCATGATAACCATAACGAGTTTAAACAATATGTGATTGTGACAGTAAACATAACAAGTGTCCATTGCAGAGGGTGTCCACGTTATCCATGGTAGGTGGTTCAGCTTTTAATTTTGCCCCTAACTTAATAATATTCCGTTTAGAAGTTCTTTTTTTATTATTTTATTTTATGCCTGTGGTTGAGATTTTGATTTTGCCCTTTACTGAAGAATATTCTGTTTAGAAGTTTGGTATTTTTGTTATTTTACTGGTTTCCTATTGGACCAGTTTTAGTGTTAGGATAAAACACCTGTTTTTACGGTTTTGATAGTAAGAATATTAACGAAATCTGTGGTAACGTCATACATGGAGCAAAATGTTTGGTCCTGAGAAACAGGAAATTTACCACTTGAAAGTTGAAACATTATTTTTGTTGAAATCGAGGCAAAATAAGAGTAGTTTACCGATGTGAAAATTTGGACGTGAAGTCATAAAAGTTCGAGTCAATTTTGTACTCAAACTCAAAAATCAACCAATCAAAATGTTGGATTTCGAGAATGATATTTTGCTCCTAGCACTGAGCAAATGACTTCAACCCCAGTTAATATCATTTGAAAGATAAAATCAAATAAAACACAATGGCAAACTCGCAAGCGAAGCACATCTGGATACGTTGACAGAGTAAATGTATCATGATGTTTGTTTATAAAGGTAGCTGTTCGAAATTCATAAATCGAGTGAGAAAAAACCCAAATCTGTGAAACAAACTAAAGGCGATGGGAACACATCAAGTATAAGAGGAGATCAACGACACAACAGAAACACTAAAATGCAACACACATAGAACATGTAGAAGCAAAGTATATTATAACAATTGCCATTTTTCCTGACTTGGTACAGGACATTTTTTAGAAAAAATGTTGGGTTGAACCTGATATTTTTATGACTAGCCAAATTTCAAGATAAATTTAAGATAGATATACTGTTAGAATTCTTTTCATGGCATTTTATTTTGAATATTTTCAAATGGTTTTATTGAAAAAATAACAGAAAAAACGGAACGCCCTTATCAAATGGCAAAATCAAAATCTCAAAAACCTCAATAGAAAGGAAAATAACTGTATTACTCTTGCCTTGTTACATGCAATTCCTGAAGTGACATATAAAAGAAGATGTGTTATGATTTCAAATGAGACAACTCTCTACAAGAGACA
Organism: Mytilus edulis; assembly: GCA_019925275.1. Taxonomy (NCBI): domain Eukaryota; kingdom Metazoa; phylum Mollusca; class Bivalvia; order Mytilida; family Mytilidae; genus Mytilus; species Mytilus edulis. Next base: position 6,088,457 of record CM034358.1, on the reverse strand, counting down.
AAAAGACACAAAAATGAACAACTTTAAGTCACCTCACGCCTTTCAATAATGAGTAAAGCCCATGCTACATAATCAGCTATAGAAGGCCCCGAAGTGACAGAAGTAAAATAATTCAAACGAGAATACTAACGGTCAAATGTATGTATATTTAAATGCTTTCTATCGAACACCTTATAATACAAACTTACCATTACAAAGCCTACAACATTTTGTATTGTCTGAACACATCGTAGTGATGTCAATATACTCATTTCCGCCTATGTTACAGGTGTCCCTACATGTGGAATCCTCCCTATCTGTAAACAAAATAGTGTCATTGTAAATAAACAGGCAATCATGATAATGAGGAGGAGGATGTGGAGGATGATGATGCGGAGGACTGGGAAAAGCAAAAGAACGAACATATCGTTCATAAAGATGAAGATGATATGACGTCGATGATGTAGATGAAGATGTAATCATGGCGTTAATTTGCAAACGAGAAGAACGACCACGTCTATGATATAGATAAAGATGAAGATGAGGATGATGACTCATGTTCACTCGCCATTGCAAGAAGCCATATGTTGACAACACCTGTATTCTTTACAGCAAAATCCTGTATCTTCTTCGCTTTCATCACATGATGATTTACATGCCTCGAGCATTGCATTCAGGTGTATCTAGATATAAGTTACATTTATTATGCATATCCGACAATATCATTGACTTAATCAGTTTCGCAAAAATTAATAAAAAAAATTGGGAGTTTCAAGCCGCAACTCGGCGATTTGTTGTGTTGCTTTTATCATTTGTTTTTAATTTTCAAGGACTGTCAATTCATTTTTTTCGTTGGACGCCATTTATCGTGTATTTCGTTAGTACAGGCAAACAAAACGAAATATTAAACGACTTACACATTTCAATTGTCTTGTATGCAGACATCGGACAACAACCCGACCATAGAGCAGACAACAGCAGAAGGCCCCCAATGGGTCTTCAATGTAGCGAAAAATTACCGCATCCGGAGGCGTCCTTCAGCTGGCCCCTTAAAAATATGTATACTAGTTCAGTGATAATGGACGTCATACTAGACTCCGAATTATACGCAAGAAACTAACATTAAAAATCATACAAGACTAACAAAGGCCAGAGGCTTCTGACTTGGGGACAGGCTCAAAATTGCGGCGGGGTTAAACATGTTTATGAGATCTCAACCCTCCCCCTATACCTCTACTCAATGTAGAAAAGTAAACGCATAACAATACGCACATTCAAATTCAGTGCAAGAGAAGTCCGAGTCTGATATCAGAAGATGTAACAAAAGAAAATAAACAAAATGCCAATAATACATAAATAACAGCAGACTACCAGCAGTTAACTGACATGCCAGCTCCGGAACCTCAATTAAACTCATTGAAAGATTATATCTTCATCATATGATTATCAGGCACAATCCTTCCCGTTAGGGTTTTAGTATCATACTATCATAAAATATATGAAAAGAACATAACCCGTGTCATGCCAACAACTGGTTTTTTTTTTTAATAAATGTGTTTACTTCCGATGCAAAGACCCTATAAGTGAATCAATATTAAAGCAAAATATGCAATCTTTAATGACCTGACAACAGTATCGTAACTATATTCCTTCTTAATAAGTATGTTTAAAGGTTTTGTAAGCTTTTGAGGTGAATACTGACATGTTTGTGCTTTGTTAAGAATATTACCATAAAAGATTGGATGTGAAATAACTGAACGTATAAGATAACTGCAGGTTGAGGTATATTTTCGAATTATTTCCTTATACCGATGATAAATTTAGTAAATGTTTTGACTAGTTTGTGATATCGAAAACCCTGATGTAATAATTTTTCAGCAATACATAAATTTCTTTCGATAAAATCTAATACGTTATTACAAACACGAGCGAATCGTAAAAGTTGAGATATAAAAACACCATACGATGGTGACAAGAGATAGGAAAGGAAAAATCATCTCTTCTATCATAAATTTTTGTATTAAGCTTCCCGTTAATGATATAGATATCAAGATTGAGGAAAAGGCAGTGGTCATTGTTAGTATTAGTTTTATTTAAAGTAAGTTTAACAGGATAAATTTCTTTAGTATACATACTGGAGTCGTCATTATTGAGAGCCAAGATATCATCCAAATATGTAAAAAAAAAATTTTAATTTTTGTATCGAATGTTGTTCCTTCGTGTGTTACATTTGTACATACCATTACATGTAGGCGGCTGGCAACATCTATTACTATTGCGGCAACATGGACCTGTGTCTACTTCATTGTCAACACACGTTTGTTTACATGTTCCACCTTCAGCTTTGCATTGACGTGTATCTAGATATACAATTGATACAAATATAATTTCTATTTTTTGATAATCCCTGATTTAATCTTAGAAAATATAGAAAATAATAGTGTTATTCTTAATTGTACACTGTGTCTATATTTCTGCTGGTTTAACTGTTAGTTATAACACAATGTGACTGCTGTTTACTTATTATGTCTTTTAATTTTGTTCACCAATAATGGTCAATATAATGGATTTATGTGTGACTGTTATGGAAATATTAAGTTTAATAAGCAATAAAACCAAGTTAAACCTCTCATGTTTAACTGTTTCAAATCAGGAATATGATAGTTGATATCAATTCGTTTGATGTTTTTTATCTTTTCTTTTTAACATTTCCTGACTTTCCTTTAAAAATTTTATCCAGTCAATCTATATTTTTTATCATTTATTTATTGGTCAGTTTTATAACTTTTGATAAGACCAAACAGAAATGAATTGATTTTAGAAAATACGAAAAGTATATATTAGAAAATATACTCTTTAACTGACTATTCAAATTTGTAAAAATCAAGAAAGCCTGACTACTTGTTATCATAGGTTGTTAAAAAAAATCAAAGTAAACAATTTCGTATAAAATTAGATCGAAAAATACGTATCTAAATGCTGTCATTTGTATTCAAGACCAGACTGTAATCAACTCGAACAAACTTAAAAAAGAACGAGTTAAACTTTATTTTACATACATAATTGTACTTTGATTCTGCATTAGTGTATAAAAACCACATCACAAATTTAAAAAAAAATGAGACAACAGAAAATTGTTGTCCCTAGTTTACAAAAATATAATATATTTTCAAAAAACGATAAAGAAGTCTTACTTTTAACTTGATGAATTGTCACTGCTGCAGCACAAACAATGAAAATGGCAAGTACAAATACAAATGTCATCTTGGTGTTCGACTCAGAACAAGTAAACTGTAAGTAATGTATTTATGAATGTATATATATATATATATATGTATGTATTTGTAGTATTGATCGTGGGTTTGTCCTGTTATGAACAAAAACGTTTTTCCACGTTGAAAGCTATATTTAGATACATTGTTTCAATCTGTTGCATATGTAGAGAAAAAGTAAGCACAACTTTGTATTCAGACATTTTTAGACAAGATTGCTTTAAAATTATTAATCGAAAAATTCAAATATCGAAAAATGTTCAACGAGTGACCGAACAACACATTAATTCACGAATGCTCGAGCGCATGAGTTAATTATTAGTGTTGTTCGGTCACGAGTTGAACATTTTTCGATATTTGAATTTTTGAATTATTTATTTTTCTTCATTACATTGGCAAATGGATTTTTTTTAAAGAAATTAATGTAAAACATGTTAGAAAATATATCTTTTTTCGACGCATTTGCAATATGTTTTGATCCGCCGTTATCGACGTCTTGAAAACGCCTATTGTTGTAGGACGTCAGAGAGTGAAAAAACCACTAACTATGCGGTATGGGCTTTGCTCATTGTTGAAAGCCGTACAGTGACCTATAGTTGTTAATGTCTGTGTCATTTTGGTCTCTTGTGGTCAGTTGTCTCATTGGCAATCATACCACATCTTCTTTTTTATACGTTTATTTCACATGTGAAATTATCAGTTTTTATTTAACTGGGAAATAAATGTTATTCATTGCAATCAATATAATAATAAAGTTTAATCAACTATACAAATTGCAATGCACTGGAGGACACTTAGATGTGCACTTATACAGGATATGTTCCTTACGTCGTAACTTCAATCACCTTCCCTTTCATGAATGTGTCCTATCGAATTAGACTATTAAACCGGATTTGTTATCTTATAAGCAACACGATGGGTGCCACATGAAGAACAGGATCTGCTTACCCTTCCTTCCGGAGCACATGCGATCACCCCTGGTTTGTGGTAGGGTTCGTGTTGTTTATTCTTTAGTTTTCTATGTTGTGTCATGTGTACTATTGTTTGTCTGTTTGTCCTTTTCATTTTTGGCCATAGCGTTGTAAGTTTATTCTCGATTGATGAGTTTGACTGTCCCTCTGTTTTGGCGACCCTCTTATACAGCTTTACATAAGTGCATTACATATTAATTAATTAATTATCTGATCATTCTTTTCTTCTTAGATTTGTTCCACAAGAAAAATTCATAAATGGACTTGTGTATTGGTCAAACAATCAATAAAACTATAAGTTTTAAACAAGCTAAGGTAATCTATTCCTGGGATAAGAAAATCCTTGGTTGTCGAAAATTTCAAAGTGTTGTAACAGGAAATTTATAAAAATGACCATATAATATTTTTTTCAAACACTTGTATAAGTAATGCCTTTAAAAGAAGTGTAATTAATTACGAATTGAGCGTCAAAAACTCTATATACCACATGGCCTCATATTCTCATTTAGAAAAAAATCACACACCTAATTAAATGGGCATTTAAAAAGCTAGAATGGGATTACAAATGTTTAAAATCTTTTATGTCATTTTCAGTAGCAATAAACAAAAGAACTATGTCAATGAGACATGTTTTGATACTATAACTGCCCTTCATTTTTTTACTAGATAACATTTGTGTTCGCTTTGGAGATTCCATATATATTCAAGTTATTGGAATTCAAATAAGGGTCTTACCGTGCACAAGTAACCTGTGTTCGCTTTGGATCATCAAGTTATTGAAATTCAAAAAAGGGTCTTACTATGTTATTGTGGACCTGTTGTTTTGTATTGCTATGAGTTTCATGACTAAAATCAGCAAAGACCCATCGCAAAACATTTGCTTCAAAAATTTAATGATACTTTTAGATATTTTGATGATATACTGGTTGTCAATAATGACGATTTTAGTATGTTTACTAAAAAAAATTATCCTGTTGAACTTACTTTAAAAAAAGCTAATACATATAATGACCATTGCTCTTTCTCGATCTTGATATCCATAAAATTAACGGAAAGCTGATTACACATATTTATGATAAAAGAGATGATTTTTCATTTCCTATCGTTAATTATCCATCTATAGACAATGTAACATGTAAATCTTAAGGTTACCATTTTGTTATTGATTTATGATTAATAAGTTTACAAGCGCATTCAATTGATTGTTTTTGTTTTTCATGTACAACAAACTAATAGTAATTAATATATTGGGAATGGGTCAATACGTTTTAACAACACACAAAACCTATAGATTACGTGGATTTGTTTTTAAATGATTTTAAATATGACTTTTAATTGTGGTGTGCATTTCATCCAAGTGGAATTAAATAAAGGCAACAGTAGTATACCGCTGTTCAAAACTCATAAATCCATGGACAAAAAACAAAATCGGGGTAACAAACTAAAACCGAGGGAAACGCATTAAATATAAGAGAACAACGACACAACACCAAAACGCAATATACATGATAATAACATGCTAATGTATAATGAAATCTTCTGTTTAGTATTAAATCGATTTGTCCGGTTATAGAATATGAAGTACATGTAAATAACCTATATCATGTGTTGATTGGGATTGAATAAAAAATAATAATTAATATCAGTACCACTCATTTCTTGTTATGACCATCGTATAGGTATCTTGGTTTACAACAATTATTCATGCAATGATCGTGCTAAAAGTTATATATAGCTAGAAAATAAAACTCATATAAACTAAAAACATATTTCAGTTTATATGAGTCTTATTATCTAGCTATATATAATGATTCAAAATGCACAAAGTAGCATTGAGCTGATATATACATGTATTGTTTGCATTTGGAATTGTTGATATTGTTCTTTGCGTGTAAGGGGAAAAGAACACGAACATGACCAACAGTGAACGGTATCTTAAAGATGAACGTGAAGTCAACACTCACAATTATACTTAACAAAGTTAATAAATTGTGATCTTAAGTACACGCGTAGAATACCGTTCAAATACGAAAATTAAAAACAATTAAATGTTCATTTGTATACTATAGCATATTCATAATTTATATAAACATGAGACATTGTACTTTCTCAACAAATTTTGTAGACAAAAAAAGTTAATAATTATCATAATTATTCACAAATATGTTACAGAACATTTGAAAAATCTACTTATGACATGTACTTTTTTAAATTTCAATAATGCAATTACATTTTAAAGTACTTTTTAGCTACAATGTGCTTGTATGTTGTACCTCCTTTACTATTAATAAAATTGAGAATGGAAATAGGGAATGTGTCGAAGAGACAACAACTCGACCGACCATAGAACAGACAACAGCAGAAGTTCACAAATAGGTCTTCAATGTAGCGAGAAATTCCAGCACCCGGAGGAGTCCTTTATTGTTTCTGCAGATTTTTCAAATTGTTCAAGAATTATTCAAATCCCGGACTATTGGTTAATATGATCATATCTTGTATTCCTATTCATTTAAGTATTGTTATTGGCAGGATTAATTTGAAATTCTTGAAAAGGACTCTTTTGATGCAAAACAATGCCAGCTATAACTGAATTGAAAAGTTTTGTAATACCTAGTCCATAGATCTTTTAAACCTTTGAAAATCCTTGTACAACACTAACGGGTGTAAATCGTGGTTGTGGTGTAAAGAAGATCTATACAAGATTTTAATTTAAGAACAAAAAGATGTTTCAAATTCAAAACAAATAATGAACGAACTTTTTTCCTCTCGAATTATTGATGATTACGACTTATAAATGTATATAACTGATTAAGTATAATGCCAAATATATCTTTTAATCTTTATTGTAAATAACTAACATATATAACAGGTATGGCTATAAAACAATATTCGCCTCAGCGAGTGCCGTTTATTTATATCGTAGGTTTCCACGTGATTTGACAATCCAGTATTCATGCAATGATCGTGTCTAATATCAGAAGTCCTATAATTTTTTTAGTTCATATGAGTTTTATTTTCTACCTATATTTAAAGAATAAAAATGCATAAAATAGCATTGAGCTGCTATGTACATGTATTGTTTGCATTAGAAGTGTGCAGTATCTTAAAGATATATGAAGTCAACACTCAAAATTATATTGACAAAGTTAATGATCGTCATCTTGAGTACATGCATAGAAAACCATTCAAATACCAAATTGTATAAAAGTTAAATGTTCATATGTATACTATAGCATTTTCATAATTCATATAAACATGAGACATTGTACTTTCTCAACAAATTTTGTAGACAAATAAAGTTAATAATTATCATATTTATTCACAAATATGTTACAGAACATTTGAAAAATCTACTTATGACATGTAAATACGTCCGGTTGTACAACGTGACAAAATTCCAATAATGCAATGACATTTTAAAGTACTTTATATGTACCCTGTACGTGTATGATGTTCCTCCTTCACAATTAAGTATTGTTTCAGCAGATTTTTAAATTGTTTTAGAATTATTCCAATCTCGAACCATTGACTTATATGTTCATATCATATATTCCTAATTTTTTAGGTATTTTTTTGGCAGATTTTGTTTGAAATTCTTGTAAAGGACTCTCTTGGTGCAAAAAACAATGACATATATAAACGAAATGAAAAGTGATGTAATACCTGGTCCATAGATCTTTTAAACCTTTGAAAATCATTGTACATCACTTACGGGTGTAAGTCGTGGTTGTTGCGTAAAGCAAATCTATACAAGATTTTAATTTAAGATCAAAAAGATGTTTCAAATTCAAAAACAAAAAATGGAAGCACTTTTTTGCTTAGATTATTGATGATTACGACATATAAATGTATATAATTGATTAAGTATAATGCGAAATGTATCTATTAATCTATATTTTAAATAACTAACACCTATTACAGGTATGGCTATCAAACGATATTCGCCTCAGCGAGTGTCGTTAATTTATATCGTTGGTCTCCACGTGATTTGACCATCTAGTAGTCATGAATGATCGCCCTCAATATCAGAAGTCTTATCATTTTTTCAGTTCATATGAGTTTTATTTTCTAGCTTTTTTTAAAGAATCAAAATGTATCACATAGCATTGATTTGATATTTACATGTATTGTTTGCATTTGGAAGTGTAGATATTGATCTTTGCGTGTAAGGAAATAAACGACACCGACAAGATAACCAGTCAGTGTACGATATCTTAGAGATGAAGTGAAGTCAACGCAGCAATGTTAAGGCAGTTCTCCATAAGGTTTCAACGATTCTATCGCAATCTAATTATGACGTCATGTAGTCGTTTCTATTGGTTGTCGTCACATTTATTCTTACACTCAATGCATTTCAAAGCTTGAAAAGGCATCAAAACAAGCAAGTACCTATCAGCTGTTTGTGAGGTTTTCATACGATTTGATGATGTCCCTGACAGAAAACATGACTCGAGTATCAAACTGTAAGTATAATATCACTTATCTTATGTTTGTTTTCATACCATGTGTTAAATTCGCGAAACGTCAGGTGTTGTTTTCTTTTTCTATACAAAAAAGGGGGACCCGAAGGTGTTATCGAATTCCAACTTGACCATGTTTATTTGATAGTCTGACCGCGTGATCACTATGAAGTGATCGTTTTTTAAGTCGAAAATAAATATGGATTCTGGCATATAACACTATTTGTATAATTCTTTATTAGGTTACAATAAATTGCCATTTGATTTCAGAAAAAAAATCAATTAAAAATTTACATAAATTTACTGATTGATTGTCTTATCAGACTGACAGGTACATATCATGAGACAAACCTGAATTTGTATTTATTTCACTGGTACTTTATGTCATGGAAAATAGTATAGAAATACAAATGTGGAGATATTTTTCAAATGAAAAGTTATGAATAATCAATTTTGAATATTGATGTATAAAAAAACATAACTCTGAATATATTGTATTGCTATGAGTTTCAATTCATGACTAAAATCAGCAAAGACCCATCGAAAAACATTTGATACAAAAGTGGGACGAAAGATACCAAAGGGACAGTCAAACTCATAAATCGAAAATAAACTGTCAACGCCATGGCTAAAAAAGAAAACAAACAACAGACAAACTATAGCACACAAAACACAACATATAAAACTAAAGACTCAGCAGCACGAATCCCAATTTTGGGGATTATCTCAGGTGCTCCAGAAGGGTCCTGCTCCACATATGGCACCCATCATTATTTCTCCAATGTAATGCCGTTGTTTCTAGATTCTTCGAATCTCCCTGTTTTGTCCAAATAGAATGCCTTCACTGTGTTTTTTCATTCCGGATTTTGATCTAAATTTCTCTATTATTTTAGCAACCAAATCCGTAAAATAATTAGGTGAAACATAATTATGTACAACTGTCATCTTCATTTTCTATTTTCAATTTCTCCATCTTGCAAATGCTTTGAAATGTTCATTTCCAAAACTGACCTTTAAAGGATAAAGTTTTATAACTCCGGCATGTTTTGGAAGAAACAGAGTATGACTTAAACCGATACCATGTACACCAATCAAAATGACTGTTTTCGATATAATTTCTAATTGTTTGTTCATTGAATAACTGTCAATTTGAACTGCTTATACACAAACGCTAGCGAAACAAATGGATAAGCTGGTCAAAATTTTGTTTGCATTTTTCAGTTTTCGTGGTACTTTCCCCTTTGGATTCCTTGGATGAGCGATGTAGTCATGTCTTAATATTACCAGGATGTTGACTCGGTCACAATCAAGTTTATTGGAATCATCTATCTAATAAGTCTTCAAGAAAATCGTTCTGAACTCTTCTGTATAAGGAATAAATAGTTGGTGTTGGTTGAGTAAACTGTCGTACCTATTTATACTCCATATCATCTTCGTTGGTATAAGAGGCGTGCTCAAAGAACGTGTTTGTTAAGCCTTCCACGTTTCATCTAAATTGCCTTTTGGATGCGCATCTATCCATAATACTGTTAAATTTCGTTTTAATCTCCTTAAATGTTTTGCCATTATAAAAGTGTTAAACCAGCAGGTCATAATGTGATACCAATTTGCATATTCAAACCTCGTTAAAGCAATAGCAAAATCATAAAACCTGGTAAATAAAGGCAACAGTAGTATACCGCTGTTCAAAACTCATAAATCCATGGACAAAAAACAAAATCGGGGTAACAAACTAAAACCGAGGGAAACGCATTAAATATAAGAGGAGAACAACGACATAACACCGAAACGTAACACACACAGAAACGGACCAAGCATCAGACAAAACACCACGAGAATAACAAATATAACATGAAAACCAAATACATGAATTTGGGATAGACAAGTACCGTGCCACGTCTTATCTCAATTTCTCAAAAATAAGAGAAAACACAAACAACTCAACGTTAAAATGCAACACACACAGAAACGAACAATACTATAACAATGGCTATCTTCCTGACTTGGTACGGACACTTTTAAAGGGGAATAAAAGTGCTGGGTTGAACCTGGTTTTGTGGCATGCCAAAACTCGCACTTTAATGGCAAAGTTAAATATAACATTGAAATGACAACATAATATTACAGGACTACAATACAAATTAATAGAACATATTAGACAAAGAAAAACATGATTAATAGATAACAAAAAGCATCAGGTTTAAAATTCAATACGCCAAAAACGCGCCTTGTCCACACAAGACTTACAAGTAACGCCCAGATATAAAAGATCGAAAGTGAAAAAAGTAAGACCTTTGTCATAAGTGTTATAAGAACACACTATAACGTTTACCCATCTGGCTTTACGGTCTTGTTTCTCATATTTGCCATTTGAAATCTTTTTACAGTTTAAACACATAATCCTAAAACATCCCCTTTATAACTTTTAAAGGTATTCACCTTCGTCCGACTTGTTTCGAAAATAATTTATGTCTTCTCCCCCTATGCTGCCATGAATGAATCTTGGATTTATAAAAACCATTGATAATTAAAAATATAAATTTGAATAATTATGCAATGATATAGCCATAGCAATATTCTATTCTATTTCTATCAGAAATCCATTGTTCTAAGGTATATTCGTCTGGTCTGATCGGAGTTCTTGTAAAACCGGTTTTTGTAGCAGTTTTATTGCATTAGTCGGCAACAGTTTTATCATTTTTGATGTTTGCAGAGATACTATCTCTAATGTAAGGTTTTCTTTCATTGTTGGTTTTCTTGTAATTTCTCCTTTCGCTTTCTTTGGTTGTACTTCATTACTTGAATCATTGGTGCCATCAAATAAACCAGAATGTATTTCGTCAATGTCGTTATATATCGGGCGAGTTTCGTCAATACTGTAATCTATCGGGCTTTTCATTGCTGCTTTTATATTCAATTGGTTTAAAAATAAACAGTAGATACGAAAGTACATCAAAGCAAAAATTACAAAGTAATGCTTCACAGTCATCGTGTACTTCTATCAAACCACATCAAAGCAAAAATTACAAAGTAATGCTTCACAGTCATCGTGTACTTCTATCAAACCAGTATCAGTTGGTCAATGTAGCAACACTACTCGAGATACTATGAGATGTTAAATGTGTAACTGGAGAGCATTATTTTGATACTATGAGATGTTAAATGTGTAACTGGAGAGCATTATTTTGATACTATGAGATGTTAAATGTGTAACTGGAGAGCATTATTTTGATACTATGAGATGTTAAATGTGTAACTGGAGAGCATTATTTTGATACTATGAGATGTTAAATGTGTAACTGGAGAGCATTATTTTGATACTATGAGATGTTAAATGTGTAACTGGAGAGCATTATTTTGATACTATGAGATGTTAAATGTGTAACTGGAGAGCATTATTTTGATCAAAAAAGCACATTTTCTTCTACGAGTCTTGAACAAAGAACTGTTTTCTACAAGTCGGCTGTAACCGAACGAGCGAAAGAAGTGCTAATATATCTCAAAATCGTAGATTGGTTAGGTATGTACTATGCCAGTGAGAAAATCTCATCATAAATATAAGACAGTATCTAAAATAATGAAGATATATTCTGAAAAAACAAGACAAGGAATTATTCAATACAAATGAACAGTTTGAAATAAAATATCCCGTTCTAAAAAATAGTTTCTATCGAAAATTAATGCTATGTTCTGATGGTTAAGGATGTCTGCTGGTCATGTTTTTGAATTCTTGTCATATTTTCGATTTTCTCAGGTTTTATCCATCCAAATGTATTAAAAAATTTTTTACACGACACCCCACTTTTGTCTTCATAAATCTGTTCAATGGATCATTTCAGATTTAGTGATCCGGCGGCATGAAATCCTTGTTATTTTTTCTTGGTTTAAAGGTAAAAAACAATTCCAATGTTAACAAATAGTAAAGTCTGAAGAAAACCCTTTTCCCGCCATTTTCTAAATGTCTCGTATTTTGAAAACTACACACGAGACTAATGATTTTATTACTTTATTTTGTTTAAATATCAAAGTTGTTTTCATTTTAAGCAACCACATGAAATCCTTGTTATTTTAAATTAGAGCAGCAGACATCCTTAAATGTATGGATACACTACAGTGTAGAAAAAATGGTCTGACGGTTAAGTGTATGGTTAAACTACTGAATAACTTAAACATGATTACAGTTTAAATTGTCAGTTATGTTAATGATGTACAGTAGTTGTCGTTTGTTTATTCAATTTATACATGTTTCTCGTTTCTCGTTTTTTTAAATTTTATATAGACTAGACCGTTGGTTTTCCCGTTTGAATGGTTTTACACTAGTAATTTTGGGGCCCTTTATAGCTTGTTGTTCGGTGTGAACCAAGGCTCCGTGTTGAAGGCCGTACATTGACTTATAATGGTTTACTTTTTTAGAATTGTTATTTGGATGGAGAGTTGTCTCATTGGCACTCATACCACATCTTCCTATATCTAAATAATCAAAACAATCAATACAATAAAGCACATGATATCATCATTAAAATGTGCATGCTTACATGGTATAAATATACAACATGTGCATGTGAATCTTTTTAAGGATACATATAGATGTAGGTACCTCTAATATCATGTTGGTCCTTACAATATCATGTTGGTCCTTTCAAAATCATGTTGGTCCTTTCAATATCATGTTGGTCTTTTCAATATCAAAAGACTTCTGAATATCGGCTTCAGTGCCTGTCTCAGATAAATCAATGCAAAGTCACCAAGAGCAAAGGTTACAAGATCATCTTCATATTCTGTTAGGAGGAAGGTTTAGTCATGTAATGATTTAAGAATAAAAAAGTTCAAGGATTTGCCTTTGAAAGGATGTTCCTTGTAGTTGAGTTTCTATCAAGATAAAAGGTTAAAATCATGCTATGTTTGATCAAATCGGCCTTTTATATCCATTAAATGATTTTTTTTTATAAGCTTTATAGTATGGTTTTTCAATAATATGAACCAGTATGGTATATATAGTTATGCTATTGTTGTCCTGTCCAATTTCCTTTAAAGTGCAGACAGGTCGCCAAAAAGGTCAAATTTCATATTGTTAAAATTTTGCAAAATTTTTCCCGGGAAAAAAATCTTTTAATTTTGGTGTTTTAACTATTGAAATAGCTTTATTTACAAAATGTTAAAAAAATTGTCTTTGGCAAATGGATTTTTATTCATCTTTCAGTCAAAGTGGATTTTGGCGAATTTTATATAATGATTTACTTTCACAAATTGTGACTTGGACATCATACTTCATCTTCTTAATTTTTAGAAATGTTTATTATACCAAAAGATGTCTCGAATATTCCACCGTTATGTAGTTGTGGACAAACCATTAACTCTTCTATCTACATGGAGCTATATTTGTAAAAAGCTAAGTCTCGCGATATATAAGAAACGTCTCACGAAATACCTTATTTATGAAGAGGATATCAAGGGGTTCATCAACAATAAACACAATCGTTAAAAACAAAAACAATAAAAACAAACATGCAGAGAAGGACAAGACATCAATATAAGTTCTCAAAAGTGTGTCTTGGAATAATACGTAATGAGTTAAACGGAAATTTAACTATAACCATTAAGTCACCCCAACCTATACAATGAGGACTTTAATTTAGTGAATATAAAAAAATAAAAAGCAATAGTAAACTTTATAAAGTTGACATTCGAAGGATCAATATACAGTTCTCTTTTCGAAGAGAATGTAGCCGAGAAAAATCATATCGTTTAAAAAACTTCTACAAATGTTAACAATCAAATTGCCACAACGACTAACGTTAAACTAAACCAATCTTGTAAATTTTGCATAACAAAAATTTCTACAATATGGCATTGATTGCGACAAAATCACCAATACTTACAATCAAAACTGTTCTTAAAAATGCTGAAAGAAACCAAGCTCAATTTATTAAAACAAAAATTATATAAAAACAATAGAAATATGTAATCAACATATGCACCAACCACGGAAGAGTACATGTATGTAACAATGTTCTTTCAGGTAAAACTAAAAACCTACAAAATTACATGTTAAGTAACATTTAACATTGGTCAATATTGGATAATGAGTATGTTAAAAATTGTATTCGAGATTGTATTGTGTATTACAAGAAAAAAGTGTCAAACAAATCAATTAAAAGGTACATTGTATTCGAGATTGTATTATGTATTGAAAGAATAAAGTGTCGAACAAATATAACCAACCAGTAAGAATGCACATTGCGACATGCGATTTACCAACCAGTAAAATTATAGGTAAATTTGTGTCGTTAAAAAGATAAGTTAACATTCAATGACATACAGTCTAGCGCTACTGTTGACGTTTTTGTAGACGAAACGCCCGACTGTCTAACCAGGTTATACACTAACATGTAAACATTAAAAAAAAGTCATTGTTAAACTAAAATTTTACTAAATTCTTTCATATACACAACTATTTGATAAGTACATGTTAATGTATGTGATGTATGAAGACGCACATTTATGTTCATTTGTATCCTTACAGAGGTTAACTCCTAAGTTATCTTACATGTGGCGTTCTACACAATGGCTAAAAAAAAAAAAAAACGACGGAATGCCAAAACAACAGTCTACTAAACACAACTTGAAAACTAAAAACTGATCAACACGAATCTAACAAAAACAATACTCCCTTAAACAAAACGAAGAAATAGTTCTAAATCTCCTACATTCATTGATGATGAAGCTTCTATAAAAACGGGATGTTTGGTAAAGACAGTTTTTCAGAGTATGAAAGATCAATTTGAACTCAACTGGCATAGTGAAATGGAAAACGCGTCAAAATCACTTTGGTACCGGCCTTTTAAACAAAAACTCGAATTTGAAAATTATTTTGATATTTACGAAACCAACGAAATAGTAGAAATCTGCAAGTGTAAGATTTCTGATACAAACCAAGCAAATGCTATTAATTTCCTACTCTTTTGCCAATATGTTCTGTAAAGATTGTTTTTGCATTGTGTTTTAAATGCACAGGTCCAGTTGAGCTACAGGAAAAATTATGCCAGACCGCTCTGAGTTCATTGCCTATACATGAATGATGCAGTAGCACTTTATTCTCGTACAGCAGTACACGGAAGCGCACATTTCATTTAAACAAAAATTATAAAAAATCAATAGAAATGTGTAATCAACATATGCATAATGAGTATTGTATTCGAGATTGTATTGTGTATTGAAATAAAAAAGTGTCAAACAAATATAACTTAACAGTTAGAATGCACATTTTAACGTACCAACCGGTAAAATTATAGGTCATTTGATGCCGTTAAAAGTTAGCATACTATGACATACAATCTAGCGCCACTGATGTCTTTTATGTAGACGACACGCACGTCTGTCTAACCATATTATACACTCACATGTAAACAGTTAATAAATGTCAAAGTTAAACTTTAAACTTTTACTAAATTCTTTCATATACACAACGATGTGTTTAGTAAATGTTACTGTATGTGATGTATGGAAATGAAAATTATCATTAATGTATCAACGACACTATATATTAGTGTTGATCGCTGAATTGTCGTGTTATAAAAGTACAAATATATCCACGTTGAATGCTATATTTGGGTAATTGTTTCAATATGTTGCATATGTAGAGAAAACGTAGGTATAATTTTGTATTCAGATATTGGTTAAACATGTTAAAGTTTGTACAGTTTAATCAACTTTAAAAGTTGCAATGCCCTCGATGGGTCGCATTTCCAAATTTCAGCTTTACTAATATTTTCAAAAAGCAAGTTTCTTGCATTGACAAACTAGTATTGTACAGTAGTTAAATTTCTGTTTCAATCTGTTGCATACACGAAGAAAAAAGGTATCCATTTATATTCAGACATTGATTATGTTTGTGAATGTTTAATCAACTTTAATAATTGTACTGCACTATACAATGTTATATTATACATGCATTTGCATTTTTACAAACTGAAAACCAATTATCAAATAAGCTAATTAATTAAATATCTGATTCATTGTTGACGTCAAAAAGAGAGGCAACATATCGATACCAGAGGAACAATCAAAATCATAAAATGGAAAATAAACTGACAACGCCATGGGTAAAAATTGAAAAGACAAACAGACAAATAAATAGTACATAGAAAACTAAAGACTGAGCAACACCAACTCCAAACTTGGGGCTATATCGGGTGCTGCAGAAGGGTAAGCAGATCATGCTCCACATGTGGCATTCGTCGTGTTGCTCAATAAATGTTTTCAAAAAGCAAAGCTTTATGATCGTTGTATTGTACCGTTATTTATATTGGTTAAAACAAGTATAATCAACGCCATAGATAGACAATTATTCATATTTTATTAATGCACGAATATTTTTAATTTTTAAGTAAATGACATGTTACAAACTATATATACAATGATTGTTAATAATAATCAAACAGACAAAAAAATACACATATTTTCGTATGCAACCGGTTGTACTTTAATTTAGTAGTAAATGTCTGACAGCTAAGAGACCAACCGATAAATAATAAAGGAATAAAAAAATGCAAATACAACGAATTGAGGGAAAGTTGTCAAAATATAAAGAACACAGAAATTATTAGAATTTACGATAAAGATAAGATAACTTAACAATATTTAGAAATAAAATAAATAATGAAACATTTAGAATAGGAACATTTAGATTAAACTCACAATATAAACAATGCAAATTAGACAAAAAATAAAGACCAGAGAAACATGCATTCTTAACATATCATAACAAGATATATAGATCGACAACTTGTTAGAAATAGTGAACGGCAGATGAAAGGATAAGAACAGAAACATTTGGAATAATTGTCATATAAAGTACAAGTACAGATGTGATAATGAAATATGGAGAATAGCGACATTTGACATCATGCAAGCAACTATTGGTGATGAATGTAAGAAACATTGTACAGTTGTTTATCAATTTAGCATACTCGACAAGAAAGTTGCAGGAATGTTTAAGACACACTGATTTGTATTAATCAAAATCTTTCTATGCGCCCATATGCCAGAATATGTTACATTTGTTTTCATAGTTCAATGAATATCATTCACAAATAGTAAAATCAATATGTCATATTAGTCCGTTATTCTATTGCACATTCTAGATTCGATTTAGTCCTTCGTAACGATCCTCCAATACAAAAAAAAACGTTCACAAATGTTTTATTGAAAAATTAGCAAAGTTCAGTAGCACCAGGGTTCTCACAAAGGAATTTTGAAGGCAAGTCTTTGTCAGTCCAAATGCTGTGAATACTAATGTCTATCGATGTCTAAGTCTGAAAGTTTAACTTTAGTGTCTGTATATATATATAGTTGTCACGGAAACTTCTAGAACACTCTAGAAATTGAACGTCCTAGATAGTTACAACGGAAGATTCTAGTAAAATCTAGAAGTTTAAATTACGCATCTTTTATTAGGATCATTCTGGAATCATAATGTAAGTCAAATGGAAAGTTCCAATCATTCTGTGATTGTTCTAGTGATTTATAAACTGTACAGTTATAAGATTATTTTGTTAACAACTATCAGGCCACACAAAACAAATTAGGCCAACTTTGATAAATATAATAATTACAATATCATAACAAAAAATGCTTTAATTTGGCAAAATCATTACATAAGGATTATGATTTCGATTCAGACCTTCTTTGACTAGGTACACCAGTTCTGGTGCTGACATTTAATGGCTTACCTTGATTGTTGCGGCCGGTTCCCTGTACCATCTTAAACTAGCCGTTGTGTAAAACCAAAATTGTTGAATTTAGCATTCTAGACCAATAACCCATTCATCATTGTTGTATCGAGTCGTTAATATGACTCATGTTTTCCAGTCTTTCCGCGGGTTATTATAAAAAAAACCCACTGATATCAACTATCAGGATTATAATTGTAAACTCCCAAAGCATAGTCCGTTTCGATGGAATGATCATTGAAACTTGTTAAAAAAGTCAAAAAGGCCAAAGACAGTACAAAGCATTCAAAGTTGCCATTTTTATTGGACTTTCACTTCTTGAATTTACCTTTGTATATATATATATATATATATAGATATATTTTAAAATTTTAAAATCACTCACGAGTGAGTGTTGACCTCACTTCATTATTAAGATACTGTACACTGACTGCTAATCGTGTCGGTGTCGTTTATTTCCGTACACGCAAAGAACAATATCTACACTTCCAAATGCAAATAATACTTGTTATATGTGTTAGTTATTTAAAATATAGATTAATAGATATATTTTGCATTATACTTAACCAGTTATATACATTTACAGGTCGTAATCATCAATAATTTAGGGAAAAAGTGCATCCATTATTAATACTTCAAAAAGTAGGAATATATGATATGATCAAATAAATCAATGGTTCGGGATTTGAATAATTCTTAAACAATTTAAAAATCTGCATAAACAATACTTAGTTGTAAAAGAGGAACATCATACAAGTACAGGGTACCTATAAAGTACTTTAAAATGTTATTGCATTATTGGAATTTTGTCACGTTGTACAACCGGAAATATTGACATGTAATTAGTAGAATTTTCAAATGTTCTGAAACCTATTTGTGAATAATTAGTTTTGTTGAGCAAGTACAATGTCTCATGTTTATATGAATAATGAAAATGCTATAGTATACAAATGAACATTTAACTTTTATAAATTTTGGTATTTGAATGGTTTTCTATGCATGTACTCAAGATAACGATCATTAACTTTGTCAACATAATTGTAAGTGTTGACTTCACCTTATTTATAAGATACTGTACACTGACTGGTAATCGTGTCGATTTTGTTTATTTCCTTTCATGCAAAAAACAATATCTACACTTCCAAATGCAAACAATACATGTAGATAGCAGCTCAATGCTATTTTACGCATTTTGATTCTTTAAATATAGGTAGAAAATAAAACTCATATGAACTAAAATAAATAATAGGACTACTGATATTAGGAACGATCATTGCATGAATACTGGATTGTCAAATCACGTGGAAACCTACGATATAAATAAACGGCACTCGCTGAGGCGAATATTGTTTTAAAGGTTGCATTTCTGTAAATATTGACAATGCAATTTCCCATAGGAACTCCTTTTACGGCTAAAACTGTACCACTTTTACTATGAAGTTTTGAAAAAAATCTTATCCTAGAATTGAAAGTTCATTTGCACCACAATTTTTTTCAAAGGTCAAAATATAGGGCTGTGCGGCATATTTTCAACGTTTATATGCTCCGAACTTCTCAGAGTTGAAACTTACACTAATTTTCTTAACTACCCCTACCTCGAATGAAAGGTTACCACAGATTTCAATGTAAACAATAGGCATGTGTTTATTTACTGGTAACATTCCCCAGTTCTTTCTCTGCGATATGGAACACAAAGAGCATAACTGGGAACCAGTATGTAAACAAAATTAATTTTCTATGAATATTCTATTTCTCCCCAAAAGAGGCGTGTTGTCAGAAACAGCTGTATTTACAAAGTGCAACCTATAGCCATACCTGTTATATGTGTTAGTTCTTTACAATTATATAAATAGATATATTTTGCATTATACTTAATCAGTTATATACATTTATATGTCGGTATCATCAATAATTTGAGAGAAAAAAAGTTCGTTTATTATTTAATTGAATTTAAAACATCTTTTTGTTCATAAATTAAAAATTTGTATAGGTCTGCTTTACACCACAACCACCATTTACACCCGTAAGTGTTGTACAAGGATAGTAAAAGGTTTAAAAGATCTATGGACTAGGTATTACATAACTTTTCCTTTCGTCTATAGCTGTCATTGTTTTTGCATCAAAAGAGTCATTTTTCCAAAATTTCAAATAAGTCCTGCCAATAACAATACTTAGATAAATAGGAATATATGATATGATCAAATTAACTAACAGTCCGGGATTTGAAAAATTCTGGAAAACTTAAAAAATCTTCAGAAACAATAATAAACTTCTGCGGGTGCGGGAATTTCTCGCTAAATTGAAGGCCTATTTGTGAATTTCTGCTGCTGTCTGTTCTATTGTCGGTCGGGTTGTTGGTCTTTGACACATTCCCCATTTCCATTCTGAATTTTATTAATAGTAAAGGAGGAAAATCATACAAGTACAGGGTACCTATAAAGTACTTTGAAATGCCATTGAATTATTGGAATTTTGTCATGTTGTACAACCGGAAATATTTACATGTAATTAGTAAATTTTTCAAATGTTCTGTAACATATTTGTGAATAATTATGATAATTATTAACTTTATTTGTCTGCAAAATTTGTTGAAAAAGTACATTGTATCATGTTTATATGAATTATGAAAATGCTATAGTATACAAATGAACATTTAACTTTATAAACTTTGGTATTTGAATGGTTTTCTATGCATGTACTCAAGATAACGATCATTAACCTTGTCAAGCATAATTGTGAGTGTTGATCTCACTTCATCTTTAAGATACTGTACACTGAGTGGTAATTGTGTCCGTGTCGTTTATTTCCTTACACGCAAAGGACAATATCTACACTTCCAATTGCTAACAATACATGTATATAGCAGCTCAATACTATTTTAAGCATTTTAATTCTTTAAATATAGGTAGAAAATAAACTCATATGAACTTAAAAAAATGATAGGACTTCTGATATTAGGCACGATCATTGCATGAATACTGGATGGTCAAAACAAGTGGAAACCTACGATATAAATAAACGGCACTCGCTGAGGTGAATATCGTTTGATAGCCATACCTGTTATGTGTGTTAGATCTATGTGTAAGTTATTGAAAATATAGATTAAAAAATATATTTTGCATTATACTTAATCAGTAATATACATTTATATGTCGTAATCATTAATAATTTGAGAGAAAAAAAAATCGTTCATTATTTTTGTGTTCTGAATTTGAAACATCTTTTTGTTCTTAAATTAAACTCTTGTATAGATTTTCTTTACACCACAACCACGATTTACACCCGTAAGTGTTGTACAAGGATAGTTAAAGGTTTAAAAAATATATGGACTAGGTATTACATAACTTTTCCTTTCGTTTATATCTGTCATTGTTTTTGCATCAAAAGAGTAATTTTTACAAAATTTCAAATAAATCCTGCCAATAACAATACTTAAATAAATAGGAATATATGATATGATAAAATTAACTAACAGTACGGGATTTGAATAATTCTTGAACAACTTAAACAATCTGCAGAAACAATAAAGGACTTCTGCGGGTGCGGGAATTTTTCGCTACATTGAAGACCTATTTGTGAATTTCTGCTGCTGTCTGTTCTATTGTCGGTCGGGTTGTTGGTCTTTGACACATTCCCCATTTCCATTCTGAATTTTATTAATAGTAAAGGAGGAAAATCATACAAGTACAGGGTACCTATAAAGTACTTTAAAATGTCATTGAATTATTGGAATTTTGTCATGTTGTACAACCGGAAATATTTACATGTAATTAGTAGATTTTTCAAATGTTCTGTAACATATTTGTGAATAATTATGATAATTATTAACTTTATTTGTCTGCAAAATTTGTTGAAAAAGTACATTGTCTCATGTTTATATGAATTATGAAAATGCTATAGTATGCAAATGAACATTTAACTTTATAAACTTTGGTGTTTGAATGGTTTTCTATGCATGTACTAAAAAAACCGATCATTAACCTTGTCAAGCATAATTGTGAGTGTTGATCTCACTTCATCTTTAAGATACTGTACACTGACTGGTAATTGTGTCCGTGTCGTTTATTTCCTTACACGCAAAGGACAATATCTACACTTCCAATTGCTAACAATACATGTATATAGCAGCTCAATACTATTTTAAGCATTTTAATTCTTTAAATATAGGTAGAAAATAAAACTCATATGAACTTAAAAAAATGATAGGACTCCTGATATTAGGCTTGATCATTACATGAATACTGGATGGTCAAAACAAGCGGAAACCTACGATATAAATAAACGGCACTCGCTGAGGTGAATATCGTTTGATAGCCATACCTGTTATATGTGTTAGATCTATGTGTAAGTTATTGAAAATATAGATTAAAAGATATATTTTGCATTATACTTAATCAGTAATATACATTTATATGTCGTAATCATTAATAATTTGAGAGAAAAAAAGTTCGTTCATTATTTTTGTGTTCTGAATTTGAAACATCTTTTTGTTCTTAAATTAAACTCTTGTATAGATTTTCTTTACACCACAACCACGATTTACACCGGTAAATGTTGTACAAGGATAGTTAAAGGTTTAAAAGATCTATGGACTAGGTATAACATAACTTTTCCTTTCGTTTATAGTTGTCATTGTTTTTGAATCAAAAGAGTCATTTTTACAAAATTTCAAATAAATCCTACCAATAACAATACTTAAATAAATAGGAATATATGATATGATCAAATTAACTAACAGTCCGGGATTTGAATAATTCTTGAACAACTTAAAAAATCTGCAGAAACAATAAAGGACTCGATTGCCAATGAGACAACTGTCCACAAGAGACCAAAATGACACAGACATTAACAACTATAGGTCACCGTACGACCTTTAACAATGAACAAAGCCCATACCGCATAGTCAGTGATTATTTCACTCTCTGACGTCATACAACAATAGGCGTTTTCAAGACGTCGATAACGGCGGATCAAAACATATTGCAAATGCGTCGAAAAAAGATGTATTTCCTTACATGTTTTACATTAATTTCTTTAAAAACAAATTTGTTTTAATTAGTCTTTCTTTATTTAATGTAATAAAGAAAATAACTAATTAAAAAATTCAAATATCGAAATATATTCAACTCGTGACCAGACAACACTGATAATTAACTCATGCGCTACGAGCATTCGTGAATCAATGTGTTTTTCGGTCACTCGTTGAATATTTTTCTCTATTTGAATCCTTCGATTAGTAATTCTATAGCTAATCTTTAAAAATGTCTGAATACAAATTTGTGCTTACTTTTACTCTACATATGCAACAGATTGAAACAATGTATCTAAATATAGCTTTCAACGTGGAAAAACGTGTTTGTTTATAACAGGACAAACCCGCGAACAATACTACATATACATATATTTATATATATAATTCATAAATACATCACTTACAATTCACATGTTCTGAGTCGAACACCAAAATGAAATTTTTATTTGTACTTGCCATTTTCATTGTTTGTGCTGGAGCAGTGACAATTCATCAAGTTAAAAGTAAGACTTCTTTATCGTTATTTGAAAATATATTATATTTTTGTAAGCTAGGGACAAGAATTTGCTGTTGTCCTATTTTTTTTCAAATTTGTGATGTGGTCTTATACACTAATGCAGAATCAAAGTACAATTATGTATGTAAAATAAAGTTTAACTCTTTTTTAGTTTTATTTTTTTCGAGTTGATTACAGTCTTGTTTTGAATACAAATGACTGCATTTAGAAACGTATTTTTCGATCTAATTTCAAACGAAACTGTTTAGTTTTATCTGTTTGTTTAACAACCTATGATAATAAGTAGCCAGGCTTACTTGATTTTTACAATTCTAAATAGTCAGTAAAATAATCAAATTTCTAATATATACTTTTCATATTATTCAAAATCAATTTACTTCTGTTTGATCTTATTGCGCATACCAAACGCTATAAAACTGACCAATAAATAAATGATAAAAAATACAGGTTGACTGGATCAAATTTCTAAAGAATAGTCGTTCAGGAAATGTTAAAAAGAATCAAAACATCAAAACATCAAACGAATTGATATCAACTGTCATATTCCTGATTTGAAACAGTTAAATATGATAAATTTAACTTGGTGTTATAGCTTATCAAACCTGTAACTTCCGTAACAGTCCCACATACATCCATTATATTGACCATTATTTTTTATACAAAATTGAAAGACATAATAAGTAAACAGCAGAAACATTATGTTATAACTAACAGTTAACCAGCAGGAATGTAAACAGAGTGTAACAAATAAGAATAACAGTTTTTTTCTCTACATTTTCTAAGATTAGAACAGGGATTCTCAAAAAATAAATATAATATTTGTATCAATTGTATATCTAGATACACGTCAATGCAAAGCTGAGGGTGGAATATGTAAACAAACGTGTGTTGACAATGAAGTAGACACAGGTTCATGCTGCCGACGAAATAGTTATAGATGTTGCCAGCCGCCTACATGTAATGGTATGTAAACCGCATACGTATGTTACCGTTGATTCATAAAAACGATATCAAGTTTTAATTTATTTAATGAAAATCTGTCTTTTGTTTTGAAATATTAGTTATTTTCTATCATTTGGATGCTTTGTAATACACGTCTGTCCAAACATCGTTTAATTTATAAACATTTCATCATGAAGTAACAATAATGGTCAGTACAATTGGTAATTTTCTAAAATAAATTAAAATAACGCAAGCGCAGATCTGTTTTTTTTTAGAAATTATGAAGCCTAACAATATTCTTAGATTTAAATATCTAATAAAAAAGTTCATAAAGACTTAATGTTAAATATTTGAAATAATACTTTCTTTGCGAGAAATCCTAAAACTAATGTAGCTCATTTTATAATGTATATGTATATTGTCTTGTCGTTCTTATTTATTCTAAGACACACTTCAGTATGCTCAGTGTAAAGCTAAAAACGGAGAGAGTAAACCTGTGTGTGATGTTAATGAACAAGATACAGGTATAGGACCTTTTTGCAATCCAAACAGATGTTGTGAGCCGCCTACATGCATTGGTATGTAACAAATATCTTACCCGTTGTATAGTAAAGTAGATTACTTTTATTTTTTTAAACAAGTAATGTGCAAGTAAATGTAATTAACATGTCACTTCCATACATCCAAATAAGTAAAATGTGTGTCACAAATACTAGTTCTGTTTTCAAGATTTAAAATTAAGAATGGAAATGGGGAATGTGCCAAAGACACAACAACCTGACCATAGAAATTGTTTGTTTACCTTTTTTAATGAGAAATGATCAGAAAATTTCAGGATTTTTAATGCTTATAGATCATGTAGATAGACGTAGGAAAATATGGTATGAGTGCCAATGAGACAACTCTCCATCCAAGTAACAATTTTTTAAAGAAAACCATTATAGGTCTTCAACACAGAACATATATTGTATATGATTGCTATTTTTGGCTATACGCAAAACCAGGTTCAACCCACCATTTGTTTTATTTAAATGTCCAATGTTATAGTTCATTTCTCTGTGTGTTACATTTTAGTGTTTCTGTTGTGTCGTAGTTCTCCTCTTATATCTAATATGTTTTCCTAAGTTTTACTTAGTAACCCGGATTTGTTTGTTTTTTTCTTAATCGATTCATGATGGTTATATATCTCAACTTGTACGATTCGCTCGTGTATGTAACAAAGTATTCGATTTTAGCGAGAGAAATTTATGTATTACTGAAAAATTATTACACCAGGGTTTTCGATATCACAAACCGGTCAAAACATTTACTAAATTTTATCAACGGTATAAGGAAATAATTCATAAATACAACTCAAAATGCAGACATCTTATATGTTCAGGTATTTCACATCCAATTTTTTAATGGAAATATTCTTTTTTAAGCACAAAAATGTCAGTATTCACCTCAGAAACTAACAAAACTTTTAAATAGACTCATTAAAAAGGGATATAGTTACGATACTGTTGTCAGGTCATTAAAGATTGCATATTTTGGGTTTAATATTGATTCACTTATAGGGTCTTTGCATTGGAACTAAACACATTTATTTAAAAAAAACAGTTGTTGGCATGACACGGGTTATGTTCTTCTCATATATTTTATGATAGTATGATACTAAACTCCTAACGGGAGGGATTGTGCCTGATATTCACATGATGAAGACATAATCTTTCAATCAGTTTAATTGAGGTCTGGAGCTGGCATGTCAGTTAACTGCTAGTAGTCTGTTGTTATTTGTGTATTATTGTCATTTTATTTATTTTCTTTTGTTACATCTTTTGACATCGGACTTGGACTTTTCTTGAACTGAATTTTAATGTGCGTATTGTTATGCGTTTACTTTTCTACATTGGCTAGAGGTATAGGGGGAGGGTTGAGATCTCATAAACATGTTTAACCCCGCCGCAATTTTGCGCCTGTCCCAAGTCAGAAGCCTCTGGACTTTGTTAGTGTTGTATGATTTTTTATTTTAGTTTCTTGTGTATAATTCGGAGTTTAGTATGACGTCCATTATCACTGTACTAGTATACATATTTTTGAGGGGCCAGCTGATGGACACCTATGGGTGCGGGAATTCTCGTTACATTGAAGACCCATTGGTGGCCTTCGGCTGTTGTCTGCTCTATGGTCGGGTTGTTGTCGCTTTGACACATTCACCATTTCCTTTCTCAATTTTATTATGAATTTTGAACAGCGGTATTCTGCTGTTGCCTTTTTTGGGTAGTGAAAAGAGAGACAAAATAACAACACAAAGTCATGTTTATTAAAAAAACAAAAAACTTATCATTTAACAGTAGATTGCAACTGTAGAAGTAGTACTTCCAACTGTCATTGGCCAACTGAGTATCAGGACAACGCTGGAAATTGTTCAGGAAGTGATAAATGTTGCATGCCCTGTTGTCGTAAGTTTTTATATTAATCAAAACATAGCATACACCACGCGTTTGATAATTTAATTCCGTGAAATTCATCTCGCTTAACTTATTGTATACATAAAGATTTAACCATTGCATCGAGTATGATACGATATTAATCCTCTCAAGACTGATAGATTTTTAAAATTAAAATCGAGAGTCGACGAGCGTTTTGAATAGTAAAATGTAATTGTCGAGATTGGATATATATCATATGGAACGAGGTTTGGTGATGGAATTAGTTTCTGTTTTGACTTTGAGACGATATGCAGATATATTATACCTTCTTTTCAAATTACCGTTTAAAAGATATATTCTTTCTATATAATGTCATCAGGCATTGTCGCCACTTTTTCACGATGTCGTAATATATTTGCAGAGGAAAGCAAGAACATTGGAAGTCATAATCAAATGCTGAGCAATGAATAAATGAGATCAAATGAACAACACGTCGTTTATTAATGTGGTACCCAAAACTTTCACTAAAATTAATTCGGCTCGTTTAATTTTCATAAAATTTGCCTTTAACAAAAATATAAAAATTTTAAAAATTTTGAACCAACCGTTTTGTCAAAAAAATTACACTGGCTATATAGCAGTTTGACAAATACCAATTTTGATCATTGAGAAGCTTCATATTCCTTTTACAACACAACGTAATTAAAACGTTTAGATGACTTTACAGAGTTATCTCCCTGTAGCGTTAGGTACCACCTTAATAATAATTCAGCTCTGAGGTCGTAATTTTGGTAATGACTGTCAGTTCTCTTGCAAAGGTCGCCGATTCTTTCCATTAATAGTGCTCTTTCAATAATAACGACTTACTGTTTTAAAAAGCCTATAACATTGCTCCATCTGTACCTCCTTCCCCGACCACAAAAACTACAATACTACTATATTTAGACGAGGGTAGAATTATTCCATATCATCCCTTACTTCAAAGGTACGATTAGATATGATGTAATAATAAGGACAAAATTATTTAAGCTGATGGCTTCTTTGGTGAAGGCACAAACACATGAAGTTAAATAATCACGCATACCAGAGGCTCTTTCGCTGATCTCACTGATTATAGTTCGAATAATCAAATACAATCAAACTTAAGTCCTACGAAGTCGGGTGGAACCATTAAAACCCTTCACTTGACCACATGAATATAACATAAAATTGAGAATGGAAATGGGGAATGAGACAGCAACCCTACCATAGAACAGTACACATTATGTTCCAAATGTATTATGGGCATGTTGTGAATGTAGAATCAGCTGTTGGTTGAATACTGATAAAACGAAGACGAAATCAACAGTTTAAAAAAAAAACAACACAAAAGCACACTGATAGTTTTAATAAAGCCTGGAATTATTTTTGTATTCCAATGTGTAATTTATATTAACTATTAACAAATAAGAGTTAAAACAGGATGTTTTAAATTGGTTTGTTTTTGTCTATGAAACACATCATGGTCATGACCATTCGCGTATGGTCCAAATACTCACTTGGTTTGGAAAGAATACATGTAGCATACCGTATAGCGCATTATTTTTGCGGTGTGTAAATTTTTTATTATTTTCGCGGATACAATAAAATCGCCAAAAATAAATTCCGCCAGTGTACATTCAAATATATTCATAAAAGTTTTGAATCCGCCAGAATAATAACTGCCAGAGTATTTCGTATACCTTTTTCAGTGCAAATTTTGAAATTTGACATCTGCAAAGATACAAAATGTAACCCGCTATAGGGTATAAAAACATTCTTTAAATTTTCTATAGTTAATACATGATTAGGGTATATTTTATATGTCGGAGTTGTTTAAAATGTCATTTAGGTTCATTTTGTTCTTCAAGATGTTGTTCAATGGCAAGGTTACCATATTGTTTTACAGGTTTTAACAAGATGAAAAGTAATATTTTATCTTTTGAAAACAGACATCTATGTTGATACAATAATTTTTCCGAATAAACATGTACATTTTTTACCATTACAGTTACATGTGGTGGAACTTTTAAAGGGCCAGAGGGAAGGTTTACATCACCTCATTATCCTTTTTAACTATTGTAATGAACAACTATGTACTTACACCATAATAGCTGAGGAAGGATCTAAAGTAATGTTGAACTTTACTTTCTTCAAATTGGAAGAAAATTTTTGTGATACAGTTAAGGTATACACATATATTAAACAATTAGATTACAATAAATATCATGCTATATTGATATTATTCTTGCATTCATACTTGTTTTGATAATGCTAAATATTAGAAAATAGTAGTTTTATACATTTTTAATTCGTGTAGGATGTAGTTTTTTGTTTGTTTTCTTGTATACAAATAGAGATGGAATTATCAAAATGTCATTTTCAAAGGTTAAAAAATAGTTTATTAAGCCTAAAATCGTGATGTAAAATAGCAAAGTCGAAGGATAACAAATGTACAAAACCTTGTACTGCATTTTACATAAAACCATCACCAATCATTATAATGAAGCGGTTGATTCAGAATTTGATTCCGAAGATTCAGAAACTACTAAATATTACAAAATAGTAGTTTTGTCAATACATGTTTAATAAAGGCAACAGTAGTATACCGATGTTCAAACTCATAAATCCATGGACAAAAAACAAAATCGGGGTAACAAACTAAAACTGAGGGAAACGCATTAAATATAAGAGGAGAACAACGACACAACACTACAATGTAACACATACAGAAACGGACCAAGCAACAGACAAAATCCCACGAGAATAACAAATATAACATCAAAACCAAATACATGAATTTGGGATAGACAAGTACCGTGACACGTCTTATCGCAATGTGAATTTACGCTAAAAAATAGAGAAAACAAACGACGCAACGTTAAAATGTAACACATACAGAAACGAACTATAAATTAACAATGGCCATATTCCTGACTTGGTACAGGACATTTTTAAAGAAAAAAATGGCGGGTTGAACCTGGTTTTGTGGCATGCCAAACCTCCCCTTTTATAGCCATGTGAAATATAACATTAAGATGACAACTCAACACCACAGGACTGCAATGTAAATAAATTGGAGAATACAATTGACAAAGAAACACACGAACAACAGCCAACAAAAGGCAACAAGTTGAAAATTTTAATACGCCAGAAGTGCATTTTATCCATACAAGATCTACTAGTGATGCCCAGATACAAATGTTTGAAAGCCGAAACAAGCACAAAGTCGAACAGCATCGAGGACCAAAGATCAAAAACAGTTGTGCCAAAAACGGCCAGGTTTCGTTAGTTACAGAACATCCTTATCATTTAGAATAATTTATACTTTTGCAAACAATAAATTTATAAAATTAATAAACAAAAGCTGTATATGATAGAACTGAAATATTAACTAATTACAGGAAACAACTGAAATACATTACATAACCAGACATTTGCAACACAATATGTAGACACATCCGAATATGTTTAAACCTCAACGCCAAGTGACGTCATATTTGAAATTGTAAAAAATGACCAAAAAATGATGACGTCATTTGAATTTGTAAAACAGATCATCAAAAAATGAAAAATGACGTCATTTGAATGACTAAGATGGAACTAGGACTGACCCAAGATTACATTTGAACTAAAACTGATATTGCACTTAATAACAATGCACATTTCAATATTTATTAATAGCAAGCTAAGGCAGCAATTAACTATATTATAAAGCTATGTCCGGTTTGTTTTGAAAATCACTTCAAACGTAAAATATCGCACTGATTACGTTGAACAAAATGAAATCTAATAAATGAATGCGGTGATTGATATTATTTACCATAACACATAAATATAATAGAAAAGAAGTCAACACATTTGACAAAATCCGATGAGAATTACAAATATTACATTAAACATTTAAACTAAATACATGAATTTGGGATAGACAAGTACCGTAACACGTCTTATATAGTAATGCGAATTCACACTCAGCAAAACAGTCACAATCGGGAATAAGTTACGTTTGGTAATTAAAAGACTAGACGACATAATGACGAACAACAATCTACCATGTGGTAAAAATGTCCTTAGCTAGTTTGGTCAAAGATACATCGTATGGATCCACCAGTTCGTGATGGTGTCCATAAAATTTACGGAGTGTCAATGTTAATCTGTCCTCCTCATAACTTTGTTGGAGCAGTTTCTTCGTAAGGAGCATTTCGGGTATGCAGTAGTATAACAAATACCAATCATTACAATGAAGCGGTTGATCTCAGATGATTCAGAAAGTATTCATATTTTGATTTATATAGTGATACCCATTGTGATGGTGGACGAGTCGATGTGATGTGAAATTTAAACATTTTTACATATTTAAAAACATATATTTGAGAAGGTTTATGATGGCGAAATTACACAGATACATTACTGGCCACATTAGATGATGGACCCTTTGAAGGATTAGAATTTAATTCGACTTCCAACAAAATGATAATTGTCTTCAAGTCTGATTTTCTAAATGTCTTTCCTGGGTTCAGTGCAATTTATAAAACACTACAGTAAGTAAACCATGACCTTTACCCTAAAACAATAGTGCAGTTTACTTAGACTCTGATAACAGTAAAACCTGTAAGTAAGTGAAAGTAACAGCTTATGAGATGATCGATATTTTCATTCATTACAAATTAAAATAAAATTGATATATACATCATTAATACAGTCAAGTTGAGAAGTTTTTTTTATCATGATACATGATTTCTACAAATACAGCAATTCTTGCTCAGTTTTGTTTTGGAAAGTTTGCCGTTTAGATTATACCAAATCATATAAAGTCAAGATATTAACTAAAATAGTCTCCTACGTTAACTCCAAGTATCTTTCATTTTATTTATCTATCTAACGACAGAATGTTATATAAACTGCCATAACATTTATGTTAGCGTTAAACGACTATCATTTTCTGAATAAAGCAAAGGATATATATTACTATGTTTGAAGAGTTGCTTTCAAAAATAACTGTTTCTAATACAATGTGTACAGAAAGTTGTTGAGGTTAATTAATGCAGTCAACAATGTAAAATAAAATATAACTGTATGATGAAATTCACCATACAGTTGTAGTGCATTCAATTACTTAACTTTTTGGCACAAAAGTTAGAAATTTTTGACCTCAATGCTCTTGAACTTCGTGTTTAAAAAAAACTTCTTTGGATTCGAGCGTCAGTGATAACTATTGTGTTGGCGACAATTGTGTCTGGTATGGATGCAAAATGTAATCCTGGTATCTATGAATTTATATGCATATATAAGAAACAGCTCAAATAAATATGAAAAAGCATCTTGTGCTACAACATGTATACCTTTACATGGAGTTACTTATCTTGTTTTTAATATACAATGGGGGAATTCAGTGTTCTTAAAATTGATTGTGTTTACTATTAAACAGTGCGAAAAATGACATGATATTTGGACAATATGAAATAATTGTTGCTACTTTTTGCAACACTTTATAAGTACGATATAACATACTACGTTCGAAATTACAAACACGTATTTAAAAAGACAACAATGATTGAAATGTATTATTAGCTAACGGTATGTAAAAATTGTGCAAAGTTATCAAAATGAAAAATTTGAAAGCCACACCGTCTAATCCACTACTCATTAGGCGTATTACATATGATTGTTTACGCAAATGTTATTTTGTTATGGAGTATCGATCGTTATCAAGAATTACTGTTATTTATTATTATCATTTATGAATAATATTCGTTTATTAATTTCAATTCATGTTTATTTTGCAGATGATTTGCCTTCATGACATGAAAAAGTGGAAATGCTATTAGAAAGGAGTTGATAATAAAATATGTTACCTGCAACATACTTCGTTTTTGTAATTCATAATCAATAGTTAAAACTTTTGTTTAGAACAATCATCCCTACGTGTAAAATCATGATAGTAAAAAGACTCATGTTGATGTTTTTAAGTCGTAAATCAATCTATTTAGTTTTCGATCATACGTCCAAACTGACAAATAAATCGAATATGTTTTTTTAGCGCAAGAGCCGAGGGGGAAACCGTATTAAAGTGTCTAACATTGGTTTATGTCAGTTGTAAAAAAAGATCACAACCCACATCGTTTGATCAGTTTTGTTGTTATCTGTGCTGTATGATTTCACAGTTTATGCGGATTGATTCTAACCATTGTCATATCAACCAATTCAGACGTTCGATTGAGCACACTTTTCAATGTATTCCTTCTTCACTGTTTTGTTAGAAGAGTTTAACTGTTTTTTAAATCAAAGACTTATTTGTTACCTATATATCTGTCTCATTTATTTCTAACTCGTGAAAGAGTAATAACGGGGTTATAATTTTACAATAGTTCAAATTTATGTATAACGTTAAGTTTTGCATACACTATATAATTAGTTATCAAAAGTACCAGGATTATAATTAAGTACGCCAAACGCGCGTTTCGTCTGCATAAGACTCATCAGTGACGCTTATATCAAAAAAGTTATAAAGCCAAACAATTACAAAGTTAAAGAGCATTGAGAATTCAAAATTCCAAAAAGTTGTGCCAAATACGGCTAAGGTTAATCTTTACTGGAACAAGAAAATCCTTAGTTTTTTCGAAAAATTCAAAGTTTTGTAAACAGAAAATTTATAAAAATGACCACATAATAGATATTCATGTCAACACCGAAGTGCTGACTACTGGGCTGGTGATACCCTCGGGGACGAAATGTCCACCAGCAGTGGCATTGACAAAAGTACCAGGATTATAATTTAGTATGCCAGACGCGCTTTTCGTCTACATAAGACTCATCAGTGACGCTTATATCAAAAAAGTTATAAAGCGAAACAAGTCCAAAGTTGAAGAGCACTGAAATTCAAAATTCCAAAAAGTGGTGCCAATTACGGCTAAGGTAATCTATTCCCGGAACAAGAAAATCCTTAGTTTTTCGAAAAATTCAAAGTTTTGTAAACAGGAAATTTATAAAAATGACCACATAATTGATGTTTATGTCAACACCGAAGTGCTGACTAAAACTATTATTTCAATTTCCTCATATTTTAAATATTCAGAAATAATGAATCAACAAACGAGATGAGATTACTTTATACTCATCTTAGTCGGGACACACACTCGTACAACTATGTCCGTCCGTGCTTCTGTCTGTCTTTCAGCAAAACAGTGACGAATCAAAAGTAAGACAAATGCGCTCAAGCGTGACACGAACAAAAATTTACACCTATAGTCATATATAAAGAGAGTCAAATGTTTTTCGTAAGAGTTTGTTGTTTCTCGTTTTGTATAAAGATAAGACCTTTGTTTTTTAAAAGGTTTAACATTGGTCATGTTAGGGGCCCTTCAATCTGTATTGCAGATAAATTCATCATAGATACCAGAATCAAAATTTTATATAAACGCCAGACGCTCATTTCGTCTACAAAAGACTCATCAGTGACGCTCGAATCAAATAAATGTTAAAAGGGCTATACTTTGACCTTCAATGGTTTACTTTTTACAAATTGTGACTTGGGTGGCTAGTTGTCTAATTGGCACTCATACCACATTATCTTATATCTTAATTATCTATAAGTTAGCCGGTGTCATTTTTAGATTTTACTTTTTCTTATAATAAAACACACATGCAACTACGCATCCCATATTTCATGATAGGACCCGACGCCATTAGTGTTTCGGCAGTTAAGCTTGGGATGGTCATTTTAAGATGCATTATTTGAATATAATCAAATTTGAAAATTATTCATATATATATATATATATATTGATATATTTATATTTTAATTCGTCTTCAATAGATCTAGTTATTTTGACAGATCTGCCATCATCAGGTGTCCAACTGTCAATTTGATGTTAAAGTGTTTTACTTTGATCTGCTAACCATATCTCCAATACTTTTATGTTTGCTATACGCAACTTTTGGTGCTGTATTGAATATCTGTACACAATCTTCGTCAAACTGTAATCAATGCCAGTGTTTCATTATACGTTTCTATATTTTTCGTATATATGGATTAATTTTAGTTATTAAAACTAACGGAATAGTTTGTTGTTCTTTTTCTTTTTTTCTTTTTCTAAATCGAACTACCCACCCTACCCGATATACACTCACGCATAAGTAGCATTGAAACGGTCTGCAATATAAACTGAATTTCAAACAACAACAAGGCCATGTAATGACTTGACACTGGGTCCTCAATGCTCTTCAACTTTGTATTTGTTTGGCTTTTTAACTATTTTGATCTGAGCGTCACTGATGAGTCTTATGTAGACGAAACGCGCGTCTGGCGTATAAAATTATAATCCTGGTACTTTTGATAACTATTGTGAATCTAACCATTAATTAAATTTCGTCAAGTCAAACCTTATGTGTATATAGTCATTTATAATTTTAAAACAACTCTGAAGGATAAGTACTTTTTTACATAACAGTTGCCCCTAATAAAACAAGCGTATCAACTTGTATGTTTGTCCATCTGATGAGTTAAACCTTTGTCAACTGATTTGTATTGTTCGTTCTTATATTGTACTGTTATACCACTGTCCCAGGTTAGGGGAGGGTTGGGATCCCGCTAACATGTTTAACCCTGCAACATTATTTATGTATGTGCCTGTCCCAAGTCAGGAGCCTGTAATTCGGGGTTTTTCGTTTGTTTGTTTATGTGTTACATATTTGTTTTTCGTTAATTTTTTTACATAAATAAGGCCGTTAGTTTTCTCGTTTGAATTGTTTTACATTGTCTTATCGAGGCCTATTATAGCTGACTATGCTATGGGCTTTGCTCATTGTTGAAGGCCGTACGGTGACCTATAGTTGTTAATGTCTGTGTCATTTTGGTCTTTTGTGGATAGTTGTCTCATTGGCAATCATACCACATCTTCTTTTTTATATGTATTGTAAACGAGGTCACCTGATACACGTATTTTCTACATTTATTTTCTACAAGACGATTTATTCATTGTTTAAGGAATGATAACACATTTTACAAAAATATGGCTTATAAGACGACACAAGTTGTCTTTCTTGTACAAAACACTGTTCCAGATAAAAGACGGTTAAGACGTAAGCATTTATAAGTAAGAGGTGGGGCAGGAAACGATTGCTGGATGAATATAATCAATAGATGATCATAAAGATCGCATTTTAAGATTAATAAATTACGGAACTTGTTAGCTGTGCCCAAAATATTGTTTTTCGGACACATTAAATTTATATTTTTTCATACATAATTATGAAATTTGATAATATTCAAAATTATGGGCTCGCAGATTCTAACTGGAAATATTATCTAATCTCAAATGGATTTTCATAAAGCAGTCGAATTTAGCCAATTCTATAATATTATGGAGTTCGCTAAGTGTCCCGACTGTTTTTATTTTCTGGTTTTGGTAATTACAGGGAGAGTGCAAACACAAACTTTCCTTTCTTAAGCGTTAGGTAAACGTTTATTTCGAACAATTTTTCATTCCGACGGAAGGCGTATATGAAAGCAATGTGTTTTACGGCAACAATATATGAGATCTGCTAATGATACATAGGGAGATCAATAAAGTAGGTGTGTATAGTTGCTATTCTTGAAAATTTAAACGTTTGTTTTAAACGTCTAATTTGCGATTTTTTTTCAAATAGTGAACCAGCTTCGAAAAATTCACTATGACATGCAATGATCTGATGAAAGTCAACTCTTCTACAAAACGAACGAGAAAAAACATCCAAATAACTCACAACTTTTTTGGAAGGCCGGTGACATATCCCTTTTTTCTATTTAAACAAAATACTTTCCATCTTGAAATCTTTATGAGGAAAACACTGGTAAATAATTTATAATACTGGAAACGTTTTTCATTCTTACGCTATGTTGTTTTTGCGGGGATGAAATACATTATATCTATTAAAATCAAATCGATCCGAATATAAAATTAATAAATCATTAACTGATAGATACAGATATCTAGTGTTTAACGAGAAACACAAATTATCCTGGTAGGTTTGATTTAAGGTTTTTTTTAAACTTTTAATAACAAGCATATATCATGTTTATAATAAGGAAACATTTGGGGTTGATAGATTGACAAAACCAAATCACTGATGAGTCTTGTGTAGACGAAACGCGCGTCTGGTGTACTTTTATCAAATCAGCTGTAAAGGACCCCAAAATGGCCAGTAAAAATCTTTTTCAAGCCAGGAAAACAACAACCTTATTATAACGTATACAAAATAAAAATGAAAAACACATATTAACTACACCAACACACGAAAACAACAGACTGAATTAGGAAAGGTTTTTACAAAATGCAGCAAGTTTGTATGTTTTAAGTTCATCTCCCTTTTGGACTCCTCAAATGTACATTTACATGAATGTTGAACTAAGTAATAATATATAAGCTTTAAAAGTCCAAAGTTTGCTCAAAGATCCTTTAACTTACTAAGGTAAATTTTACATGTTTAAAACTGAGTTATGTAAAATTTACTTTCTTAACTGTTGTCACCTATATCAATTTATTAACAATATTGGAAATATGTGTTTATAATTAGTATATTTTTACAGGAAAGAAATGAAACAGGAGATGTTGAAGACAATATAGAGGAAATAAATGAGGAGAACACAGAGGAAAATGCTGCTAGTCATGAACAGATGAATGAGGAAACAGATACATATAGATTCTTACACTAAAACAAGTGTACTATGATAATTCTTCACTCGAGACAGTTAAATTTTATTATTTAAAGCGCAAGGCTTGCCGAGCCCTTTAAATAATAAAATTTAACTGTCGAGAGTGGAGAAATATCGTTATACATGAGTTATAGTGTCGGAATCTGTTTCTCTAATGCTTTTTATCGTTCTTTTTCAAAGATTTTCAGAAAATTGTGTTCTTTATATGCGATGTCATCAGGCAAGGTCGCCTTTTTTCATGACGTCACAATAGGAAAATGGAGAAGAAAACAAAACATTTTGACGTCATAATCAAATTTCGACTAATCATTTGCCGTGAACAGATTTTTCACTAGTGAGGAGAAATATTTTTCTAAGGATGTGGACAAAGGAAAATATTTAAGGATGGAACTATTTTAAGGGAGATAATTGACTTTACTTAGTTAAATATACATCTAGCAATAAAGAAGGCGAGACATTTCAGTGTGTGCACTCTTGTTCTTTTATGCTGGAACTAAAATATTTATTGCAATGTTTTGACCAACCTATTGTGATATTCCTTTAGATTTACAGTTTGTTTCTGCTTCATAATTTTTATGTAGCCATCATGGTTCAAGATTTAAAAGTCCATGACACAAAATTCTAATATATATATATATATATGTATTTGCATGAATCATAGCAATGCATTAGGGTTTAACTGAGGTGCTACCAGAACCAGACTATTGGGGATGGCGGATAGGGGTAAAGGTGTTAAAAATTGTTTTCAACAGTTTATATTCCTGTCAAACCCTATAATTTACACTTACTTTGCTTGTTTTAATAAAAGGTCAAGGTTTCAATTACTAAACATGATAAAAATAAAAATATTTCAGAAATTAGTTTTTTGAATGGAAGTTTTCTTGTGCACTATGGTACCATTTAGACTTTTATTGTTGTAAATTGAGAGACAAGAAACATGGAATAAATACTTGCACCTGTCTGCAAGTTTAAGGAGGTCATGGTTAAATTCTTAGTTTAAAAATTTGTAGTGCATGTACATACAATAAATATTGCTGACGAAAATAGAATTTGTTGGTATTGGTCTTAGAAACGGGTATAAATGTGAAGTTCACGGATACTTTCCTTGCCTATTTTATTCTGTAATTTTTGCAATATTGTGTTCTTTCAACTTATCTTGACCTTATTTAAATATTAGATTGATCTATTGGAATAAAAATAAATCATTGCCATCACTATTTGCTTATTTGTGAGTTTGTGTGTAATTTAAATACATGATCATCTTGCATCGTGATCTTATATTATCCATGGAGAAATTGAGGCTGCACCAATGTTAAAATGTATTAAACAGGAAAGCAGTTATTATTTTTTTAGTTACTGATACCCCTTTCATTAAGAATAATGAGATTTGACTTTATTAAAAGAAAAATATGCATGCATGTGTAGAAGTTTGATCTGGCAATAATACAGTTTGAAGCAGTTTTTTGAGCTGAGAGAGGTATGCTGTTCCGATTTTTTTTAGCCTTACAGGAATGTGATCCCACCAAATTTTTTGTTCTTTTTATTAAAGAATATGATAATCTGTTAGCTCTATATGGTAAATTTCCAATATTTACCATGGATGGAATTCGAGAAGACTTCAAAAATGGCCGATTTTGGCAAAATGAACAATTGGTGTTTTGGATGTCCTTATTAGGTGTTTTTTTTCCTTTGTCAATATATTGATTATAACAAGTAATTTATGGAATAGGTACACTAAGGTGGATATTATCTTGTATCAACATAGTTAAGCTCTTTAAATTGTGATTAAGAAGAAATGTTGAATTGAAAACGTAGTAAAAATCAGTTTTTCTTGGCTGTTTCTAAGGCCGAAATGATGATGCTCGTGTTGCCATGGCAACCGTGCACATTTTTTTCCGCAGACATTTTTTTTTTTCATTTCATGTCTTAAATAGACCTCATGTAAAGTTTCATTGAAATCTGAGTCCCATGATGTGCCAACCATTGCCTGAGTTTTCCTTGGACATCCTCTTAATTATAATCCTGGTACCTTTGATAACTAATTAATGTAAATAGCTTTGGAAATGGTTTTAAATGGTTTTAAACGCAAATCCATGTTTCTTTTGCTTGAAAAAATTCAAAGCGACATCATTTTCTTGCAAGAAACACACAGTATTGAATCATATAATCTATATGGAATGAGGTGGATATATTTTTCGCAGGGGGAAACGAGAGGTGTTACTATTTTGTTCATCAGCTCAATAGACTATACATGCTTTTAGAATAGCAGATGAAAACGGAAGGTATTTCATTCTAACTGTTGAAATTGATAACACAGATTTTGTTTTTGTAAATTATTATGCGCCCACCAAAAATTTTGAAAATGAACAAATTGGATATATTGAAAAAATCAAGATTTTATTAACCGAAAAGTTAGATCAAAATCTTATTTTGGGTGGAGATTTTAATACGATATTAAATCCATCTTAAGAAAAAAAGGGTGGTTCAAAATATTACACACCTGTCAAACATACGAGTAAATTAGAAGATTTTATAGAAGAGTTTGAGTTATGTATATTTGGAGGACACAAAATGTTGATTATAGATTATATACTTGGCGTCAAAGAACTCCTCTTATATAATGTCGCTTAGATTTTTGGTTGAAATCGATTTTTTTTGTCAAGCAGTGTTACAAAAACGTCCATTGTGCCGTCTATAAAATCTGATCAGTCTCATCAAATTGACTCTGTCAGGCGAAAACTTTAGCGAGAGAGGTCCCGGTTTCTAAAAATTTAACTCGGGTTTATTGACAGATAAAGATTATGTGGATATAGTCAAAAATACTTTATCAGAATGTAATAATAAATATCACAATTTAGAAATACAAATTTGAAATGGAATATAATAAAAAGTGAAGTAAGGGGCGCAACCGTCAAATATTCCAAATATAAAAACATTAAATTGAGGGAAAGAGAGTTCAATTAAAAAAAAAAACGACGAGACGAAATTCTGAAAAATCTCTCTTGTACATTGTATTTAGATAAAGATATATATATATACACTTTTGATTGAATTAGATATTGTTAAAGAAGATTTAGAGCAAATATTTCTTATCATTAGAAAAACGCAATTATAAACAAAAATGAATTAACAAATTAGTTGTAAACGACATTGATATTTTTTCACAAGAAAAAATTCTTAACAAAGATAGACATTTTTACGAAAATTCGTACTCATCAAAAGAAGACCCTGATAAATACTCAGGTGTTTCTAACTTTTTTGATTTAAATTTCATTCCTAAGCTTACAGATCAGGAAAAGGATACATGCAATGCAGATATTTCAGAATTTGAATGCGTTAAAGTTTTAAAATCATTTAAAAATAATAAAAGCCCTGGTACATATGGGTTTACCGCTGAGTTTTACAAATTGTTCTGGATTGATATAAAACATATGTTTTAGAAAGCTATGAATATTCCTTCGAGACCGGAACCCTCTCAAAAGACCAAAGACGGGGTATTCTGACTCTTATTCCAAAGAAAGATCAAGATAGAACACTCTTGTCGAACTGGCGTCCTCTTTCTCTCTTAAATTTTGATTACAAATTATTAGCCAAAGTTATTGCGGAAAGAATGAAATTATTTCTTCCGAAACTTATGGTTTCGGACCAGACGGGATATGGTGCTGGTAGATATATTGTTGAAAATCTACGACTTATTTCTCATATTATATTGTTTAGTACTTTTAAAAAATATCCAGGGCTTATATACTAGTCGATTTTGAAAGGGTTTTGATACGCTAGAATGAAATTTATTAAAAAAGCATTGGTTTGTTTTAATTTTGGTAGCAAGTGTCGGAAATGGGTCTTAATTCTATACTCAAATATATCTAGTCTTGTCGTTAATTATGGATTTAGTTCTAGTCCATTCAAAATTGAGAGAGGTGTTAGACAAGGGTTTCCTTTGCCTCTTTTTTCTCTCTTTATTTTGGCCTTTGGACTACTGGCAATTAGTATTCGTAAGAACAATCAGATATCTGGTATAAAAATTGGGGATACTGAAATAATAATTTCACAGTTTGCTGATCATACCACTTGTTTTTTGAAAGATGTATTTTCTGCGCAAATTTTATTAGATTCCTTTAATGATTTCCAGAAGTGTTCAAGGTTAAAGGTAATTTTTTTTCTAAAACCGAAGCAACATGGATTTGAAAAAGTAAATTTAACAAAAAAGGTTCCCTTCATATTAAATGGACAGATGGTTTTAAAACCTTAGGTTGAAAATTTAACGCTTTTGAATAAATGGTTTGGTCTAATTTAGATTCATGCATTCTCTTTTTGTTTATATAGATTAGACCGTTGGTTTTCCCGTTTGAATGGTTTTACACTAGTAATTTTGGGGCCCTTTATAGCTTGTTGTTCGGTGTGAGCCAAGGCTCCGTGTTGAAGGCCGTACTTTAACCTATAATGGTTTACTTTTTAAATTGTTATTTGTATGGAGAGTTGTCTCATTGGCACTCACACCACATCTTCCTATATCTATAGAAAAAATGGAATCAATTTTTAAAATGTGGAGGATCAGAAACCTTTCCTTGGTCGGTAACATCGTAATTCTTAATCACTTGAAATGTCGAAGCTTATTCATGTCATTTCATCTACACATGTACCAAAATCTTATGCACTTAAATACAACGGGACATTGATAGCTTTTTATGGAATGGTAGTACTCCGAAAGTTAAATCGGAAGTTATTCAGGTTATCCTTTCGTATAATGTGGGTAAACAGATTTTTGTCAGAACATGATTCCAAATGAAAACAAAGCATTCTTCTCCCTTTTTGATTTAGATGATTAATTTATGAACAGATGTGAATTTGAGATTTTAAATTTAAAAGCACCTCTTTTTTAATATAGAAGTGTTATCTGCTTGGAAACATTTCAAGGGTATTTTCATCCCGTTAAATGCATTTCATGTTAGAAAAGAATTTATTCGGTTCAATCCGTTTATCAAAGTTGACAGAACGAGTATTTTTTTACAGATCTTAATACATGAAATGCATCAGGTTCATTAATGATATTGTAGATGATAAAGGCGAATTTTTGTATCATGACGCTATTAACAAAAAATATAACCGGTATATTACTTTTGTAGACATTCTATCTATTTAACTTGCTATACCACGTGACTAGAAAGATTTGTTATTACAAAAACACATGTCACCTGACAGCAACTCCTTTGGATTCGTTTTTGAGCATGAGAATAAAAATATACCTATTAGTAAATTATTCGCAAAAGATGTATATTCACTTTTTATCGATCGGGGAAGTGTTTCTCCCCTTTCACAACAAAGGTGGGAAGAAAGTTTTAATATAGAAATTAGTGACGAAAAGTGGAACAATATTTATTCACTAACTTTTAAATGTCCTTTAGAAAGCAAACTACAAGCTTTCCAATATAAAGTGTTACACAGAATAGTCTCACATAATTATCTCCTTGAAAAATATAAACTTTCATTAACTAATGATTATGCCAGTTGTAAAGAAATATAATCTATAGAGCAAACATTTTTTGAATATATAAAAATGAAGCAATTTTAGAGAATGTTCTTATTTGTGGTATTTAGTGTTTGGAGTAAAAATATTTTTGAATAAAGACAAGGCCATTTTTGGTATATTGAATTCTGATAACTTAGTTTTAAATTATTATATTCTACAGGCAAAGTATTACATTAATTATGTAAAGAACACACAATTAAACAGACTGTTAATATCTGTTATGTCCTGTACCAGGTCAGGAATATGGCCATTGTTATATTATAGTTCGTTTCTGTGTGTGTTACATTTTAACGTTGTGTTTCCGTTGTTTGGTTTGTTTTCTCTTATTTTTTAGTGTGAATTCACATTACTATAAGACGTTTCATGGTACTTGTCTATCCCAAATTCATGTATTTGGTTTTGATGTTATGTTTGTTGTTCTCAAAGTATTTTTTCTAGTGCTGGTCCGTTTCTGTGTGTGTGTGTTACATTTTAATGTTGTGTTGTTGTTCTCTTATATTTAATGCGTTTTCCTCAGTTTTAGTTTGTTACCCCGATTTTGATTTTTGTCCATGGATTTATGAGTTTTGAACATCGGTATACTACTGTTGCCTTTATTTATCTGTGCAAGCTTTTCTTAATTTTTTTAAGAGACGTCTGGAGATATTAGAATATTTATGTCTTTCTAAAGACAAACTTGAGTCATTT
The DNA here is from genome assembly GCA_019925275.1 of Mytilus edulis. NCBI lineage: Eukaryota > Metazoa > Mollusca > Bivalvia > Mytilida > Mytilidae > Mytilus > Mytilus edulis. The sequence goes on along the minus strand of CM034358.1, from coordinate 6,044,208 downwards.
GTCGACAGAATGGGGGGGGGGGGGGGGGGGGCATTAACGGAAGTTATCTAATTAAATTTATTCTTGATATGATCATATATAAAAAGTATCCTTTAAATGTATCATATACTGAGTATGCCCATCATCTACTTGTAAATTTTTACTGTGTCTTATTCGAAAAATATCAATAGTATGACAATGCTATAAATATCATGTCAATCACTTATGTCTTGTAAAAATGTATGTATGCACTGTAGTTTGAAAACCAAAAAGATCAAAAAAAAAAGAAAAAAAAAAGAAAAAGAAAAATCACTGGTAGAACTGGATAGGTTGTTTAGCATTTAAAAGGTCCAAACATGAAAGACAACACAATTGAATTGAGAAAACTAACGGTTTGACTTATAACAAAACAATCAAAGAAAATAAATATAACAGATATATACCAATGACAAACACTGGGCTACAGGCTCCTGACTTGGGACAGGCACATGTATGATGTAGCGGTTATAAACATATGTGAATGCACCAACAACAGCCCTTCCCTCACCATACCTAAAGGAAATTCACATCGGCACAACACAAGAACAAATTATACAAACCAATACAGGAAAAACAGCAATTAACGACTACCATAGTGTTACAGTTTATACTATATGAAGTAGTTGTAATTCATAAAAGTTAGTTGGAAAAATCTTGACTCCTGAGATTTTAACCAATCTTTGCAGGTTGATTTTATAATGTTGTTGACTCTATCTTACTACAGGCTCCCGACGTGATGACAGATTAGAAATGTGGCGAGGTCAAACATGTTTGCAGGCGCAAACCCTTCACATAAAATGGTGCGGTAGTGTTACAGTTTATACTATATAAAGGAGTTAATAAGAATATATTTCATGATTATGTAGACGAATGGCGCGTCTGACGTATGACTAATTACATCCTGGATCGACTACAGGCTCCCGACGTGATGACAGATTAGAAATGTGGCGAGGTCAAACATGTTTGCAGGCGCAAACCCTTCACATAAAATGGTGCGGTAGTGTTACAGTTTATACTATATAAAGGAGTTAATAAGAATATATTTCATGATTATGTAGACGAATGGCGCGTCTGACGTATGACTAATTACATCCTGGATCGACTACAGGCTCCCGACGTGATGACAGATTAGAAATGTGGCGAGGTCAAACATGTTTGCAGGCGCAAACCCTTCACATAAAATGGTGCGGTAGTGTTACAGTTTATACTATATAAAGGAGTTAATAAGAATATATTTCATGATTATGTAGACGAATGGCGCGTCTGACGTATGACTAATTACATCCTGGATCGATGTTTTTGCTGGTGGAAGTTTCGTCTCCGAGGTTCTTACCAGCCCAGTAGTAATCACTTTGATGTTAATATGAATAACAATTATATGGTCCTTTTCTAAAATAAATCAACTGTTTGCAAAAGTACATGTATGAATTATTCGAAATACTATTATGCTCAGTTAACCCGAAGAGACTATATAAAACTTACTGTTTTGTATAGGGCTTAGTTAACTACAAGGTGGCTTAAACTAATTGTATTGTATTGTGCTCAGTTATCTACAAGGTGGCTTTAAGCTTATCGTTTTGTATAGGGCTCAGTTAACTCTAAGGTGGCTTTAGCTTACCGTTTTGTATGGTGTTCAGCTAACTCTAAGATGGCTTTAAGCTTACTGCTCTGTATGGTGTCAATTAACTTCATTGTGTCTTTCAGCTTACCGTTTTGTATGGTGGTTAGTTAACTCCAAGGTGACTTTGAGCTTACCGTTTTGTATGGTGGTCAGTTAACTCCAAGGTGGGTTTAAACTAACCGTTTTGTATAGGTCTTAGTTAACTCTAAGGTGGCTTTAGCTTACCGTTTTGTATGGTGGTCAGTTAACTCCAAGGTTGCGTCAAACTAACTGTTTTGTGTAGGGCTCAGTTAACTTCAATGCAAGGTGGCTATAAAATTAACTGTTTTGTATAGGGCTCAGTTAACTACAAAAGACTACATTAAACTTACCGTTTTGTATGGTGCTGAGTTAACTCAATGGCGACTTTGAACTTACCGTTTTGTTCGGGGGTCAGTTAACTCCAAGGGGACTTTAAACTAAATGTTTTGTATAGGGCTCAGTTAACTCCAAGGTGGCTCTAAGCTTACCGTTTCATATGGTGGTCAGTTAATTCAAAAGTGGCTTTAAACTAATTATATTGTGTAGGGCTCAGTTAACTTCCGGCTTATAGTAATAATTTGATTAATTCTTGATTTCACCTTAGTACATTCACGTCGGTGCAACGAAAAGAAGGCAAAACAAATGTATGTGCGGCCATAGATCAGATATCAACCTCAATGCAAACGACATTCTGTACCATCATTTTAATCAGCCTTATCATACCATTTTTCCATGACAGTTCGTATTTTCGAACAAAATATAACAATGAGTAACAACCCTCAACTTGCAACGCTTCTCCGTAGGGAAAAAGAGGACTTCTAGATTCGACAAAGGGAAACTGCGATACCATATGGTTGAAATGACAAAATTGATTGTATAGGTATTCTATCTAGTCCTTTCTATAGCTCGAGATCGGTGAATGTGATTAATTTTTTCAACTCTACTCCTCAAAATATACGCAGTCATGGTCATCGTCATTATATATCACCTACTTTGCATGATGTCTCTATTATTGACCTGTTACCATTTATACAAAATCTGTTAGGTATTCATCACAATCGAATGAAACTGTTTTCCTTACCCCTTGCAAAACTTCATGATCTGTTTGACAAGGTGACTTCAAACTAGCTGTTTTGTATAGGGCTCAGTTAACTCCAATGTTTCTTTAAGCTTACCGTTTCTTATGGTACTCAGTTCAGTCCAAGATGTATTTAAGCTTACCCCTTTTTCTGGTACTCAGTTAACTCCAAGGTGTATTTAAGCTTACCGCTTTATATGGTGCTCAGTTAACTCCAAGGTGATTTTAAGCTTGCTGTTTTGTATGGTGGCCAGTTATCTCCAAGGTGTCTTTAAGCTTACCGTTTCTTATGGTACTCAGTTAAGTCCAAGGTGTATTTAAGCTTACCCCTTTTTATGGTGCTCAGTTAGCTCCAAGGTGTCTTTAAGCTAACTGTTTTGTATGGGGGTCAGTTAAGTCCAAGGTGGCTTTATGCTTACCGTTTTGTATGGTGGTCAGTTAACTCCAAGGTCTCGTTAAGCTTACCGTTTCTTATGGTACCCAGTTAACTCCAAGGTGTATTTAAGCTTACCGTTTTGTATAGTGGTCAGTTAACTCCAAGCTGGCTTTAAGCTTACCTTTTTGTATGATGGTCAGTTAACTCCAAGGTGTCTCTAAGCTTACCGTTTCTTATGGTACTCAATTAACTCCAAGGTGTATTTAAGCTTACCATTTCTTATGGTACTCAGTTAACTCCAAGGTGTATCTAAGCTTACCGTTTTGTATAGTGGTCAGTTAACTCCAAGCTGGCTTTAAGCTTACCGTTTTGTATGGTGATCAGTTAACTCCAAGGTGACTTTAAGCTTAGTGTTATGGATGGTTGTAAGTGATCTCCAAGGTGACGTTATGCTTACTGTTTTGTATGGTGGCCAGTTATCTCCAAGGTGCTTTAAAGCCTACTGACATACATTGTAAAATCCATACAGTATTTTACGTCGATTAACAAATTGATCATTTACAAAAAAAACAACTGTTTTTATGGATGGATACAGATAAAACTTTACACACATAACCACCAAAGGAGACGTTCAACCGAGTGTTTACATTGTGTTCATGTCTTTGACGACAAATGGTATAAGGAAAGTAAGATTGAACACCGTTCTGAATCTGCTTCCTCTTTCAGAGCACCTGATATCACCCCTCAGTTTAGGTAGGGTTCGTGTTGCTTAGTCTGTAGTTTTTTATGTGGGGTCTTGTGTACTTTTATTGAACTGCTCGTTTTTTTCTATTGTAGCCATGGCGTTGTCCGTTTATTTTCTATCTATGCGTATGAATGTTCTATTGGTATCTTTAGCTTATCTTTTTTTCTGCTACATGTATATCATAGTACAATCGGGTTTAAGATAAGATGTGTGCCTTTCAATGTTGTTTTTTAAAGTGTCGTTCTCCATGTTATTCCATATATTGTAATCGTTTCTTCTAATTATAGTGTTTCACTCTTCTATGTTATTATGTATTCCCTCCATTATCAACATAGTATCATTTATTTGTATTATATGATAACATGGTTTTACAATTGCATTAGTTTTGAATGATTTTATTTATGGGAAAAAGGAGATAGCTCAAATATATCAATGTACCATCGTCCTTTACAATCAAGTACCATAAAATACGAACTGTGATAATAACCATTGACACTTTTGGTTTAACAATACTGACATAGGCGTAAACATAAACATCATTCTGTTTGTGATCATCCAATACTTAAAGATGTGAGGATTATAGATTTGTGTATGGATTCCTTGGTGTTTTCCCTACTAAACACGGTAAGGTAACACCCATTTTTTATTTCATGGAAAACTTAATAGTTCGTAAAAGATCATTCCCGAAATTAAGGCAGATTCCTGATTATCTCTCTATGAATTAAAGACCCAAATAATACAAATGCGAATATAGGTTAAAGTCCGAGTCAGCTTTTTCCTTGCAATATTTAGAAAAAATCCAAACAATATCTCGAAAAGGGGCGCCATGACCTATCAATATTGTAAGCTTCTTTTTTTTCCTTAATTAATGCTCTTCCGTCTTAAAGTAATAATGTAATAATTTGATTAATTCTTGATTTCACCTTAGTACATTCACGTCGGTGCAACGAAAAGAAGGCAAAACAAATGTATGTGCGGCCATAATCAGATATCAACCTCAATGCAAATGACATTCTGTACCAGCATTTTAATCAGCCTAATCATTCCATTTTTCTATGACAGTTCGTATTATCGAAACAAAATATAGCAATGAGTAACAACCCTCAACTTGCAACGCCTCTCCGTAGTCAAAAAGAGGACTACTGGATTCGACAATGGGAAACTGCGATACCATATGGTTGCAATGACAAAATTGATTGTATAGGTATTCTATCTAGTCCTTTCTATATCTCGCGATCGGTGAATGTGATGATTATTTTCAACTCTACTCCTCGACGTATACTCGGTCATGGTCATCGTCATTATACATCACCTACGTTTCATGATGTCTCTATTATTGACTTGCTGCCATTTATACAAAAGCCGTTAGGTATTCATCACAATCGCATGAAACTTTATTCCTTACCCCTTGCAAAACTTCATTATCTGTTTAATTTATGTTTTGAAACCACTGTTACAACCCCTCATTCAAACCAATACGAACTTATAGCTAACATTTCGGATATTGCTAATGAAAGACTTTTCAAACCAGTTCGCATTGGAAAGGATGAAAAAGAGAAAATATATTTTCTAAACCTTCCCTTTGCCAACAAAGGTCACGATGTCGTCAACTTAGGCAATATTTCTCATCATAAACTAGTTCGGTCGGATATACCTCTTATCTTTAAGATCAGTCTGTATCAATATTTCTAATACCAAAAGTACCCAACTGTGCCCCTCTTCTTGCCAATTTTTTTCTTTATTATTATGAGGCTGACTTCACACAGGAATTTCTTAGGAAGAAAGATAAGATAGCAATATCCTTTAACTTTACGTTCCGCTATAAAAATGATGTTCTCTGACTGAATAACACAAAATTTGGTGACAATGTTGAACGAATCTATCCTATCGAACTAGAGTCAAAGAATACTACAGATACAGCTAAGCTTGTCTCATATCTTGATTTACATCTAGTAATTGCCAAAGTAGGTCGGTTGAAAACAAAACTTTACGAAAAAAGAGATGATTTCCGCTTCCCAATTTTGAACTTTCCGTTTCTATGTAGCAACATTCATACATAGTATTACCAATGTTATTTTAACTTATCGGGCGGAGCTTACATTTTGATTTGCATAAGGACAGTCCATTTGAAGATTTATGTGATAAGGATGATTGCCGTTATGATTATTACTGATTTCTAATCACCTACAATGTATCAGTGTCGTCAAAGGAATTTACAAAACAATGAGTGGACTTTATTGATGAGTTTATCCTAAAACCCCTATCCTTTGATGGACTGATTTATTATGAGCGAACTGGTTGAACTCCGCCCAATCAAGTGAAATAAATCAAGTAATATATATCTCATAATTGAGACGATATTCCAGGGATTGTATTTACTATCATGATTTACTTGATAGAGTATTGCTACTCACACGGCAGCTATTAAACCAGGATTTTTAAATGGTGAAGTTGAAATCATCTCTTCGTAAATTTTACGGACATTCTTCATTATATTTAAAAAAAAAAGAAAATGAGGTAATATGAAGAGGTCTTTTCTTTGTTCCTGTTTTCTCTCGTTTTCTTTTTTTATCTGGTTATAGTTTGTTTAAAAATATGTCGAAAAAAGTTAAATCACCAAAATACTATAGTCCGATGAAATTCAAGACACAAATTCCCTATTCATATGACAAAATCAAAAGCTCAAACACATCAAACGAATGCATAACAACTGTCATTTTCGAAAAAAGTGCATATTCAGACAGAGAGTAAATCGATTTACACTAACTCTGCTGATAGATTTGGCTGTTTTTGGTATTCATGTATATTGCTTAAATACTTTCTGAAATATGTTATCATCAATTCACGTGTCACATTGATATATTGTTTGTATACTTCCTTGATTTATTTTTATTATACCCTTTGATGTTTTGAAATATTTGAAGTATTTCCTGTTTGGTTTGTATGATGATTTAGTATGAGTCATTGCCAATATTTGATGTATACACTCATTTTTCCCTTGCGATAACTGTTTGTTACGCATTATGTCGCTTAAATATTTCCTATATTATATCGTCCAGTGTATGTGCTTTTTTACTCTATTAAGATGACCAATTTTCTGTGTAAGAGTTATCTAATTTGCTAATTTTGTAGTAGTAATCTACCTTTACTAAATAAATATGTCAGTATATTTTTTTAACTCATAAACAGTAACTGTTAACCGTTTAATCCCTAGAATCTTTTTATTTGAGGCCCCTAAGTCCTAACTTAGAAAATGAGGGCAAGGTAGCAACAAAAATATCGACAACTTTTTTTCTTAGTTGTTGTTTGTATACCCAGATTTTTTTTTAAATAGGATCGTAGCGATTCAATGAAATTTTATAGGACTAATCTATTTTTACCAAAATAATTTGTTGGTATATTTATAAATTAATAAACCTTATTTGAATAAGTATTAAATTATAAACCTGGTACCTGTTGTTAGCTATTATTCGTGTGTTGCTCTATCGTATATGTTTTCCAATTTATTTGGATCGTAGTCCTTTCATGTAATGTTGTCATTTTAATGTAATGTTTTACATTTATCACAAAAGCGGGTGGTTAGGCTAGCCACAAAACCACAAATGATAGCTGTCAAAAATTACCAGGTAAATAATTCGATACGCCAGACGCACGTTTCGTCCCCACAAGACTTATCAGTTAAGCCCATATAAAAAAAATACAAAACCAAAACAAGTACAAAGTACAAGAGCATTGCGGACCACACGTTCAAAAAAAGTTGAGACTAATACGGCTAAGTTTGTCTGCATTGGATAAGAGTAACATTAACATTTACAATAAATCATACTTCTCAAACACTTAATTTATAAAACTGACTAATAGTATATAATAGATATACATAATTACACTGAAGGGGTGACTAACTACAGAATAAGCATTAATACATTAAACATGTTAAACTACCTAAACCAGCACATAAGAAATGTCACAGCCGAGTAAGCCAAAGAGATCGACGCACAAATGACCTCACGTTGGAATTTTTAAAGATTTCCCAAAAATAGACTAGATTTAGAACATAATTTAAAGTCTGAAATACTGATATAACATTTTTTTTTATAACAATGAAAATTACAATACTTATTAATATAAAACTATATACGTCTTTAAATTTCCCCCTGCTAAGCCGAACAATTTACTTTGTAGGAGTTATACCCCTCTTCACTGTTTAGCAGGTGTATGCATCTCCTTCGTTACAAAAAAAAAACATTGTCCTTCTAAATTGTTCGTTACATCCTGAAGATTTTTTTGCTAATAAGCATCGAAGCGATTTGAAGAAGTTTTTAAGGGTTACCTTCCTTAACCAAGTAAATTTGTATGAATGCTTTTTTCACGATTAACCGTAAAACCCTGGAATACTTTTATTTGATGTTTTTTAAACTCAATCATGATTAAACGTTTAACCCTGCCTGGAATGCTTGTATTGCATGCTTTTTTAACCCATTAACGGTTAAAAGTATAACCCTGGAATACTTTTATTAGAAAAATCAGGTATAGGTCAATTTCTAATTTTGAACTTTTCACTGCTTTTGCATTTTTTTGGACGATCAGTGCATTTGAATTTGGACATATGCCATGGACCCCTCTTTTATCCTGGGTAAAGAACCACCCATCAAACCCAATAAAAATCGATGGATCCGCTCCTGTATTTTGTATTCCAATTAAAGACCTTGAAGAGCTTTCTTCACATTACAAATAAATACACAAGACTATACATCTAAGAAAACATCACCGTTTTACATTATTAAAAATGCTTATACTGGTAGAGAGGTCAGCCAACATAAAGACTATGTATAGAGAAAATGCATAAACTTACTAAAACTGTCATATCAGAACAGGACATGTGTATTTTTGTATCAAATAAATATGATCATTTACGTATTATTTCTTTAAAACTTCCCTTACCTGAATGGTGGCTTAAACTTTTCCAAATTATTGTTCGGTCGAGTATTCGCATCGTCCTCCTAGATAATTGTCTGTTATGTCGGTTGTTAAAGACACTTGTCGCCTAGTCAGAATAATTGTATTTATAAGATATCTCATATACGTTGTCGCAGATTTTTGTGGTTGCTTATTTATTTATTTTCTTTCGTTTAATTCATAAAAAAAAACTTGTTGTCTCAGTAGCCTAGTGTGTCCAGGGCAGAACTATTCATATCGGGGCCTTTTTATAGCTGACTATGCGGTATGGGCTTATTGTCTGTGTCATTTTGGTCTCTTGAGGACAGTTGTCTCATTGACAATTATACCACATCTTCTTTTTTATATTCGTAGTTTACATACAGTACACATCACATGGATTAGTTTTGGTTATTTCGTGGCTGCGCTAGCATGAAGTAAACAGGTATCCGAGAAACGTTACTTTTTCTTGAATGTTAATATTCAGCCCGTTCACATTTTGATCCGTGTATAACCCCGCCGCATTTTTGCGCCTGTCCCAAGTCAGGAGCCTCTGGCCTTTGTTAGTCTTGTATTATTTTAATTTTGTTTCTTGTGTACAATTTGGAAATTAGTATGGCGTTCAATATCACTGGACTAGTATATATTTGTTCAGGGGCCAGCTGAAGGACGCCTCCGGGTGCGGGAATTTCTCGCTACATTGAAGACCTGTTGGTGACCCTCTGCTGTTGTTTTTTATTTGGTCCGGTTGTTGTCTCTTTGACACATTCCCCATTTCCATTCTCAATTTTATGAGCGAAAGAAAACCGTCTGCATCTCCAAAACAGTCATGCACATGTCAGGATAATGATTGTATACTCCAAACGCATGGTCCGTGTGCAAAAGTACAAATTCAAAACTTAAAAAAAAGACAAAAAAGCAAAACCAAGTACAAAACATTTGATGTTATCAGTTTTTATAAAACATCACCTTAACTATTGTTTGCTAAAAAAATTTACGATAAAAGTTACAACTCTAAACATTATATTCTGGTACATATTACTTCTTAGCTTTGAACTTACCTAATAATTAATCATTTACATCCTCAAGTTTATTATGTGAGTCAGTATGGTTCATAAATTTATTTTTATAATTTCTATGTCGTCCAAAACAAGGCAGATTTAAGAAAATTAGTCGAAAATTTTATGTTAAGACAACAACATTTGTTGACGTAGAGATATGACGAAGACAATATAATGTATACGTCAATGATTGTCTATCTTTCCAAAACATTCATTGTATTGTTTATAAAAAAAAATAAAAAAAATATTCTTTCTTTACTAAATGACGTAATATTTTTTTTCTATCCAAGGCGTTTAAAAAGATAACCAATTTCTGAATACAAATCTATACCTATATCTATAGTCTATGCAACAGATTGAAACAAGAAATCGAAATTTCAACATGGATATGTCTACTTTTAATACCCGCCCTCAGCAGTATATATACATGTCTTGTCCGTAATACATCACTACTAATTTCATGTCCAGATTCGAAAATGAAATTTGTATTTGACTTTTGCATTATTTATGCATTATCAGAGACAATTCGTCAAGTGGCAGGTAAGATCTCTTTACATTTTTCTTAAAAGAAATTATGCTATTGTAAAATTGAGAATGGAAATGGGGAATGTGTCAAAGAGACAACAACCCGACCAAAATAAAAAAACACAACAGCAGAAGGTCACCAACAGGTCTTCAATGTAGCGAGAAATTCCCGCACCGGAGGCGTCCTTCAGCTGGCCCCTAAACAAATATATACTAGTTCAGTGATAATGAACGCCATACTAATTTCCAAATTGTACACAAGAAACTAAAATTTAAATAATACAAGAGTAACAAAGGCCAGAGGCTCCTGACTTGGGACAGGCGCAAAAAATGCGGCGGGGTTAAACATGTTTGTGAGATCTCAACCCTCCCCTATTAAACTAGTGAAATCAGTATTATATTCTCTATTTTAGTTTATCATCACTTAAATACAATTTGATTCAAGTTAATTTTACAAAATTAATACACAATGCTAAACCCCGTATCTTGCAGAAAGAGGTCAAAAAGTAAAATCACAAAAATATTGAACTCAGAAGAAAATCATATCGGAAAGTCCCTAATCACATGGCAAATTCAAATGAAAAAACACATCAAAAACGGATGGACAAGAACTGTCATATTCCTTACTTGGTACAGGCAAATTCAAGCAGTGCGTCACTTACTGTTCTATATTTATGCCCCTTTATAATTTGGAGAATTTCATTTTCAACGTTTACAAATTTTAGAATTTGCCTCATTCAAAATGGATTAAACTCAAACAGAGTGCGTACATACACATTCACATTCATTTTTTATTTAATTTCCAACTGAAAAACAAATCGATTAAATTACTTGTTTTTCCAAAAATTTCCAATCTTATAACATTACATTTTTAAGAACTTTGGACACCATGTCCTTTGTTGTTTGCAAAGGCTAACTATTTGAAATTTTAGGCGTCCAAATGTGTATTGTATTGTATAAAGGAATACGAAGATGTGGTATAAATACCAATGACACAACTTTCCACCAAACACCAATAATCACATGGAAGGTAACAACTATAGATCAATTTATATTTTTAATTTAAGTATATATTGTATTCTAAGATGTGCACATAACTTTAATTCTTGATTAAATGCCACACTATATAACCAAAAGCCATTATGTAAAAAATACTGCGATAGTATTTTACACAAATGTGTGTTTATATAATAGAATAATGCGTTTCATTGACAGAATTGTGTGTTTATATTTTAGAATGATTCTATTCATTGACACAATTGTGTGTTTATATAATAGGAAGATGCTATTGATTGACACAATTGTGGGTTTATATTTTAGGAGGATGTGCATTAGCTAAAGTAGATATGGTCATCATACTTGATTCTTCGACCAGTGTAGGAAGTGCTAACTTCGATAAAATGAAAGATTTCTGCAAATATTTTCTCAGAATGCTGACCTTGCTTCCGGTAATGTTCGTGTTGGTATATTGTCATACAGTACAGATGTTAGAGTGGAATTCTACCTAAACAGCTTCTCTACCTCCCAACAAATACTTGAGGCAATCGATAACATTCCTTATCAGTTTGGCAGAAGAAACACAGCCAAAAGTTTACAAATAATGAGAGAAGAAATGTTTTCTGTTGCAAATGGCAACCGTCTAGCTGTTCCAGACTTTTGTTTGATGATGACTAATGGTGTATCGACTATTAATTCAAGAAGGACCATTCCAGAGGCAGATAAGTCTAGGGATGCTGGTATCCATTTATATGCTATTGGTATTGGATTGCGAGATACAAGGGAGTTGGATGGAATAGCCTCAGAACCTTCAAGAGAAAACAGCTTTAATGTTCAAAGTTTTGATGAATTGTCTGTTTTGAGTGACCGGGTCTTGGATGCATTTTGTCCAGGTAATCATAAGTTATTGTTATTTTTTTTTAAATAAATTCAAAAAACCCGGTTTTAATCGGGACTTGTTTTCACGCTACAGGTTGTGTAAAATTATCAGATTGTGTATAGATTGCGTATAGAAAATCAAATTAATTGTGATAAAAAGATAAACTACACCATATAATTTAAGATAAAATGTAAGACACCCAAGCCACCTGACGAATGTGCATTGGTGATTTTCAAAATGAAATTTCAACGTAAACATTAATGCAGATTAAAAAATACACCGGTGTCTGTAAAATAAACGTTGACTCCTTACTGTTACAAAGTGGTTTCAATATCCAAATACCAAGATAAAAAGCGTATGATTATTTATCTTTTTTATAACGATTTTTTTTGTTTCAACAAGTTTTCTTAATCTATTATTCGCTAAGCTAGTGTAATTAGTTGTCAGACTAATCTTTCAGCAGTAACATATAAATACAAACAAAGTTGTCAACAAAGAAAAACGTAAAAGTTAGTCAATATGAATTGCGGTATTGTTTTTATTAATTGCCAAATTGTTAACAGCGTGCAATGTATTGCTGAATTAAACAAACTTAAAGAAAACAAACAAAAAACAAACAAAAAACCACGAAAAACGTGAGCTTGTGAGTTCCTTGTTTGAGTTTGTCTTTTCCCGTACTAGTATTTTCTTTTTTAATTCCCATTTCAACGTTTGTGATGAAGTTTTCTTGCATATAATTTTGTCTCCGGCATCAATCCTGAAACTTTATACACATATACCGCAGTGCAGTTGGTCTATTTAAGTAAGTACTAATTGAAATAAAAACATAATGAAGTTGATGAAATTGAGGGGAAAAAAGAATGGAATTAGATGGTAAATTAGACAATTAAGTTAAACAAATGTATGGGAAAAGGATAATTTTAATTCAAGATTTAATTTAAAACGGAGGGATAACATATGGGATCAGCTTACATATATCCTTTACCAAAGAGTCATGGATACGATGATTGCGCCATACAATTTTCGTCGCTAATCATACGAATGGAATGTGACTATTTTTATCAGTTCACACAATAAGCAATACATTTGCTTTTTTAATTTGATAGATGATTTTGAATCTGTTCAAAGTTTTGATTTTTCTACCCTGTATACCACATTGCCTCACATTCTCATAAAGAAAAAATTCACACACCTAATTAAATGGGCATTTAAAAAGTCCGAATGTGAATATATATGTTCAAACTCTTTCAGGTCATTTTTCAATAGCAATAAACAAAAAAACTATGTCAATTGGACATGTTTTGATACTATATATGCCCTTGAATTTTTACTAGATAACATTTTTGTTCGCTTTGGGGATTCCGTATGTCGTCAGGTTATCGGAATTCCAAGGGGGACTAACTATGCACCACTTATTGCGGACCTGTTTTTGTATTGCTATGAGTTACAATTTATGACAAAAATAAGCAAAGACCCATCGAAACAACATCTGATACACAAATTTAATAATACTTTTAGATATTTGGATGATATTTTGGCTCTCAATAATGACGACTTCAGTATGTATATTAATGAAATGTATCCTGTTCAACTTACTTTAAATAAGGCTAATACTGACAATGACCACTGTCCTTTCCTCGATCTTGATATATATATATCACTAACGGAAAGCTGAATACTAAAATTTATGATAAAAGAGATGATTTCTCATTTCCTATCGTTAATTATCCATTTTTAGATGGTGACGTTCCCTTGTCACCATCTTACGGTGTTTTATATCTCAATTTGTACGATTCGCTCGTGTTTGTAACAATGTTTTAGATTTTAACGAGAGAAATTTGTGTATTACTGAAAAATTATTACACTAGGGTTTTCGATTTCACAAACTAGTCAAAACATTTACTAAATCTTATCATCGGTATAAGGACATCATTCGTAAATATAGCTCAACATGCAGACTTCTTATACGTTCAGGTATTTCACATCCAATTTTTTATGGAAATATTCTTTATAAAGCACAAAGCTGTCAGTATTCACCTCAGAAACTAACAAAACCTTTGAATAGACTTATTAAGAAGGGATATAGTTACGATCCTGTTGTCATGTAATTAAAAATTGCATATTTTGGCGTTAATATTGATTCACTTATAGGGTCTTTGCGTCGGAACTAAACACATTTATTCAAAAACCAGTTGTTGACATGACACGGGTTATGTTCTTCTCATATATGTTATGATGGTATGATACTAAACCCCTAACAGGAAGGATTGTGCCTGATGTTCATATGATAAAATCATAATCTTTCAGTCAGTTTAATTGAAGTCTGGAGCTGACATGTCAGTTAACTGCTAGTAGTCTGTTGTTATTTATGTATTATTGTCATTTTGTTTATTTTCATTGGTTACATCTTCTGATTATAGACTTGGACTTCTCTTGAACTGAATTTTAATATGCGTATTGTTATGCGTTTACCTTTCTACATTGGCTAGAGGTATAAGGGGAGGGTTGAGATCTCACAAACATGTCTAACCCCGCCGCATTTTTGCGCCTTTCCCAAGTCAGGAGCCTATGGCCTTTGGTAGTCTTGTATTATTTTAATTTTAGTTTCTTGTGTACAATTTGGAAATTAGTATGGCGTTCATTATCACTGAACTAGTATATATTTGTTTAGGGGCCAACTGAAGGACGCCTCCGGGTGCGGGAATTTCTCGTTACATTGAAGACCTGTTGGTGACCTTCTGCTGTTGTTTTTTTCTACGGTCGGGTTGTTGTCTTTTTGACACATTCCCCATTTCCATTTTCAATTTTATTTTGTGTGTTTTTTTGTGAATGATTGTTTGTTTTGAGATAGTAACACAGTGATGACAACTGTACAATATTTTGACTATTTTATTTATTGCGTCTGTTTTGTTCAAACATTTTTGTAAATATAACGGAGTTTGATGCGAGTGTCATACATTTGAGAGGTTTATCGCTAAAACAAAACAGGTTCAATCCACCATTGTCTACCTTTAAAAATGCCTGTACCAAGTCAGGAATATGACAGTTGTTGTCCATTCGTTTGATGTGTTTTGTCATTTGATTTTGCCATTTCATTATGGACTTTCCGATTGAATTTTTCCTCAGAGTTAAGTTTTTTGTAGTTTTGACTTTTTACATGTACTTTTGTCGATTTGTTTGTTTGATATTGCGGATAAGATATGTCTGTATTCGTCGATTTGCTATCTGCTACCAAAATATAATTTGTAAGTCAGATGTCAGTGTCATGGCAAATGATTCGGTCCTTTTTTGTAAGGAAAGAGGGTCTGGATGGAGGGTCTGTTATTCTGTAAACACCTGTAATTTTCACCCCTTTTTTCTCTAATCTTCAAAAAATTAACCCCTTTTTTCTCTGATCTTCATTTTTTTTGCCCGTTATTCTCTAATCTTCATTTTTTAAGGGCATTATTCTTTAATCATTTAACCCCATCCAAACCCTCAGGAAAGATAGACAAAGAAAAAGGTACTATAAGTTATATTGTTCGCTACTGACCCCCTACGGATCCATAGAGGGTTAGTAAAATCCATAGAGGAAGAGGCCGGAGGACGAATCTCTTATAGATTTTATCCAACCTCTTTGGTCCGTACGGGTCAGAAGTTAACCGTATAACAAAGTTATCGCACGCTGGACTTTATCTGCTGCGTCTTGTAGAAAACATAAACAATGAAACACAACACAATTAATAGATGACTTCATCATTAACATTATACGTGCCGTCATGAACCCCGTATTAAATCTACTTACCCCTACGCATCCATAAGGGAGCACCATTTGCTTGCGTTTAACCAATCACAACGTGCTCATTTACCGGCGGTGCGGTAATGTTTTAAAGACGAAAAGGATTGCAACTGTAACGTTGAATGTGATTAAAAAAAACATGTTCTTTGTTGATGTGTTACATATTTTATTATATTTTATGTTTTGTACAAAAATTAGGCTGTTAGTTTTCTAGTTTGAATTGTCTTCTATTGGTCATTTCGGGGCCCATTCAAAGCTGACTATGCAGTTTGGGTTCTTTGTTGAAGGACTTACGGTGACCTATAGTTGTTAATTTCTGTGTCATTTGTATTTTTTTTTTTGGTGGAAAATTGTCTCAATGGCAATCATATCTCATCTTGTTTTATAAATATACGAAATTACAAGCAATTATTTGAAAAGCAAACAATGACAAAAATATATAATTGGATAATGGTATTTAAAAATTGTTTATAATTATTAAAATGATAAGTGTTATAGCTACACCGTCTAATTCACTATCCATTAAACTTATTAGATATAACTGTTTATTTAAATGCTATTCTGTAAAGGAGTATCGATCGTTATGATCACGAATTAATGTTATAAATTATTATCTTTTTATGAATTACTGTGGATTCGTTTATTTTCGTGGGTACCAATTTTCATGGTTTGAGAAACAATTGCATAATCGTGAATGTTTAATTTCTTGGTTTTGGCAAAGTATGCATGCATTCCCTTATAAAATATTTAATTCGTCAAACATTTAAATTCCTGGTTATCCTGTACCAATAAAATCCACGAAAATTAGTATTCAACGAATTTTAATGAATCCACAGTGTATTCATTATGATTTCAATGTATGACTCTTTTGCAGATGGTTCTACTTCATAACATGCACAAAGTGGAAATAATACCAGAAAGGAGTTAATAAAATATATAGCCTGCAGCATACTTCGTTTTACTTATTTCTTATAAATAGTTTGAACTTTGGTTTTGAACAATTATCAATACAGATGAAAGAGATGATGGTTAAAAATAGCCATTAAAAATGTTTCCTGGCCGGTAGAAAATAAATCTATATGAGACTGTTAAAATACAGGGATTTTATATAAATCTATAAAGCTTTACCATTATTATATTCTTCAAATATAGTCAATAAGTCGAATATGTGTTAAGGTGGTATGGGAGTCTAAATTAAAAATGATAGAATTTGTTCATACTTTGCCAAAACGTAGTATCTATTGATATATGTACAAAAATATAATAAAATTGATAGGTCACCCTGCATTTTCTCAAGCTACAGGTCGTTACAATATGACACATTTTGTATGGATTATACAGAAAAATCAACATTTTGTAATTAGAAGTTAAACTAAATGATACTTATACTTTTTTTTCTTTTTTCTTTTTCTTATCTAAATCGGCAAACACGTACATGACGTACTGCTATTACCTGATTGTGCTAAACTATTGGAGTTTTATCAACTCATTTGATGTTTTTACAAGTCAGGCGAGACTGTTAAGATACAAGGATTTTATATAAATTTAATGTACCTAGGAATAAGGCAGCTGTTATCAAATAGTCCATTTCTACGTATCTGTATGTTGGCCTTTATTTTTGTTGCATTTCGGTGTTTATGTTATTCTATTTTTTTCCCCTTATAGTTAAATGTGTTTTCCTCCGTTACTGTGTGTAACCCAGTTTTGTTCGCTTAATCGATTGAACGGCGGCATACTACTGTTGCTTCTGTTTGTTCTACAAAAAAAGTCAAAGTTACGATAGTATTACAAGAACAAACTCATATGTATTTATCAAAGTTGTACACAACCGAACATGTAAAATGTTGTTTGTTTATAGTTAACAAGTGTTTGGTTAATTATAGTAAGGTCGGTTTGATTGGGATATTGAGTTCATTCACGAGTGAACTCAGGTGGTTTAAAGTCATTCGAGCCATTGCAGTCAAAGTGAACAGTAGGATTTTTATAAGTTTCTCTCCAACTTGTACTTTTCGTAATATGGCAAGTTCTGAACGTGACGAAAGTCACTACTATGACATTATGATAGTGACATAACAGATAGAGACATGCTAACCAAAGATCAGACATAATCTTTGATCATTCTTAAGCGGAACACATTTATTACGATTACTGATAAGTCACCAGCAGGATGGGATACAGTCAAAGAATACCTGTCAAACGAGCTTGCTTAGGTTTCCGATGATGAGAAGAGGACTAGGTCCGCTGTAACAGGGATCTTGACGCACCAAGTAAAACAAGTAACAAGAGCGTACTAAAGATCAAGGTGATAAGTATTGTTTACATAATGTATGGTTTTTCATCATATTGAATATAAAATTTTAGTATATAAATTGAATATTTAGATAATTCAATACATGCCATTTCAACATGAAAAAGTATCCCTCTTCATGATCTGTTTAGGGAAATGAGAAGAACATAATTATATATTTGAAAGATAATGATAAAAATTCGTTAGTTTAAGACAGGATTGAAAATGGTTATTCTATCTCGTCTATCACGATTCAACCAGTTGTTATATTTAACAAGAACTATATAAATATGCGGAATTTAATTTGTTTCAGAGATAATCCAGAGAAAGGATTTGTAAAGAGGATCATTTTTGACATACATGTAGTTAAACAACACGTTTGGGAATAAATAATTCAGTTCCTCATTTCATGGTATCAAGTTCAGTATACATCATATTTTTAATGAGTACTTACTATTAAAAAGTTAAAAAAAGATATCTGACATGTGCAGCAGATAAAATATATAGTTAACATGAGCTTTACCTAAAATACAATACAGTTTCAATTTGATTATTGTTGCTTAATTTACCACTGGGAATGATACTAATAGATTTCTTTCGAAGTTTAGTACTTTTTGAGTAACTATTTGTATTAATCGCTGGGCTGATTCATTGTTACATCTACTGATAGTTATATAAAGGCACTGGGCTATTCATAATTTAATCCACTGGACAGGTTGTAATTGAAGCCGCTGGACAGGTTGCTAGTGAAGCCACTGTGCATGTCGTAATATATGCAACTTGGCTGGTTATTCAAACCGCTGGTCATGTTGTTATTGAAACTACTGGGTGGGTTTTATTGAAGCCACTATTCGTGTTGTTTTTGAAGACATTGTACAAATTGTAATTAAGCCATTGGGCTGATAGTTAATTAAGCGTCTGGGCATCTTGTTATTGACGCTACTGGGCAAATTGTTATTGATACCACTGGGCGTGTTGTTATTGACGCCACTGGACGAGTTATTATTGACGCCACTGGGCGTGTTGTTATTGACACCACTGGGCGTGATGTTATTGACACCACTGGGCGTGATGTTATTGACGCCATTGAGCAGGTTGTTATTGACGCCCCCTGAGCGTGTTGTTATTAAAGTCACTGGGCAGGTTGACATTGAAGCCACTGGGCAAGATGCTATTGACGCCACTGGGCAAGATGCTATTGACGCCATTGGGCAGGTTATTATTGACGCCATTGGGCGTGTTATTATTGACGCCACTGGGCGTATTATTGACGCCAATGGGCGTGTTGTTATTGACGCCATTGGACGAGGTATTATTCACGCAACTGGGCGTGATGTTTTTGACGCCATCGGGCAGGTTGTTATTGACGCCACTGAGTGGGTTGTTATTTAAGCCACTTGGCAGGTTGACATTGAAGCCAGTGGGCAAGATGCTGTTGAAGCCACTGGGAATATGCAAGTTGTAATTCAAGCCATTGGCTAGAAGTTATCTAAGCCATTAGGCATGTTGTTTTTGACGCACTGGGTATGTTGTTGTAGACGCTACTTGGCATTTTGGTATTGAAGCCACCGAGCAGGTTGTCATCGACGCCACTTGGCAGGTTGGTATTGAAGACATTGGGTAGGTTGTTTGTTAAACCACTTGGCAAGTTGTTGTTGAAAACACTTGGCTGGTTATTGTTGAAGTCACTGGACTGGTTGTTATTGATGTTAATGGACAGGTTGTTTTGACGCAGCTGGGCGTGTTGTTATTGAAGACACTAGACAAGTTGTTATAAAAACCACAAGGCTGATTGTTAATTAAGCCATTGGACATATTGTTATTGACACAACTGGGGAAAATTATTATTAATGCCGAGGGAAAGAAGGCTGTTGAAGTCACTGGGCATGTCGTTATTAAAGCCATGGGCTAATAGTCATTTTAACCACTGGGCATTTATAATCATTGACGACAATGTGTAGGTTGTTATAGACGCAACTGGGTGGATTGGTATCGAAGCCGCTGGACAGGTTGTTTGTAAAGCCAGTGGGCAGTCTGTTGGTGAAGACACTTTGCTTGTTTTTATTGACGCAAATGGGCAGGTCTTTAAAGACGCCACGAGGCAGGTTGTTGAACCATCGGGCGTGTTGATTTTGAAGAAACTGGGCAATTTGTAATTAAAGTCAATTGGCTGTTAGCTAATTAAGCCACTGGACATGTTATTATTGACGCAACTTGACATATTATTATAAATACATATGGGCATGATGTTGTTGAAGCCACTGGTCATGTCGTTATAAAAGATATAGGCTGATGGTTATATTAAGCCACTGGGCATGTTATCAATGCCACTGGGCAGGTTGGTTGTAAAGCCAATGGGCCGAATGTTTTTGAAGACACTGGGCAGGTTCTTATTGACATCAGTGGACAGCATGTTGTTGATAACACTTGACTGGTTGGTGTTGAAGCCACTCGGCATTTAGTAATTGAAGTTACTAGGCTGATAGTTACAGTTATTTAAGCCTTTCAGTATGTAGTTATTCAAGACACTGGGCATGTTGATGTTGAAAACACTGGGTAGGTTGTTGTTGAAGACACTTGGCAGGTTTGTTGTTGAAGCCTCTGTGTATGTTGTTATTGAAGAAGCTCCTGATTGTTGTTGAAGAAATTGGGCAGGTTGTTTAGTTATTGAAGACATTGGGCTTGTTGTTATTGAAGACAATGAACTGGTTGTTTAAGATACTGGGCTGGATCATTTTTGTATACGCCACTGGAGATGTTATTAATGACACTGAGGTGGTTTTCGTTGAAAACAATGGGCAAGTTTTAATTAAAGGCACTTGGCTGTTTGTTGTTGAAGACATTGAGTTTGTTGTTATTGAAGACACTGGGCTGGTTTTTGTTAAAAACACTGTACGGTTGTTATTGCAGACACTGGTCTGGTTGCTGTTGAAGACACTGGACAGGTGGCTGTTGGTGAAGCAACTAGGCTGTTTATTATTTAAGTATCTTAGCATATTATTATTTTAGTCACTAGAGCGAATGTTTAGACAATACTGATTGTTATTGAAGCTATTAGGCTGAATTTCAGACATGTATATTGGTATATTATTGAACAAAATAAATTTCTTTAAATAGTTAGATTAAAGATGCTGACATACACCTTGATTAATATTTAGTTAGACTAACATTCACCAAGTAGACAAATGTTCATAGTTTCGTCTCTCGTATACAAGAGCCAGTGCTAACACCTGTACTTCTGTTCAGATTTTTCTGAAGCATAATAGGTTAAAAAATCGAACAGAGGAAAGGATGGTAACGTAAGAAAAGACTTTCCAGTACAGTTATCGAAATTTAAAAATTAGAATAAATATTCAATGCTATTTTCCCGTTCTTTGTGTTGCGAGAGCACTTGTTTCTGCAAGTGGCGTCTCCCATGGAAGAGTTTGTGGTTATTTGATAAATATTTTATGTTCGTTTGAGTTTACGAATTAGAATTCAAATGTATTTATCAAAGTTGTACGAAACCGAACATGTAAAATGTTGTTTGTTTATAGTTAACACGTGTTTGGTTAATTATAGTAAGGTCGGTTCGATTGGGATATTGAGTTATTGCACGAGTGAACTCAGATGGTTTAAAGTCATTTGAGCCATTGCAGTCAAAGTGAACAGCAGCATTTTGCAAAATAAATAATATTATTAATCATATTATTTATTTTCAGATTTGTGGCCAACAAGTATGGGGAAACCAGAACAAGCTGCTGCATAGCTATATATTTTTATGAACTTTCACAGTAGTATACTCATATTTATAATAAAATATGCACTTGTCTCTGCAAGTGGCGTCTCCCATATAAGAGTTTGTGGTTATTTGATAAATATGTTATGTTCGTTTGAGTTATCGAATTAGAATTTAAGATTGAAATAGTTTGTTTATGATACAATGGTTTTGTTTTTGGTAATGGCCATGGGCTTCGAATGACTAACCTGGTTTTTCCAATTGAAGGAGATTTTATAAAGGAGTAGGTTCAGTAAGACCCCTTTTTGGCCCCAAATTATTTGGCAGTTTTAAAAAATTGTGAAAATGTAATCTTTTAGCTATTTACTGGAAAGAAGAATGCTACTGTTACAAAAATAGGTGTTTTTTTTACAATACAATGCACATTTATCGGGTACTAGCATCATTAAGTCATACTAAATTATTGAAATCTTCTCAATTTTAGCATTTTAGTTAAATTTTAGACGGTTTCCGTCTTAAATGAAAGTGGCCGCATTCGTGTTCATTAATTATATTGAAATCTTAGTTGTATTTCATTATATCACATAACATATATAAAGGTTGAGGGTGAACACGGATGCGGCCGCTTTCATTTTTGACAAAAACCATCTGAAAAGTGATGTTTTTTGGCATATTTGATAGATTTTTCATATTTAAGCTTGAATCGGAGTGTTTTTGATGACTAAATCAGTCAAAATCTTTCACAGAAATGAATTGAATCAATTGCAGTAGGAACTTGAGTGTTTAAAAAGTTTCCAAAATTTTTTGTTAGATGAACCTGAAATTTGAGGCCAAAATCGGCCCTTACCTGACCTACTCTTTTTTCAATAAATTACAACATGTACAAGTTCGCAAATACATAGCATTGATTGTTGCCAAACAAAGAGAGATAAAAACAGACCGATTAATAGTCAAATAACAAATAACTATTTTCCGCAAAAAAACCTAAATTAATGAAGACAGTAAAGTTACAACTGCATCCGGGAGAATCCGACAATCTATATACAACGTAAAATAAAATCCCTTATACATGTTATATAAGTAATGACAACTGCATCCGGGAGAATCAAAAACATCCTTTATATGTGGTTGCCGGTGATCTCAGAAGATGATTGGCAGGGTCAAAGGGTCATAACCTTTCTCAGATACCTGACATTATCAAAATGTTTTAACAGGTGTTAATGAAATTGACAACTTCGTGGAAAGTGGAAGGCACTCGAAGGGGATTTTGGTTTAGAAAAAAAAGGAATTTGATCTTTTAATCATTAGAGAAACAGATTATCTCATAGTAACGAGTGGATTATCGGATTTATATAATCTCGATAGTTAAATTATAAATTTTAAAGTCCTCGCCGAGGCTCGGACTTTAAAATTGATAATTTAACTATCTCGATTTGATAAATCCGATAATCTACCTGTATCAATGTAATAATCTATATATTACGTCAAATTACACACCTTATATAACATTCCAGCAGCACCTGCATACGGGGTATATATCTCTCAATTGATACGATATTCCCGTGCTTGCATTTCCTATCATGATTTTCTTGATAGAGGGTTACTGCTCACAAGGAAGCTATTAAATCAAGAGTTCCAAATGGTGAAGTTGAAATCATCCCTTCGTAAATTTTACGGACGCCATCACGAGTTGGTTGACCGTTATGGAATAACCATTTCACAAATGATATCGGATATGTTCCTTACGTCGTAACTACAATCCCCTTCCCTTTCATGAATTTGACCTACCGAATTAGACTATTTACCGGATTTGTAATCACATAAGCAACACGACGGGTGCCGCATGTGGAGCAGGATCTGCTTACCCTTCCGGAGCACCTGAGATCACCCCTAGTTTTTGGTGGGGTTCGTGTTGTTTATTCTTTAGTTTTCTATGTTGTGTCATGTGTACTATTGTTTTTCTGTTTGTCTTTTTCATTTTTAGCCATGGCGTTGTCAGTTTGTTTTAGATTTAAGAGTTTGACTGTCCCTTTGGTATCTTTCGTCCCTCTTTTATGACATCTGCGTCCGGGAGAATCATATAATCTATATATAATGTCAAAAACATTCTTTACATAAGTTATGGCATTAGCATCCGGGAGAATCCGATAATCCATATATAACGTCAAATTATACCATTATATAAGTTATGGTATTAGCATCCGGGAGAATCTGATAATCTATATATAATGTCGAAAACATCCTTTATATAAGTTATGGCATTAGCATCCAGGAGAATCCGATAATCTATATATAACGTCAAGTAACACCATTGTATAAGGTTGTATATTTAACGTCAAATAACACCCCTTATATAAGTTGACATATGTTAAGAAGATCGGCAAAAATGTCAAAAACCAAATAGATACATAAACGTTATATGACTTTCATCATCGTTAATATAAATAAGAAACGACAATCATTTAAAATTTGACATGACTTCCAGGATTCAGGAGGAATTCCGTTATAATTATTATTGATTTCTAGTCACACATCAGTGTCACCAAATGTATATATAAATAAATTGAGTGTTTGATATGGGACGAATAGTTGGACAGTTCATTGATGAGGTTATCCCTAAACGCCTGTCTACAGATGGACTGGTCGTTAATACGCCTACAGGTTAAACCCCGCCCAGTCAAGTGAAATAAATCAAGTAATACTTTAGTATGAATATGAGGATCGGGACAAAGTCGTGATAAAAACGAAATCTTTCTTTTTTTATTCATAACTGTATTGCCTGTTTATATCCTGCCTTGCAATTAACAAATAACACATAGCATGTTATCTAAAACTATTTCAAGAAATTTTAAGATGAACTAATTAATTAAAAAAATTAAGAAAATTAAAGAAAACATATTTAAATATTAACTGATGTTCAAGTTTCCACCGCTACTCTCTGGGAACCGATTCTTACCATAATTGTTTTATTCTATAAAAAGCAGTACTGTTCAGCAATATGACTGTTCTATGTATTTCAAATTTAAAGCTGTTAAGTTAATTTGCAAATAGAATTGAGAATGGAAATGGGGAATGTGTCAAAAAGACAACAACCCGACCATAGAGAAGATACCAGCCCAAAGCCACAAATGTGTCATGAATGCAGCGAGAAATTCCCACAGTCGAAGGCGTGCTTCGGCTGGTCTCGAAATAAAAATGCATACTAGTTCAGTGATAATGGCCGTCATACTAAAGTCTGAAATATTTAAAAGAAACTAAAATTAGAAATAATACAAAAATTGCAAATTGCCAGAAGCTACTGACTTGGGACAGGCGGGGTTTACATGTTTTTTTTAATCTCATCCCCCCCCCCCCCAAACCGAACCACCACTCCCCCTTTATCCCGGTAAACATTGCTGAAAGAGCAAAACACTATAATAAGCACAGTACAAGTCAGTTAAATTAAATCCTATTATAGTGCCTAACAAGATTTTGTGAGGTAGACGAAATTGACTTTAAAACGATCGTATTGACTTTTGATGTGCAGAAATAGGCAGATCGGACATATTTTGACTTTAGTTACTTACTTCTTTAGTTTGGGATTAATTGTAATCAACATATTCCAATGAGACTGAAAAATGTTTTTTTTTATTATGATAAATAATAATTTTACCTGCCGTAGTCGTGCGTAAAATATATTTCGGTATTTCTCTTACGAAAATGACTTGTTAAATGGAACAAAACGTATTATTTGTAAACTTTCTCTTTACTCTTCACAATAGGCTTTTAAAAAATAACCTTTCAACTGTATATTCCGAAAATTTTGTGAAAAATCGAATAAGTGGCAATTCTTACCTTTCATACCTTAACTTTCATTGATTAAACATAATATTGACTCGTCCAGTGTCCAGTTTGAAGGTCATTTTAGTTACCGTACACATTCATGCACGTTCTAATTAATCAATAGTCATGTATGAAAAGCATAAACAAGTTTGAAGGTAAACTAATAACAACTTAATCCAATCAAATTGCATACGATTCAATAACAATGACCAGTCCACATCATAAAAATGTAAAGGGGTAAACTGGGTAGGGAGAAAATGTCAGATATATTAAGTTCATTATTTTGCAATAACGAGTAAAAATTTGTTAACCAATAGATTTGTTATAATTTCATAAACATGTCGTTATGTATTGGTATAGTTTTTGGATCTTTCGTTAGCGTATTTAAGGCTGTAGAAAGTTTGGCCTTCAAAAGTCAACATAATCATTGACTTTATAAAGAAAATTCGCCTTTTTAAAACATTGAATGTTTCACAAATAATACGCGACAACAAAGCAAAACCATTTCTTAAAACACTGCATTGATGCAGTGGTAATGTCATAAATTGCACTGGAGTGAACAGTGGTACATCAAACGTCGAATTCCCTCACACAATGTTATCACACACTATAGTGTGCGTACCATTAAGATTAGTCAACTAACGTATCAAACAGTCTTGTTTTGATCAATTCGCCGTTTCAGAATCTAATGCATCCTGGGTAATATTTTCAAAAGTGAACACCAAAACGTCCTGATTGGTTACAAATGCCATAAACAATGGAAATTTAACCAATGACGTGACGTTATTTTCATTTTGGGGGTACGAACAATGAAATTACCCATGATGCATTAGATTCTGAAACGGCCAATTATCGTACAGTTGTGTATTGATTAGGTATTTGTATAAATTGGAAAAGCTTCAGCAAAAACAAAGTAGCAGTGCATATATGTGACATGTTATTCTATTCAGATTATTGTTTTAAGAAGGATTGGAGAATAGAAAATATAAAAATGCAATGTATATCAACAAAGAAGTTTTGATTAACTTTCAACATATCTGAAGGCGAAGTTACATTTTATTGAGTAATTATTTAGTAAAAGAAGTCCACTAAATTCACTCGTCGATAATATGTATGTGTCTTAACGGAAGTATTCCCATTCGTATGATTTCTCTCTATTTGAAAAGGTTTATCAACATTATTTGCATTGTACAAATGTTGAATGATATTAAGGGAGTTTGTTTAATAAGTGTGTTTTATATGCGCACATAATCATTAAATATCCGGGCTTTTTTGGAATTTCTACTCTAAAGGATATGGATAACAAAGATAAGGTAAGCATTTGTCTTATTTTTATACATTATTATGATATTACAATATCAGAAAAAAAATACAAAAGATGAGACATTAGCTATCACGTAAATTAAATCAAAGTTGTCAAATCTTTTTTTTTTTAATTTGTGTTTATAAAAAAAGAATATGTGGTATGATTGCTAATGAGACAACTCTCCATGAAGGACAAAACCGACACAGAAATTAACAACTATAGGTCACCGAACGGCTTTTAAATTGCAAAGCCCATACCGCATAGTCAGCTATAAAAGGCACCTAAATGACAATGTAAAACACTTTAAACGAGAATACTAACGGCCTAATTTTTGTACAAAAAATGAACGAAAAACAAATATGAGGGAATGCAATCTACGTCACTTCCGGTGATACGCAGTTCAAAAATTTCAGAGGGAAGAAAAGTTACAAATATTATTCAATATAACTGTTACACAAAATTGAAAATTGTCAATAGAACAAAAATATGCTACGATAGAGGTAACTATGCAAATTTTGACAAAGAAAATATTGGAGACAAATTGGGAAGTGCTATTAAATTAAGGTGATCATATAGATAAAAATTGGGGAAAATTTCATAAGGAATTATTAGAGATGGAGAAGCGTTATATCCCTGTCAAGAAAATAAAAACCTCGACTAAAAGAGTGAGTTTTATATGGACAAAAAAACTTTAGAGAAAATAAAGAAATAAACTCTCTGTGTAGGAAATCTATTGCTACTAAAGATTAAAGTATAAGATTGAAATACAATAAAGTACGAAATCAGGTAAAGACGATTACAAATAAACTGAAAAGGGAACACGAAAAGAAACTGTAAAAAAATGCTAAGAAAAAATTTAAAGGTACTATGTAAATACATAATGTCCAAGTCTAAAACAAGATCAGGAATAGGTGAACTATTAACAGACCAAAACGACGAAACGTCTAGAAAGACCACTGACGACAAAGAAAAGGCTGAAATTTTAGCAACGTTTTTCAACAGTGTCTTCACAAAAGAAGCAGAAGGAGAAGAACCTACCTTACCAATAAAAAACACTAAAAATAAAATGCTACAAATGAATATAAATAAGGAAGAAAAAGCTAAGATACTTAAGAGACTGAAGGTTAAAAAATCTCCGGGACTAGATAGGATACACCAAAGAATACTCAAAGAGTTAGCAGAATCAATATCAACACCATTATGCATAATATTAAACCAATCAATAAGGAACAGTACTGTTCCAAGTAGATGGGAAGAAGCACAAATTAGCGCTATTTTCAAGAAGGGAAAAAATGTATTGCTGGTAACTATAGACCTGTCAGCTTAACCTCAGTGGTGTGCAAAGTAATGGAAAAATTGGTACGTGAACATATTGTCAAACATATGAAAACCAACAAATTCTTTACTGATCGTCAATATGACATTACATCTCTTCAACTTTTAAATATATTGGACAAATGACCAGAAGCCCTTGATAATGGGAAATCTATTGGTGTTATTTACATGGACTATATGAAAGCATTCGACACTGTTCCGCACAAAAGACTAATGAACAAACTCAGAGCAGATGGCACAGAACTTTCAGTTCTGAATTGGGTCGATAGTTTTCTAAGTGACAGAATACAACAGGTTTCAATAAACAATAAAACATCATCATCATCGTCAATAATCCTGGTTGATTCCGAAGTGCAAACATGTGCACATAGGAAAACTGGGACTGGAACCAGGTTCAAAATATACACTGAAATCGACAATATTACAAAAAGTTACTGAAGAAAAAGACATTGGAGTAATTATTGACTCTGAATTAAATTTCGAAAAATATATAAGTGAGAAAGTTTATAAAGCAAATTCCCATGTTTGCACTACTGAGATGGAATTTTCAATGTTTAGATATAGATACCTTTGTACCACTATACAAGACACTCGTAAGAACACATTTAGAGTTTGCAAGCTCAGTATGGCATTCATATAAAATAAAATATATTGATTGAGAATGTGCAGCACTGGGCAACTAAACAACTACCAGGATTAAATAGTTTAACATACTCAAAGAGACTGCAAAAATTGAAACTACCATACCTAAATTTTAGACGTGTCCGAGGTGACATGATTGAATTATATAAAATACTGAACGGAAAATATGACAAAGAGGCGGCACATTTTGTTAAATTATGGAAGGATATGACTACACGAACAGGGATAAGCGGCAACAGTCTGAAAATATTTCCAAAGAGAGCAAGAACAGAATTTAGGAGGAATGCCTTTGCTCTACGAGTGATGAGAACATGGAATACACTACCCGAAATTATAGTAACATCATCAACCACAAATACATTTAAGAATAGACTAGACAAATATTGGAAGAACCAAACAAGGATGTACGAAGACTATACATCAACAATCACCGGAAGTGGAGAAGATTTAGATATAGAGACTGATGAAGAAGAACTTTAGTTCCTGCATCAGTAAAAGAACCTAAGTAAAACTAAGTAACCTAAGTAAAGTAACAAATAAACAAACGACATATTCTTCCAATACATTCACACTTAAACATGAAAAGGTACCCATACACTTATGACATTTTAGGTTCTCAATGATATTCAATTTCGTAACTTATGTAACCTTTTAACTTTTTGTTTGTTTCGAGAGTCTCTGATGAATATTCTGGAAATGAAACTATCATGCTTACAAAATCATCAGTCTGGTATCTTTGATGAGCTATTGATTCTTTTTCATTAAATTTTGTAAAATAATGCATACAGTTCTTTGATATGAAAAATAACACTAGTTTGTATTGCTTATTACAGCGCCCAAAGATGAGCTAAATAATTACATTAAATTTATATACAATAATTACAAGATTATTTAAACAATTGCAGATTCTATTAAAAAAGGCATAAATAAAGCTATACATATACAAATGATATAGTTTTATCAGGTACAGTGACCCAGTTATATAATTTTTTATTATATGATATGAGTGAGTAATGATTTATTACACAACAATGCTAATGAATAATTGCCTGAAAAAAAACTTAAAATAACTATATCGTTTTTATAACCTTCTCCCTGTTCCTATATATATAATATAATATAATTATTAGAAGTCATATGGCGCAGAAATTAGACAGACTGCTTTATAGCTGGGAATCTATTTCATTATTAGTTTCTCAGGCATATTTACACTGTATTGATAATTCTTGCAATAACGAAGAAATATCTATGCAGAAAACTCAACACAATAATAAAATGTCCTCATTTAATGCATTGTACAAATGGTTATATCTTTTGGAAAATTTAACAATAACACGTTTATTTGAAATATGAATACAATTATTAAAAGAGGGACGAAAGATACCAAAGGGACAGTCAAACTCATAAATCCAAAACAAACTGACAACGCCATGGCTAAAAATGAAAAAGACAAACAGAAAAACAATAGTACACACGACACAACATATTAACATATTAAGGTGGATCGAGAGTACAAACATTTCTGCAAAATTTAAAAAATTTTCATTACAAATTTTATTTCTTGCACTATAAGTTGTTACTTTGTGATTAAGTTCAAAAATTAACCAAAAAATTTTTTTACCCGCGATTATTTATGAAATGTTTATGTCATTGAAAAAGCTCCCAATTATCTCCTTTTTTGCAAAAATAAAAATATTCGAAATATGAATAGAATAATTTATAACATGTCATAAGAATGCAATGGAATGACAAATTGTGACATAAATAATAGGATGCGGTTTTTAGCAATAAACATATGGCTAGACAGTGTCTCATGATCTGAATTTACACTTTTGTAGAATGAATTAAATAGAAATATTCAGTACGAGATCTAAAATTATTATAACATTATGCAAATACCAAAACGATTTCCATATGAAAAGGTATAACAATTGATGGAATTACTGACAGTCAAGAATTGGAACATTATTTACTAGTTAATCAAAATTTCTGAAGTTTCTCGGGCAGTCTTATTTATGTAACTTTCTGGTTGAAATAATAAAAAACTAAATTCTGTGACATACAAGATCACGTACAATATAGTTCAAAGTACATTCTGCCTTTATAAACGAATAGAAAAAAAAACCCAAAAGATATGCAATATGCTCATGACACAAAATCAGTTCATGCACAGCGGAAAATCAAAAAGTTAAGTCTTGTGTGTATTTTATTCTACACATCATATAATTAACTATTACGTTGACCTCTAAAGTCAACTAATGACCATATACGCGATGTAAACATAAATTAAGATATAAATAGATTCAGCGAACTCGTGCTATTGGATTTTTCTAGTCTGTTTAATTTCATATTATAGATTTAAAATATATGTCTTTACCTGTATAAGAGTAGATCTAATCAGTCAATCAAATGATGTATTATTGTTGTAATAATTTCAATGTTGACATTCTTTTCCTTTGAATAACTTTACACATACAATTCTGGTGTTATCCAGCTCTAGCTAAGAGGTAAAATTTGTGTTCAAATGAATACGGATTCAATGAGATCAAATTATTCACTTGCAAGTAATTAACTCATTCTCAATGGTTGAAGTCTATTTTGACAAAATCTCGTAGCTAGTTCCCCTTTAAAACGATCCAATTCACCGGCTCAATATTCCTTACCGGTTTTCGACTACATGTATGACATAGTAGACCATTACCTTTAAATCAATTCAAGTATTTTAACAATTGATTTTACCTTTTGAATAAATGTAAGTTTTTTTTTTCAATAACATATACTTTGTTCACCTTTCATAATCATGATTAGAATTTCGACTACTATCTGTTCGTTGTGTAGTGGTTACTGCATCCTGTATGATTCCCGTTCCGGGATGACAATTTCAGGGTTTAAATTTTCGGCTCTCCCGTGCAAACATTTGCGAGTATGGTCTTGAAGAAACGATGATAGTCCGTCGGAAGTGAACGATAATTGGCTGACTCGTGTTAAAAGAGAGCCATATCTCTTGCACGTAAAAGACACCCTTGTAGATTTCGAAAAAGAGCAGGCTAATGCCGCTACAAGGCAACACTCGCAGCGCAAAGAATTAAGGGATTAATATTAGTTTTTCAATGATTTGTTTCCCAATCTACTATAAATAAATATGTATCAACTAATCTGTTCATTTTTAGATCGTAAGACTACTAAGACAATTCAGACAAACTGTTGATTTCGCTTTGGAACAATCTTTTTAAACGTATAAGTTAAGGCAGAAGACCCTGGTTAAAGGAAACAACTCTATAAATCATCAGTACGTTTGTGTCAACCATTTTAAAAAATATATTCTTAGCTTCTAGGTTACACAGATTATTTTCAATCTGTTTCAGGTAAATGCTTAAAATATGTTGATGAACTTGACTGTTGCAAACGCATAACTGATGTAAAGAGTTATCTCCCTGAACCAAGGTCTACCCCCTTAAGTTCAAGGAACAGTAAATGGGCTATGTCGTAGATTTTGCTCAAATTTTGCATACAATCTTGGCTCGGTAAACAACAACTGACAATCGAAAAAAAAAATGCATTTATCTATTTTATTATCTGAAATATTGCAGATTGATTTCTTTTATTATGGATGAATATTTGTATAGAAAGCACATACAATCAACGAAAACACATACAAAATTTGTCTTAAAATCGCAAAATCTGTTATTCTACTCCATAGATTTTTCTTTAAAAACTGTATGTTGTTGACACATAAAACTCCGTTATAATGATGCAAAATAAAGATAGGGTCACCGACTTCGTTTGTTGTCTACTACTCATTTTTTTTTATCTTGTTGGTAGTGAAAAACGTCAAAAATCAACGTTTTACGGCCTGCAACACGGCGACGTTACGATTATTTCGACGTTTTATAGGATTTTTTCACAAAGAACACAACATTTAATGATGTATACCGTAAAAACGAAGTCGGTGACCCTATCTTTATTTTACATCATTATAACGGTAATTTATGTATCAACAACATATAGTTTTTTAAGAAAAATCTATGGAGTAGAATTAGAGATTTGGCGATTTTAAGACAAATTTTAGAAGGTTTCATGCCGATTTTATGTGCTTTCTATACAAATGCTCACCAATTTTGTAAGAATTCAATCAGTAATATTTTAAATGATAAATGAAATCAATGCATTATTTTTTCGATTTTCATTTGAAGTTCATCGAGCCAGAGTTGTATGCAAAATTTTACTGAAATCTATGACATAGCCCATTTACTGTAACTTGCCCTTAAATCCAACAATTATAATACAATGACTAAACATTTAAAAAATAACTAAATGTTATCTTAAGCTAGAAGAAGTAGAAATTAAATGATATTATAGAAAAAAATTGTGCTGCACCAGATGCATATTTTAATTAAAATATTTCTTTAATAATACTCCAGGTCAAAAAGTTGAGAAAAAAAACTTGGACAACGTCAAAGGACTGAAAACACAACATGAACATAAAGAATAACAAGAGCCTAACAGGGAATCAAAGCTATGCATTAGTGAGATATAATCCTTATATCTAAAATAGATTTTGAATTTCAAAACAGTAATATCTGTGTTTCATGTCATGAAATAAAATGGAATAAATGTATAAATGACTTAAAATCAATACTTTTTTTCAGATAATAATACAGTTTTGATCATTAACAAATCAACTAGTAATATGCATCACTACATTACAAACCACGTAGCAAACCTCACCAAAAGTACAAGAAACGATAGAAATATATTGTATATAGGGATCGGTCACGTCATCAATTTGTAACGTAAATGACGTCACAATTAAGAAAATAAGGTAAACATGGAAGTCCCTCAGGAAAAAATTGTTTACCAAATAACAGGTTCTTAAATAACTATAACTAAATCTAGATAAAAAAGACGTGTTGGTCAGTATAACATACATGTCAATCTAATTTCTATGTGTGAATTTATTTTGTTAACGCATTTGGTACTGTGACAATTATTACAGAACTTATAGCTGGGAGGAAAAAAGTCTCTGACAACTATTACAGGTATTACTATATAAATAACACATAGCTGGGAGGGAAATAGTCAGTGACAATTATTACAGTTATTACTATATAAATAACACATAGCTGGGAGGGATATAGTCTGTGACAATTATTATAGGTATTGCTATATAAATAACACATAGCTGGGAGGGATATAGTCGATCGCATCCCGAGAAAATATTGACAACTAAGACGAATACGGGGTTGGAAAAGCTTTTTCGAGGAGTACCGATCTACTATATCATTTGGTACCTAAGACAATAAATAATTAATTCGACAATATGTACTTCTTTATAGGCGCTGTTGAAATGTTGTTATCTTAAAAAGAATGTCACAATTGTTAAATGACATTTTAAAATCTACACTTATTGATTATACTCCGGCACCGAATGACACGTATTTCAAAGAGTGAACACATCATATAATATATTCTAGTTGACTTGAGATTACTGGCAATAGAAGGTCTTATTAATATTTTTTATCTTTCTATCAAAATTGAGTACTTCAAATTTGAATCTATGACAACGGTTATTACTTCAATTTTTTTCAATTTTCAACGAATCTTATTTTAGCTCTATATCATGTGACATAGCTCTCTGATTTATTACGTAAAATAAAGTGCGTGTTTGTTCAATTTATACATACTTTATTTACAGATTAGCGATCTATACACGAGACACTTGCTCTCACAGTGTTTGAGGAAGCATAACTGAAACCGACAATATATTAGTCTGGTCAACATCTATTGATAGCTTACAGATATTTTTATTCGGGCGTCACTGAAGAATCTTTTGTAGACGACACGCGCGTTTGGCGCAAATGTAAAATATCAATCATGGTATATACTCAGATCTGTGCGGTCTTACATCATGTACATCAAAAGTGTCCAGTATTATCGTCTGTTCTTCAGTGCGGAAGATTGTGTCATTTTTACCAAACATGAATTTACATGACAAGTGATACATGCGTATTATGCATGGGACGTCAGCTAGTCAGAGACCAAGTACAGTTTCTGTACGATTATTTAATTTGTCTTCTACAAATTGATAATCGAGCTTTGCATACCATTAACTTTTCTTGATATGTTGATGGGTTTAAAGTTTACAGGATAATTTCTTTTAGCATAAACAGGAAGGAAATCTTTAAAAAAAAACAGACTGATTTAACCGGCTCCAGACTAATACTCATGGTTGTCACTTGATATGAGCACGTCAAATGTACGTGTGATGAAACACACAATTAACATGTATGCATTAGTGTATGTTTATGTTAGCATTATACTTAGCGGATTTGAACTTGCTCATCGTCTGTGATCAGAATGTAATTGTGTTAATTACCTTTCGTACTGTCGTTTAAATTTCCAATTGTAACGCTTAATGAAGTTAGTGTGTCTTATAACCTCTCAATGGAATATCTTATGTGTTTATCAGCATACATATGCTGTATAAACGTCGTTTCACGTTCTATGTACCAACAAGATTGCGAAAACATGTATCATACTATATTTATAGATTATCGGTGGTCATCTCAACGAGATTGATTTTCACGCTTGAGCCGGGACGGCGAAAGCGAGAAAGGCAACCGAGGTGAGATGACCAATGCTAATCTGTTTATCGCTATGTTACCTATGACGACGTTGTCAGTTTCAATGTCAATTTCTTTAGGAACGCCACGCGGCCTCTTTAGTTCCTAGCGATAATTTTTCCATCTCAAGCGAGAAGCATGATATGAAAATTATCACAAAAAAAGATCAAAAGAAAAATGCACAAAATAGCGATAAATAAAGTGTATCGTTCATAGTAAGATTTGGGAATTGCTGTCTTATATAAAGAAATGTAATATCTCCCTCGATGACGATATGACTACTTATTTTGACAGCATTTTGATTTATTCGTTAATTATGCAGATTTTAATACTGGCATTAACATTGTATCCGCGTCTATCAGAAAAAATAAATTCCCCAAATGCCTATATACGAATATAAAAGCTTACAAAATTGATAATACCGGTTACAAGTTATTAATGACTATAACAGGATATTTTCATATACGTTTAACATCTAAAGTTATATCAAAGTTATTCTATCATAAATACATCCGTTGTGTCGTTGTTTCTCCTATATTTGAGTGTGATTTCACATTACTATAAGACATGTCACAGTACTTTTCTATCCCAAATTCATGTATTGGTTTGATGTTATATGTTATTCTCATCGATTTTGACTAATGCTTAGTCCGTTGCTGTGTGTTTTACATTTTAATGTTGTGTCGTTGTTCTCTTCTAATATCTAATGCTTTCCCAGTTTTAGTTTGTTACCCCGACTTTGTTTTTGTCCATAGATTTATGAGTTTTGAACAGCGGTACACTACTGTTGCCTTTATTTGTCCATAGATTTATGAGTTTTGAACAGCGGTATACTACTGTTGCCTTTATTTGTCCATATATTTATGAGTTTTGAACAGCAGTATACTACTGTTGCCTTTATTTGTCAATGGATTTACGATTTTTGAACAGCGGTATACTACTGTTGCCTTTATTTGTCAATGGATTTACGATTTTTTAACAGCGGTATACTACTGTTGCCTTTATTTGTCAATGGATTTACGATTTTTGAACAGCGGTATACTACTGTTGCCTTTATTTGTCCATGGATTTACGATTTTTGAACAGCGGTATACTACTGTTGCCTTTATTTGTCCATGGATTTACGATTTTTGAACAGCGGTATACTACTGTTGCCTTTATTTGTCAATGGATTTACGATTTTTGAACAGCGGTATACTACTGTTGCCTTTATTGTCCATGGATTTACGATTTTTGAACAGCGGTATACTACTGTTGCCTTTATTTGTCCATGGATTTACGATTTTTGAACAGCGTATACTACTGTTGCCTTTATTTGTCAATGGATTTACGATTTTTGAACAGCGGTATACTACTGTTGCCTTTATTTGTCCATGGATTTACGATTTTTGAACAGCGGTATACTACTGTTGCCTTTATTTGTCCATAGATTTATGAGTTTTGAACAGCGATATACTACTGTTGCCTTTATTTGTCCATAGATTTATGAGTTTTGAACAGCGGTATACTACTGTTGACTGTATTTGTCCATAGATTTACGATTTTTGAACAGCGGTATACTACTGTTGCCTTTATTTGTCCATGGATTTACGATTTTTGAACAGCAGTTTATTCATTCATGAAAAGGTAAAAAAGCAAACATACCAAACTCAAAGTAAGAATCCATACGAAAAGATTTAATTTTTTTTTTATTTAATGTCACAATAAATACTCAAAAGCATCAAAATGAATGACAAACAACTGTCATAACCCTAAATTGATGAAACAGTATCAAAGGAAAGAATTAACTGTTGAATTACACCTAGTCTCATAGCTAGCTAAACCTCCCAATTGTAGGACAATCGCATAATATTCCGTTGTATTGACGAGAACTTGTGTGCAAAACACAAACAAATAACATGTTAAATGTGGTAACTAACTATAAAAACAAAAACTAAAACAAAATGGTAAGTAGACACTCGATAATATTTCGGGAATTGGTGAAAGATGCAGAGTTATAATATTACTCATACAGCAGTAAAATCAATAGGGACTACATGTATATATTGTGACTGACATATAACTCTTCAATAACATATCATCTATCATAAAACAAAACTTTGTTGTAACAGCACGTACACTTTACATCACATTGATGACATTAATGCAACGAATAAATGTTTAAAAAGATATTAATAAACGAAATAAATTTTATAAAAATGTAAAATAACCAAAATAATGAACTCTGAGAAAAATTTAAAAAATAAAAAAGGAAAGTCCCTTTATCAAATGCCAAAATCAAAAAACAAATTACATAAAACGAATGAATAACAACAGTCATTTTTCTCACTATATAACTATATTTTCGACACCAAGATGTTCGTTGAGAACGATTTTGTGTTTTGTGTTTTTAGTTTTTCGTATTTTAAAGATATTGTTTTCACCCTGAACGGGATTCATACGTCATAATTCAGAAAATGATAAAATAAGAACTAACCTCAAGGCAAATATAATGGCAAAGAATAATTGGATCTTAAAAGCCTAGCCGCTGTACCCCTTTTTTTATTCATTTTTTACCAAACAATTGAGAATGTACGTCTAAGCACAAACGTAATAAGTTGTTTACATGCACCATAAGATTTGCTGAAAATATTCATTGTCCCTAGCCAAAGACAATTGCATTTTTTGCATGTCTCATGTATAACATGATGGTTGTCCATTCATTAGTATGGCATTCATTATCACTGAACTCGTATATTTGTTTAGGGGCCAGCTGAAGGACGCCTCCGGGTGCGGAAATTTCTCGACACATTCCTCATT
Source organism: Mytilus edulis (assembly GCA_019925275.1). Lineage (NCBI taxonomy): Eukaryota > Metazoa > Mollusca > Bivalvia > Mytilida > Mytilidae > Mytilus > Mytilus edulis. Next base: position 6,005,642 of record CM034358.1, on the reverse strand, counting down.
TCCATTTTCAATTTTCTATCAATACTTTTACATTTACGAACTGTTCAACCTGGTCATTGTATGAAAATTAATTTAAATCATACACATTACTTAACATATTTTTTTTAATAATCCTGTGGGACTATAGGAAAAAAAACTTTTTATGAACTATGCTTTTTGTTTGAACGACGGTTTATTTGTACACTTCGAGAGGACCTAAGGTATTTAAAAATGCTACTTGTACGTGTAATCGTTATCCTATTCGTAGGTACATGACAGTTTTCGCAAATATCTATTAGAAATAATAGTGACATCGCTTTATTAAATAAACATTTAATCTGCAAAAAACAACAAAAAAACAAGCAATGCAGTAAAATCTTTAAACAAGTGCCTATCATAGAGTATACATCACTTTATGTCGTACTCGTTTATGGGAAGTGATAAACGTAACAAAACTATACAAGGATACCTTACTAAATTTAAGTGCCAATCTGCCTAAGAATCAGGCAGTGGTGAAAACATGACAAACAAAAACCCACTCAAGTTGACATTAATTTATGTTCAAATTGTATAATGGTGCACGAATATAATATTCGTTTCCTTTTCTTGTTTCGGTAATTCACCATATAATTTGGTTGAAATGCACTGAAAAAAAAATTAAAGGGAGCTAACTCCGTAATTTGCTATCATTCTAACCAAAAGTTAACTGGAGATTTCTCGAATTACCAGACACGCAGAAACAAAAGACCTGCCATTTCTAACTCAGGATAAGGGTAACTTCACAATAGGATGGTTAGGTCGGTGGTTTTTTACGGCCATGTTTTGAAATTTTTCTAAATTGCCTGATCCTTACAAAGACTGGCACTTAAGGCAATAGTTGTGAGACTTTAAAATGAGGCACATGCTTTAAAAGTATACGCAAAACATTCCGAATCTTAATTATAGGCAACAGACTTTCACACTAATATGAAATACGAAAAAAAATCGTAAAGTCTTCACATTTATGACGTATGTTGGTTGAAGGAATTGCATTTAATTATAATTTGAGACCATGATTTAATTAATTATGATAAAAATTTTAGTATACATCTTAGATATTTTATTTCATGTATCTCAGGTGTTGTGTCTCTGTATCTAAAATCTCTGCATTGTCTTTTCCCATATGTACGGCTGCTGTTTCAATAACTGTTGAACGCTAATTTGACCCCAATATGTATAAGTGCCAATACGACATTTATACGATCATATATAACGAAGTTATGGTATCACATTCAAATTCAAGTTCAAACACGAAACCTTATCAATAAACAATAACTCGATATACAAAGACACGTTCTTTGGAAGACATAAAAGTGAAAAGAATTCAGGCAATTATCAGCACATTTTATTTCCTGCGCAAAACATTGAACTTATCTTCAGGCGGAGAGAATAACGTACAAGACATTGAACTTGTCTGCAAGCGGAGAGAATAACAAATCCTCCGCTATGAGTAAGGTTACTATTATTTTTTGCATTCAATTTTATAATTAATTAATGGTTCAGATAAGTCAATTCGAAATGCAAATTTGACTTCTATTTGCAAATAATAGCATGCTACACACTGATTTAAGCTGAGTTTTGTTTAGTTTAAACATATTTTATTTGCTGAATTAAAGCAAAATAGATTAGACACAAGTAAATCATTCTTATGAAGTCTGTTTCTGATTTAAGAAAAAGTGTGATTGGGTTTATTCACAAACAACTTTTTACCCAGGTTGTTTAATGGATTATATCGGATTTAATTACCTTCCTTTACTGACATTGATTGAGTTTTAAGCTAATCTTCTGTTTCATTTCCAATTAAACGAGATTTTATTGGATTATAGAGACCGACAACTGGTTTTATATGCCTATTTAATAACGTCAGATAAAAGAAATGTTATATTGGTGCCATACATTTATATCTATCTTGTTTTTTAAAATATCTTTTATTGTAGTTATTATTTTCAAATTATAAAGATAAGGAAGTTCGCTCAATAACCCATGAAAATACAAAAGGGGGATGTATAAAACCATAAGTTAATAGCACCAAATAGTAAACTATGATCGGAGTAAACATACGGAAAGTTCAACCGCAATAGTTATAACACAATGAAACAAAAGATTCATCATGATATAATATACCCGCGAACCGGCGTTGAAGTCACATTACAATAAAATCGCTGGTGAATTTTGGCCAGTACCTCTATCCGTTTGAGTCCGGGGATTCATGGAAATGTAACATATATATATCATTTGATTTGCATTATCACAAAAAGGGATAATTCATCATAGTATACGATGTGATTTCTAGGCTATTACAAAATGACACACGCATCTCATTTTATTCAGTCTCTTCTTGTCTGTTCTTTTATGTTAAATTTTCTTCTTTGTCCAGAACTTTGATAAAATGAATATGAAAAACACGAATAGCTATCGTGTAATGTGAAATTTCGCATTTGGTAATGATAATGCAGGAAACGTTTGACGTTAATTGGCGTCTATAAGATAAATAATAATGTGAAAAAGACGTCAATATGTTATAACACTAGTTTCAGACCCATTTGTCATTTTCGTACACAAATAATGTCATATTAACTAAATTTTAGAGGTATTGTAATCAATAAACAAATCAGGAAAATAGCGTGGATCAAATGATAACCGGATTAAATAAAAACAGTAGCGATAACTGGTATGAATCTATTGTTGTAATTGTAACATTATAAACTGAGATTTGTACATATGTTCCAGACAAATCGGTACTTAATGTCAATAAATGTCAATACATTGTTGCGTACATGACCATAACACTTTATAAATAGTTGTTATGAAATGTGTTCTATGTCACTTATCCAATTCGCCGTTTCAGAATCTAATGCATCCTGGGTAATATTTTAAAAGCGTACACCAAAGCGTTTTCATTGGTTTAAAACGTCCTATACAATCGAAATTCAACCAATGACGTAACGTTATTTTCACTTTGGGGTACGAACAATGAAATTACCCATGATGCTTTAGATTCTGAAACGGTCAATTAGATACTATTATTTCGAGAAATTGATTACCATAGTTTAGTACACATGACATAGAAACGGAAAACAGGGGCGAACAGATATTTTCTAGTCATTTATTGTTTATAGGCTCTTTATTTCTAATGATCTTTCTATTTCCAAATATTTTGGCTTCCTGAATCACCAAAAAAACATAGGTTGTCGAAAAGCGCATCTGGTTCCCAAAATTGGTGTAGTTTAAGATTAACAAGTAATATATGTCAATGAGTTTCCTATCTAGATTTATACAATTATTTTACTATTCTTAATGTTTTTGAAAACAGTTTCATCTTATTCAACTAATGGATTCATTTTCTTTATTTTTTAGACTAATTGAGATTACCTTCTGATTGAAAGATGACAATTTTTAATATTAGTTTACAACAAGAAACCAACAATTGTACGAACCATGGTGTATTTATAAACTTCCCAGTAAGTTAAAATATTTAATACAAGTTAGAAAAGAACGGCAAATCAAAAATCAAAAACAAACTGACAATGTTATTACGTAAGGATAAATCTTCAACAAGCAATATACAGAACAAACCTTAGAAATCTCAGCAATGAACAACACGAACACAGCAAAAAGTGGGCATTTCAGGTACTGAGCACAAGTATTAGGTTTCTGTTCTACATGAAGAACCCGTCAAATATTATAATCAAAATTGTTTATATTGTACTGTTGGTTGTTTTGGTCTCTTTTTTGCTCTTTCTTTTTTTTTCATGGCCTGCTCAGTTGGTTTTCGACTAATGGGTTTAAATAGGTTTTTGGTGAATTGTTCGCCTGCACATCTACTCGTTTTCAGAAAGAAAATTAAAGGTTTCAAGATTGTTGGTGAAGCAGCTGTATTCTAATTTTAAGTTCATCATACATTATAGTATGAACGTACTCAAATTTATTATATAATGTAAAACTAATCAAACCGGAGAACTGATCTACAATAATCATACTTTATGACAGTGCATATCATCCTAAATGCATGCAAACTGTGATTTTTGAAAATTCATTTTTATGTTTATACAAACATTTAAATCTCTTATTTTCCACTTTGAAAGATTGTTACGCAATTAGCTTGTTTCAACTATTTACGATACACAAATACATTTTGTATTAGCATAAAAAAATTCACTTTAAATTGCATGTAAATAGCTCGTTCTCTATGACAGGACTAATTAGATAATTGGAATTAGGAACTCTAGAGAATTCCATCAATGCTATAACACATTGCATGCATCATATTTAATGTATTAAATATAACCATTATTCGAGACGAAAGAACAAAAGAAATATCTAAACTCCTCTAAGTCTAATATAAAATGACTTTGCCATGGTAAACAATTAAAACGTCAATAGACAAACAACAGAACACAAAACACAACAACATAGAAAGCTAAAGACCGAACAACACAAATCCCTTTCAAAAACCATTGAACAATAGCAGGTGCACCTGAGTAAGGAGATTCTTCAAACAATTAGCCGTTTCAGAATCCAATGCATCCTGGGTAATAGATTCGAAAGTGTACACCAAAACGTCGTGATTGGTTAAATAAGTCATAAACAATGATAATTCAACCAATGACATGACGTTACTTTCATTTTGGGGTACGAGCAAGGAAAATACCTATGATTCTTTAGATTCTGAAACGGCTAATTGTTGTGTTAATGTACGTAACAAACACTTTGTATTGTCGGAACATGTTCATCCTGTTTTCAATATTATTCATTGCAGGTGGAATGGGAAATAGCAAAATGGATCAGATGTATGGAGTTAGTGATCACAGTACTATTGAATATTATACTTTTATTCCTGCTGCATAAGAAAAGAAGCAAGTCCAATTTGGTATTTTTTGTGTTCAATCTCGCGATAGCTGGTACGTATTATCTTATATTACTGATAAAATGACAACAGGAAAGCTTAATATCAAAAAAAGAAAATGTGGTATGATTGTCAATGAGAAAACTTTCCACAAGAGATCAAATGACATAGAAATGAACAGCTATAAACCACAGTTAGGCCTTCAACAATGAGAAAAGCCAATACCACATAGTCAGCTATAAAAGGTACCGAAATGACAAGGTAAAACAATTCAAAAGAGAAAACTAACGGACTAATATATATTCAAACTGAACGAAAAACAAATATGTAACAGATAAACAAACAACAAGTACTGAATTATAGGCTCCTGACTTGGGACAGACACATAAATTCAGAATGTGATGGCGTTAAACATATCAACGGAATCAAAACCCTTCCCCTAACCTGGGACAGTTGCGTAACAGCACAACATAAGAACGAACTATAAACAGCAGTTGAAAAAAGCTGAACTCAACAGATGGACACAAATGGAAATACTACAAATAGACGTGACCAGGTACTTGTAAAAATATACACGAAGCACAGCTAGTTCAATGCCACTTACAACCAATAAAGTGCATGAACCAAAAACTTATTTATCAAGCAGTACATATCCAATATCCAATAGCTTAAGTGTAAAGACTTCAAAGAAACATATGAGCTTGTGCAATGCCAAGATACAGGTATCGAGAAATGCAGATTGTAGATCCGATTCCAATGACTTTTCTTAAAGATTCGAGGAAAATAATTACAAAGTTTTCTAACTTATTAAAACAAAACCAGTTAGTTTTAGTTTTTACATATTTTGTTTTTGTATTAATTTATTCAATCATTTACATGATATTTTGTGGCATCTTTCTTTTTAGATTTGGGCGTTGCTTTCCTCCATATACTTCCACACGTTATTAAACATTTCACTGGACACCAATGGATACTTGGAATTGTGTTATGTAAAGTAAAGTTCTATATAAGCAACGTTTCGTCTTATGCCTCGACATATCTCATTGTGACAATATCTATTGATAGACTTCTATGTGTTATACAGCCAATGAGTATAACCCGGAAGAGTAACCACTACCGCAAGTACATGATAGCCGTTCCATGGTTACTATCTGTTACTATAAATATCCCATTGTTGTTTTGGACTCGAGTATTCCGTTTTTGTGGAAAGAAGATATGTACTCCTGATTTAAGAAACATACGACAGGTACATTATGTAGTAACTTACGATTATATTATAAACGTGATCACAATTTCCATTGTTGTTGAGCACAAAGAACCAGAACAACCATCTTATAAACCAACATCAGGCAAACATTAAAATAACCGACTGACACAAAGGTGTCTACCTCAAACAATCACGTGCTAGTCTTTAGAGTAAAGATACGTTGATTGAAACATTCACGTAGGGAAATATATTGAAAATATTTGTAATCAAGTATCTGTTTCTGAACCATATGACACTCTGTAAACGAACAAAAAAAGTGGATGCATATGATTAACCGACATAGAAAATCGACAATGGTAATTAATACACCTACGCATATGTGCTTCTCTTTTGCATCTGGTACCACAGTTGTATCTGAATATTAAATAATAAATGGATTTAAATAGCAAAGATCCCCTATCATATGTTCATATCACTAGATAGTAAACAACAGCCATTTCGTTTACAGTAAATACATGTATATTGCAATTTAATCACTTGGTACCAAACAAGATTGCATGTCTGTACAATCGAATTATGTTCTGTTTAACAGAAAGAGAAATGTTATCTTCCTTTACGAATAAACAAATAACAAAGGTCAAGTTTCTGTGGGTAATGTGTGCAAACATTTTGTGAGATGTACATATAGCAATCACAATTGATATCTATCATCTTTCTTGTTTTCTTCTTTATTTGAGTTCCATATACACAAACCTTCCCGCAGTGTATAACTTCGTTTGTGGATGTTGTATAACTGGTTTCAACAACGCCGTGTCTAAAAAAAAAACAAAAAAAACAGACAAATAAAAGTACACATGAAACAACATAGAAGACTAAGCCTTAAGACCCCCACAAAGTTGGATGTCATATCAGGTGCTCTAGAAGGGTTAGCATATCCTGATCCACATATGGTACCCGTCGTGGTGCTCGTTTTATTACAAACCAGTAAAATAGTCTACTGATATCCAACTGTAAAAACAACGAATATGTTTCATTCATCAGAATAGGCGTTCTTATTTTGTGTTACACTGATTGTTTATATGTATGAATCGTGTGTTTTATTATATTTCAGATTGCACTGCTACTGAATGCCACCTTTACGCTGCTCATTCCATCTGTATTCTTAATATTTTGTTATACTATGATAGTTGTACGTTTATGTAAACGTGGAACCAATGTACAATATTTGACTTCTGCTCATTCAGGTAAAAATTGATTTTATAAAACTATGTGTTTATTAAGTCTACGTTAAAAAAAGTGTAGCACACACCAAATACACAACATCTGCACAACTTTAAAATTAAAACCGATAGGCTTTCATACCATTTTGATCAGTGACGATAGATAATACACATCTATAGGTATATTACTTTTTGTTTATCATTTGGTTGAGTGACTGACAGCTGATAATTACAGAACAAAAATTATTAACTCCATATAAAATAGTATTTGATTTTGTAAATCATATAACATAAAGATAGCGTAATAAATCCACAAATATCAACTTTCGAACCACTGTAGACCTACCGGTTTACGAACGATTTCAAGATACGACTGATCCACAATATAAATTTGCGATTACCGTTCAGAGGAACAGAGAGAGATATGTGGTATGCCATGCTACCGACTCGCAGGATATATAGTATGAACGATAAACGATGTAAAAAACAATATGTTAAAGATATGTTTAGTCAATAGATGTGCACATGGATATTTGGTTATAATATGCAATAAATCATATATGTTATAACATTAATAAAACGAGATACATTTCTTTTAGTTGTGTCGAAGGCAAAACAAAAAAGTACAGTTATGACGTTTGTGGTCAGTATAAGTAAGTTTTCTGTAATTCTAAAATGGATATTTCAATAAAATATAAAGTTATTGATAAATAGGCATTTCCTACTATAGAAATAAGAAAATGTGGTATGAGTGCTAATGACACAATTCGTCATCCAAGTCCCAATGTGTTAAAAGTAAAAATGCCTGCACCATGTCAGTAAAAAATGGAAAACAACACGTTTAATAATTTATTGCGTCCGAAGCGCTTTTCTGGATTTACCTTCATCAGGAACGCTCAAAGCCAATCATTTGAAATCCGAAGATGGGTAAGTACCGAAAATCGTTGAAGAGCTATATGTCAAAAATACCTAAAATAAATAGCCAAATTCATCTAAAGCCAACTTTGCCTGAGGGAGTTGAAACCTTAGTTTTATAATAATTTAAAAATTTATAAACGGACAATTTTAGTAAAGTTTGTTAAATCATGTCAGTACCGAAGCACTGACTACTGAGCTGATGATACCCTCGGGGACTGATAGTCCACCAGCAGAGGTATCGACCCAGTGCTGTAAAAAATGGAAAACAACACGTTTAATAATTTATTGCATCCGAAGCGCTTTTATGGATTTACCTTCATCAGGAACGCTCAAAGCCAAACATTTGAAATCCGAAGATGGGTAAGTACCGAGAAGCGCTTTTCTGGATTTACCTTCATCAGGAACGCTCAAAGCCAAACATTTGAAATCCGAAGATGGGTAAGTACCGAAAATCGTTGAAGAGCTATATGTCAAAAATACCTAAAATAAATAGCCAAATTCATCTAAAGCCAACCTTGCCTGAGGGAGTTGAAACCTTAGTTTTATAATAATTTAAAAATTTATAAACGGACAATTTTAGTAAAGTTTGTTAAATCATGTCAGTACCGAAGCACTGACTACTGAGCTGATGATACTCTCGGGGACTGATAGTCCACCAGCAGAGGTATCGACCCAGTGATGTAAAAAATGGAAAACAACACGTTTAATAATTTATTGCGTCCGAAGCGCTTTTACATTTGTTATCGATTCATTTGATGTGTTTGAGCTTTTGATTTTGCCATTTGATTTAGAATTTTCCGATTTGAACTTTTCTCAGGTTTAGTTAATTTTTTTTTAAATTTAATTCTTATATTTCAAACATGAAACCTTGGCTCACATAAACATCAGTCTATATAGGACCCCAAAATATCAAAGATGAATTTGAAGTGCAATTCAACCAAATCAATGTACATATTGATAGCGTCGGCGCCGCTTTCTTCATGGCAGCCATCATTCAAAGATACCAAAAACCGTGAAATTTCCAACTGAATCAGATTAGTATTTCAACACCTTGTCTCATTAGGTTTTCGTTGATACATTAGACAAATATATCAAAATAAAAAAGCAACACGAATCCTTAAAGACCTGAAAAAGACCACAAAGAAGTATACAAAAACCCTGCTTGAGGAAAATACCTTTTTTTCAAACTATAATGTATAATATTTATAATTGAAAATGTAAAACCGAAGTATTTAGCTAATGAGCTGGTGATATTATAAGTTATCTACGTTCATATCCATATCTACGGATATGAACGTAGATAACGAATTTATCCCCGGTCTTAGTCCGAATCGGGCGAGTTTTATGGAAATTCGGGTACGAGGTGTAACGTGAAAACAACGTTTTTTTCATTATCTAAAAAAGTTTTATTGAAATTTGGAAATTTTTCATATTTTTTAACGGGGTGTAGAGTACTACCTATGGTAGAACCCTACAGGTAGTCAAATATAAGACGTTTTTAATACACAGACAGAGAAACTGGATTGAGTCAAATTTGGCGCTCAATGTTGTGAGCGTACGCCATAGATGGTGTGACGTCAACGTGGGTAATTTGCATAGCTAGGTCAGTAGTCCCATTCCATGAAAATGTGGCAGTCAAGTGATGTATTTAGTGAAATGAGTGTAAATGATCGGCATAATAGGACAAAATCGTTAATGAATTAAATATTTAATTACAAACATCATGGATAATCTACAGAATTCAATATTTCACAAGGAGCAATCATGGAACTAAGGAAAACTTGCGTGAAGTTCCCCGGGATAATGGTTAACAACGTCCGGGGATATGGGTTAGCAACACCCAGGGGCTATGGGTTTTGTAACGACGTGCGTTAACCAATCAAAATCCTAGATATATACTAAGCCGGGGATAATGTGTTTTAACGACAATCCACCAGCAAAGGTACCGACAATGTGGTAGTTTTACCGTTAAAAATTCATAGTGTTGCAGCACATTTCAATAAACAAAATGCATATGCTCATGCTAATACCACAGGCATACTGTACTTGTCAGATGAAATCCTAGTGAAATAACTGTTAAATAATGAAGTTAACGAACCATTTTATTTATAATATTAAACGCTGCTTCACAAATAATTTATTTTTTCAGCTTTCATTTCTTGCTGGTTACCATCAATTCTGGCTGGACTGTTGAATCTTTACGGGCATTTTGAATACGGTGGTTGGTTTGACATTTTGATAGCATTGGCACCACTCAATAGCATGCTCAATCCAGTTATATTTTTTGCTTTTAATCATGCAACGTTTACCTCATCTAGTAGATTACCACTGCAGCGGAACACACAAGAGTTGAACACATTCTCAACAAAACCTATACATTATCAAGAATGATTTGTGTGCATACCTTTCCACTGACAGAGTAACGAACCACTGCAGTATATGATGTTTGTGTGTGTAGCTTAACAAACAATTATTGTTTTGTATTTTGTGTGCTCCTCATGGATTAACGAGTTTCAAAATTTGCTGAACTACTGTAATAAGAGAACTTTGTTATCGAAAGTGGTAAACTGAAAGAAAATTGAGTGATACGTATGTTTCAATGTCTACATGTATCCTTTCTTAGGCCAAATAAAAAAGTATGTGTGGTTCCAGTTACATCTGAAAAAAAGTTAGGGTAGGTAGGTAGGGATTTTTTTTTTATTATATGTTTTTTTTTACATTGAGTCTATGGAAGCAACATTCTGACTCTAACAGTGCTAAATGAAAAAAGACAATAAAATCTTTAGGGTAGGCTATTTTTGAGGCGAAAAAGTAGGGAAGGTAGGGTTACTGGAACCACACATATTTTTATTTGGCCTTATCTTTAAATATATCGTAATTGTGTGAGAAGTGAAGAAAACAGAATATGTACGAGAATACACTGTAGGCATGAATTTGGAATTTAAACGCCATGGAATTGTTACCAAAGATATATTTTTTTCAAGGATACCTTTCACTCTTTGAAATGAACATATTTCAAATGTAAGAGAAAACGTAGTTAACAACAATACAGTGATATCAGACGAAAAATTGTGTACAGAAAAACACTGTTTGTATAATTAAAAATAAAAATCCGCTCAATCAAGTGGTTTGTCAACAGGAAAAAGTAAAATCACAAAAATACTGAACTCCGAGGAAAATTCAAAACGGAAAAGCCCTAATCAAATGGCAAAATCAAATAACAAAATATATCAAACGAATTGACAACATCTATCATATTCATGATTTGGTACAGAAAGCATATATTTGAATAAAGACATTCAACGTGTTATAATTAAGATAAAATAAAGAAGTACTTTATATTGATTAATTTGTTTTCCTAGCTGTTTGGAATAAAACAATTCTTATAACCATTATCTTCCTTTAAGTAGAGAATTACATGTACAGATTTAGAAGTATATATTAAGATAAAATAAGGATGACCTTTATATTGATTAATTGTTTGCTCAGCTGTTTGAAATATAACCATTGTCTTCTTTTAATCAAAGAATTACAGATTTATAAGTATATTCTTTGTTGTATTGTCTAGTAAGAATTGAATACTGATTTGGTTTTCTTAGCCAAGAAGATGAAGTTCTAGTATAGATTCATTATGTTTTGTAAACGTTATCAAGTACACCTCGTTAAAAATGGTTGCATGCATAATTACACCGTATGTAAGAATCCGGGGTTTTGATTGGTTAATAGCCAGTGTATTTTTCACCAATTTACTGTTATCAAATGAATATCGTTCATTTTTAACGCCGCCGGGGTATTTGCTAAAAAGATATGCCTTTTTTACCCTCTCTGCCGTGGTATTTGCCAAAAAATACTCTATCCGACTGAACGCTTGTAACGTCACGATCATCAATGCGTTTTAGTACATTAATATTCGGTGTAATTAAACAGATATATCATGTTAAGGAGGGGTATTTGCGAAAAATACCAGTCTTGAGAATGAATTTCCCTCGCCTTACGGCTCGTGAAATTTAGCATTCTCTCGACTGGTATTTTTCGCAAATACCCCTCCTTAACATGATATATCTGTTCAATAAGACATACAAACCGTCGAAGAATACATTTTTTTGTAGATTACTCTATCTTTATTACCACAACATGTTTGATTCTAACATTGGTTGCAATTGATAGTTGTTAAATGATATTCTTTTTAAAACCCAGACAGTTAATCATCTCTCCAGATTATACAAATTGTCGTGATTGTCAAAAGCATATAACGTGTTAGTTTGTATGCATTTGTAGTACCATTCTATAGTAGGTCCTTCGTGTGATAAACAACGCGGGAGATAAAAATTAATTGCATTTTTTATAACGATAAACGTTTCAAATTATCCCTGCAGATGAAAGATATCATTTGGTAAATGAGAGGAGATTAGAAATTAGGTTGTTAACAAAGTGCCCTTTCCAACATGCTAGCTTTTGTCTTACCTTCTATATATTTCTGGGAATATTATTGTTCATCGTTGGTTAAAAGCGACCTCATGTAGACCCTAAAATGTTTCACCTACACAATGGATGACAAAATGATAATGAACGATTGAAATAAATGAAGAAACATATCAAAAGATAAAAAACTGTTATTGCTGGCTGATGGTTTTCAATGGACGTCACTGAACGTTTATATGTAACAACAGTATGTTTCAGTATTGATGAATTTCTAATATATTCACGAATGAATAAATGTAGTCAAAAAACTTGAAATTGGTTATATGAATTGAATTTATATTCAATTAAAGATTTCTTGCTGTTGTGCAATACACTCTGCTGTTGAGCAATACTTAGTAAATACCTTGTCAGACTATAAACAAATAAAGTTCAATAACTTCTCAATGTTATATCAGAAATTTAAAAAAAAAAAACTAATCCTGATATCTATGATGATTTTCTCCACTAACATAACTGCACTATCAGAAATTTAAAGATAATGTTTATAATAACGTCCTTGCGAGGAGTTGCTGATTCCGGTTTTTAATCTGAGGAAACAAACCGCTTTGAAGGAAATGAGTCAATTAATGTGACTTAAATTAATGCTGTATGACAAATACAAGACCATCACCATTAGTTTTGAGATTTATTTACGACCATATGCGTTGTTTTGCTTTGATACGCAACACAAGTTTAAAATATTTTTATTCCGGTGCGTTATCAAATTAAAATTTAACTCCAATTTAGAATTGCTTAGACTACAAGATTGACCATTTATGATCTACTAAATCAATGTTAAGTCGCATGTATAGTGCGTATGATGCTAGACATCCCATACTTAAGTACGATAAGGCCAATACTAACATATTTGTGCTTTGTAAAGAATATTACCATAAACAATTGGATGTGAAATTCCTAAACGTATAATAAGTCTGCATGTTGAGTTCTATATTTACGAATGATGTCCTTGTACCAATGATTAAAAAGACGTGTTTCTTGTGAATAATTAGTTAAGTATGACGTCCATTGTCACTGAACTAGTATACATATGTTTAAGGGGCCAGCTGAAGGACGCCTCCGGGTGCGGGAGTTTCTCGCTACATTGAAGACCCATTGGCGGCTTTCGGCTGTTGTCTGCTCTATGGTCGGATTGTTGTCGCGTTGACACATTCCCCACTTCCTTTCTCAATTTTAATTTGATGTTAAAAAAATAATCTTATAAATGCACTTACAATACTAGACAGCATTTTTATCTTTTATATATCCTGGTTCCTTGTCCTATATCTGTTTGGTACTGACATATATACAATGTTAGGATTGACAAAAAATATAAAAAAGAAGATGCGATTGCCAATAAGAAAACTCTCCACAAGAGACCAAAATGACACAGAAATTAACACAGGAAATTAAGAAAGGTTGTTTTAGATACTTATATTACAGTAAAAAAAACAGCTTATCTTTTATATTGATAAAAACATTTTTTACGAATTATCATTCTAATATAAGAGACTATGACTATGAGTATACATCAACAAAACGGTACATGTAATCATAGATCTAAAAACAAAATACATCTGCAAATGGGTATAAATAAAAAATGGTTATTTTCCTTGATATTGATATAGCAATAGCATCGATTTCATATATGCACGAGTCTGTCTTTAATAACACGTATATCTGAAATGTACTTTTTTCATGTTAGTATTGCAAAATCATATTGCAAAGTTATTTCAATCCGATTTTGACTATTTATAGAATGCCTCTAAAAATGATGAATACTTTTGATACAGTTGATAATTGAAGTGTTGTCTTTTTTTTTTTGTGGTTTTTTTTTCTTTGATGCCACTGCAGGAAACATATAGGAAGCTCACCTAACTTTGTCGTTATACTGGAAATAAAAACAAAAACCTGTCCAACATTCGAAGGGTATAGCTGGCTATCTAACCTGGTTTAACTCACCATTTTCTTATGAGAATTCTTATAGCAAGTCAGAAAGATGACAGATGTTTCTGTTTGGTCCGTTGATTGATAGTGTTTCATTTTTTGTCAGTTTTGAATACTTTTTATTTTCAATTTTCTTTAGAACAAGATAATTTTATTTTACTTTTTTGGACGATATTTCCTGATTTGTTATATCTAAATTGGCATCGGGCTGCAAACTTCAAGCTAAATATTGACAAAAATTATGTCAAATTATCTACACAATAAACAAAAACTGTATCGTATCAAGACTAAGAAATGCTTTTATTTTAACAAGTCAACGTCCTAACAAAAAGATTTTCAACAGCAACAAATACCATTTGTTCAATATATTCTTGATTGTCAGTTCGCAGTTCTGATTTCATATTCTAAATGCACTTTTCACACTATGCTTCTAAGACACGCTTGAGAGACAATACTTTTAACATGTTCATTTAAATTACAAAAGCCTTTTTAGATGCTATATATAAACATGGTTGTCGTTTACAAAGCTCCATTGTCAGTTAATTTTGACAGCTGAATTTACTTACAAAAACATGTGGTTATATGTGTTTTGTATTTTTTTTAAATTGAAACTATGTTCGTAGTTGAAATGACAAATTACGTAATAATTACATCCACATACAGATCAATTTCCCGGTTAACGCCATCTTATTAGTAAAAATAATGAATGATAAAAAAACGAAATTGTAAAGAAAGAAGAAGACAACAATAAAGATCAACGAAAAAAAAGTGTCACAAAAACATTTTCTTAAAGAAACACATGTTCGATCTCTTCATTGTGCAATAACCGTATTCTTCCATTTGTGTCTTTCAAGCGTGTCTGAGAAGCATTGTGTCAAAAAATCATTAAGACTATGAGTATCAGAACTGCGAATTGACAATTAAGAACTAACTGTCATGGTTATAAAGTCGGGAAAAACTACTGGGTAATATATGCGGCCGTCAACAATATTGATTGATTGGTGTTTAACGTCACTTGCATCACTATTGTAGTATTGTGTAACGATCAGTCTTTTTCGTGCAGGAACCACCGACATTCGGAAGGAAAACTAACAATCCTAGTCAATTAGGATTAAGGTCGAGTACATCTGCCCCGGGAGAAATTATAACTCACAACCTCAATGTTTACAGGCTAGACCACCAATCCATCGACCCCCTTATTTCACGAAACAAATCAACCTATACATTATATTATATAAAAGTAGACCCTGTAAAAAAAATTAAACGTACGGTTTGATTGATGGTGTTACCTCAATAGACATAGATAAACGAAAAACAAATGTAATGATAGGTCCCGAGACAAAACGAAACACACAACTAACAGTCTGATTTCTCGTTATAACCGCAATAAACTGGCATAAACGACAATCATATTTAATATATGTAATGTACGTCTAGTTATATAACATTGCGATTGCTTTCTTAAAATTCTTTACAACTGGTTGTATATATTTATGTACTTGCGAGACAGTAATTAACTGCTATGAAAACAGGGAGAAGAAGATGAAATATGTCAGGATCGATTACAAAGGAGAATAATTCTTTAAAGGCGTATGCTATATTTTTTGTCATTTTATTAAGCAAGGCAACGTCCTAACAAAAATGTTCAACAGCAACAAATACCACAAAATTGGTAGTATTGAAATAATACGGTTTAAATTACATGATGAACAAATCGAACATGTGTTTCTTCTTGAAATGGTTTTGTGAGACCTATACTACGTCGATCTGTTTTTTTATCCTCTTCTTTTTTTACATTTTTGTTGGTTGTTTTTCTTATCATTTATTTTTTTAACGTAAATGATGTGTTTGTGGGTGTTATAATAACATAATTTGTCTTTTCAAATAGAAAAAAAGTTTAAATTTTGTAAAATTACGAATATCATGAATATGAGATAACCACATGTATTCTGTAAATAATTTTAGATGTCATTATTTTAATGTCATTGACAAGGGAGCTTTATAAACGACAACCATGATTATTTATAGCATCCGAAAACGGCTTTAATAATTTAAATAAACATGTCAAAAGTAATATCCCTCAAGCGTGTCTTAAACAAATTGTGTCAAAAATGCATCAAGAATATAAAAAAAAAAACAGAATTGCGAACTGATAATTCAGAATATATTGACCAAACTATTATGGTTTTATATATAGACTAGGGAAAAAATGTATAAGCAAACTACGGGTTATAATATGTAACCGTCACCAGTGAAGACTGATTGATTGTTGTTTAACGCAACTTGAAACACTTATATGGTATTTGTTGGTGCAGGAAGCCACAGTGCCAGGAGACAACCACCGACTTTCGAAGGAAAACTGACATTATAGTCAATTAAGATTACGGTCGAGTGCATCTTCCCCGTGAGAAATTAGAACTCACAACCTCAATGTTTACAGGCTATTCATAGGTATACCAATATCAACCATTACCCCTTTCTGTTTCACCAAGAGAACCAACCTATACATTAACGTTTTAAAGGGCCACTAGCTACGCGATATATAAAGAATATAGAAATATGGTTTTTTTCGGCTCAATCATTATTGAAAGGAAAATAGTGTTTCTAGCAGCAAGTATGGTCCAATTTTGTCAAAATAAGCTAAGAAACATTGCAAGTAAATAATTAGACCTCATTGGATCCGTTATCATGTGAACTTCAATTTAACCCATTTTCTTGCGATGAATAACGCATGAATCGTGTGCGTGTTTGATTATTTGAAATAAAAGAATGTGAACATTGAAAGTGAAACAAAGGAAAATCATTTGAATGACTGTATCGATCCTCGAAATTCTCTTTTATACAGATAAAAGCGACGATTAACCTTTATTTTTAATCTATAAATGAAATTAAATAGACCTAGAAAACCGCAATTGCATGAATTCTGCTATCTACTTATATATCTATGTTTTTGTTTATGTCACTTTTATGGTAATCGATAGTCTTTGGGAGGTCAATTCGACAATTAATTAGATTGCATATTGACTAAAATACGAAACGAATCTACATATAATCGAGCTCATTCTTTGTAAATTGTTAATTTTTGCTTACTTTTGTGTTTATCTAGTGAATCTAATTCAACAGTGTTAATGAATGTACTTGTCACAGGTTTTTTTTCAATTTTATCTTTGCCTGTATGATTACTCTTTGACTGCATCTTGACTAAAATACGAAACGAATCTACATATAATCGAGCTCATTCTTTGTAAATTGTTAATTTTTGCTTACTTTTGTGTTTATCTAGTGAATCTAATTCAACAGTGTTAATGAATGTACTTGTCACAGTTTTTTTTTCAATTTTATCTTTGCCTGTATGATCAATACTCTTTGACTGCATCTTGACTAAAATACGAAACGAATCTACATATAATCGAGCTCATTCTTTGTAAATTGTTAATTTTAGACTTTTTTGTATTTTGGAAAACAGGTTTTAAATTGATATAAAACAAATATAAGAATTTGAGTCAAATCAATGAATATAAATTTGACAGCTACTGAATCTTTAAAGTATATAAAAGTAGACCCTGTAAATGAAATAAAACACACGGCTCGATCTATTACCGCAATAGACATAAACAACAGTAATGATATTAGATCCCGAGACAATACAGAATATGATACAAACAGCCTGATTTTTGTTTTAACTACAATAAAGAACAATCAAGTTGAATATATCAAATTAAAGACCTTATATAACCTTGCGACTTCTGTCTTATGTAAGTCAAACTTCTCAACAACTGGCTGTATATAGTTATGTATTTGCGAGACAGTAATTAACTGCTATAAAAACTGTTACCCAACAGGGAGAAGTAGATTAATAGGTATCAAAGGTACCAGGATTGAAATTAAATACGCCAGACGCGCGTTTCGTCTACATAAGACTCATCAATGACGTTCAAATCAAAATAGTTGTAAAGCTAAACGAGTACAAAGTTGAAGAGCATTGAGGACCCAAAATTCCAAAAAGTTTTGCCAAATACGGCTGATGTAATTTATTCCTGGGATAAGAAAATCCTTCGTTTTTCGAAACATTCAAAGTTTTGTAAGTCAGGGTCGATTACAACATAGAAAAATTATTTATAGGCATATGCTATATAACCTGCAGTTTCAGATATACATTGTTATATACAGATGAATTTAGTTTAAATTTCTGAATTATAGCTAACGACAAATCGGGTCGATGAATCATATAATTATTATTAAGTGCAATACAAAATATAATATATAACATGGAAGTCTATAACGGTACAATATCACTAAAAATGTAAATCACGAACAAATGTTGAATATTTCTTATATCTTTCATATGAAATTAGTTAAGATTGATAGCTTTCTAATCGAAAGAAAACTGTTCAACGACCAAGTGATGTGGAGTATACATCAATAGAACGGAATAAAAATGTAATAAAGTCAAACATAAATACCTAGACTTTGTTTGGGAGAAATCATGATAATTGTACATGTAGCATATGTCAAATTAAAGTTGATAATTTGGAATGTGTCAAAGAGACAATAACCCGACCAAAAAGCAGACACCTGCCGAAGGCTACCAATGGGTCTTCAAAGCAGCGAGAAAATCTCATTTTCGGAGGCGGGCTTCAGTTGGCTCCTGTTTTTTTTTTTTAGAGAAAATTAAGTCACAATAAACTCCGAAATATGTTATGAACTAAAACCAAAGAAAAACACATATAAATTAATAAAGAATTATTGTATTCAATGACATATATATCCATAGAGCAGAACTGTATAAACTCGGTGTTAAAAGGTAGACCACTCTGATGCATTCATCTTTTTCTACATAAACAATGCCGTTAGTTTACTCGTTTGAATTATTTTACATTGTCATGGGGCCTTTTATAGCTGACTATGCGGTATGGGCTTGTCTCATTGGTAATCAATACCACATCTTCTTTTTTTATATTGAGTGTGATATGAAATTTTGCATCTTGATCTTAACATCTAATTTCCTTGAAATGTTTGATATGCTATGATTTCAATATCATGAAATATTGTTTGCTACACAAGAGGTGATTTCAAATGATGTTCTTGTAATTTTTACGATGAAAAGCAAACTGTGTAAGTTAATTCCAAGATTGAATTCAAATTAACTTAACAGCAAATTGTACCTTTGTGTTTGCCAAATACTTATTGTATTTTCGTTAGACTATTTTGACAAACTGGACCATACTTGCTGCAAGTCGTCTATTTAACAATGGAACATATCCTGTTATGGACAGTATTATAAGGTTCCGTGTTTGGTACGTTACGGTTCGATACGTGCAACATATAAATAAGTCAGATATTCAAGACATGATAGTGTTATATCGGCACATATTCAAATAATCATGTGAGAACCGTCACATTTATGAATAAGGAGTTGTGGGCGATTGCCAATGAAACAACTATCCACTAGCGACCAAATCGCTTAGATGTTAGCAGTAATGAATAACTAACAGACTTTCATCAATTAACAAAATCATTACCGTTTAGCAAGCTATAGACGTATACGACAGTACAAAAGAAATAAAAAAAAACACATGCCCCATTTAGATATAGGAAGATGTGGTATGAGTGCCAATGAGACAACTCTCCATCATAGTAACAATTGATAAAAGTTAAACAGTATAGGCCAAAGTACGGCCTTCAACACGGAACCTTGGCTTACACCGAACAGCAAGCTATAAAGGGTCCCAAAATTACTAGTGTCAAACCATTCAAACGGGAAAACCAACGGTCTAATCTAAATAAAAACGAGAAACGAGATACACGTATGAACTACATAAACAGACGACAACCACTGTACATTAGATTGCTGACTTAGGTCAGGTGCAAACATTTATGTCTAAAACCAAAAACGAAAGAACTAAATGATATATTATAACAAAACACGCATAATGTATTGACCCCTCATAATAATTTATAAAAAATGAAATGATACTGCCTGAAAATTCACAACAACACTTTGACACAATAAAACTTTATAAACTAGCAAATACTTGTACATGTATTAAAGGTTGTAGATGCATAAAAGTCATTTCAAATGACCAAATAATATTCCCGTTACGTGTGGAACGAATCAATACCATTTTAGTCACTTATAAAGCAAAGGTGAAAGGCTGTCTATTTATTTCATGTGTTTTTTTTCTATTCGTATTTTTCTTCACATTCGTTTAAATCGTTTTTCTCTGTCTTGTATTGATATAAAGATTTAGTGTAAGAGTGTTTGCATTTTAGTTCTTAAACAGAGCAGTTAGTAAATTACACAATATATGTCAAGAAAGATTATCAGGCAGTGAACATTCCTCCAGAGGCAGATGCTATTTTCTTTTTGATTAAATTATATGTTGTAAAAATATATACAAGCTGTGTAAATATTGTTTTGTACTGGTAATCGTTGAATGTTTCGGGACTGGTGATTATTTATTTTGTAACTTATGGAAATTAGTTAATTTGAAAATGTATTTTGTTCAAAATGTAATTATGTTGTTATTGGAGACAAGCATCTTAATATGTAAGATTTAATATCCGCTGACAGAAAAATTTGTAGAAAATAAACGGACAGGTTATAATAATCTAACGCCATTACATTGAGAGTAGAATTTTATTAATTAGGCGTACGTTATGGAGACAGCAGTCCAACGATGCAATTGATCACAAATAATTTAATTTAACGCGACTTTGATTTACTGACGTTGTTTTGTTTATCAGTCATAGTCATAATTTTGTTATGTAACCGTGACGTCAACAACGTTTTTCAAGGTTTATTCCGGTTTAAAATGGAAATTAAAATTAATTATAAGAAATGACTGTAATATTTTTCTGTCTATTAGAAATATCATAAAAATGTGGTGCACATTTTAAAATAACCCGCTACGCACAGTTTTAAAAAGTTTGTAATTTTTCTAACGAAGATCTGTCATCTACAAAATGTATAAACCAACTCTGTAATAGGGAAGAAAAATAAGGTACCATGGCAATAAAACTATGTCTGACGATTGTCTGACTTAAATGGCGGGATTTCAGAGGGTCAAAAAGAGTACCCATCCTGTAGATTGACTAAAGCAGATTTTGACCACACAATTTACAAGAAATATTACGTTTGTTAGATAGCAATTTCGAAAAACTGTAATTTTTAACTTTGCGAAACTTGATTTTTTTTAATTAGAACTGTACTATTGAAACGTTCGGTTCTTTTTTAAAAATACATCTCCTCATATTAATTAAGGACTTTTCTATGATTTCCGGTCTCATTTTAATTTCAAGCTCGATAAAAGACACTCACACAAGCTATATAGAATAGCATTTTATGAAAATATGTACAGAAAAACCGCTTTGATATTAAGATTGATGCAGATTTCGTAGCGCGAACAAATAACGAGGTTAATTGAAATTATAGTACGATGTTCTGCAAATAATATTCTGTAAACGATCTTATTTTCGCGAGCAATTTTTTTTTCGCTACCATCGCCAGTAGAAAAATATCGCGAATATGTAAACTTTCTTATTTTTCTTACTTAACTACATCAAGTAAATTTGAGAATCGCGAAATTTAATCGTCTGAAAGGGGAAAGAAAGGGCTGAATGTGAAAATAAGTTCGCTAACATTACTGACAATGAATTATGAGCAGGATCGTGTTTTATCAAACGGCTTTTACAGTTACATGCACTTTACTAATACGATTAACAGCTCTGTATTATATCTTTGTCATATTGTTTGTTTTAATGAGATCTAAACGAACGTGTTTTAATTATTTATATTGGCATTGACAACAATTACTAGTCTAAGAAATTTTTATGCATTTGCAAGGTTTCAGTAGTGTTAAAAACTCAGTAAGGAATCGACAATATGTCCTTATTATTAGAGATTGCAGCCTTATTATAAACAGACATTGAACTGAACTTTAATGTGCGTATTGTTATGCGTTTACTTTTCTACATTGGCTAGAGGTATAGGGAGGGTTTAGATCTCATAAACATGTTTAACCCCGCCGCAATTTTTCGCCGTCCCAAGTCAGGAGCCTCTGACGTTTGTTAGTCTTGTATGATTTTTAATTTTAGTTTCATGTGTATAATTCGGATTTTAGTATGACGTTCATTGTCACTGAAATAGTATACATATTTAAGGGGCCAGCTGAAGGACGCCACCGGGTGCGGGAGTTTCTCGCTACATTGAAGACCCATTGGTGGCCTTCGGCTGTTGTCTGCTCTTTGGTCGGGTGTTGTCGCTCTGACACATTCCCCCATTTCCTTTCTCAATTTTATGTAGTAAATATTCGATGCGTTGATTCCAATTTGTAAAGTGTATTGTTTTGCATATGGTAGCCTAACAATGTCTTTAAATTTCTGAAAGAAATTTCTTAGTTAAACTCGTTTATGTAAAACGCAATCATCAGATGATATCATATAACTACTAGTATATCAATTTCTTTATTTGTCTGAAGGTAATTTGAAGAATCCATAACAGTTATTAAAAAAAAGACGACAACAAATTAGATGGCAACTATCTCCCAAATCTTCTCGGTTATTAAAACGGGTCCCTATCTGTGTTTACGGTCGTTTCAAAAGGTAGATGTCATGGTCAGTTGGTTTTATCTTAGACGTTGAAATTGAAAGATGTCTTTTAATATCCTTAGTGATACTTACTTCGACAAATCTGAAAACAAATAATGTACAATTACATTTTGAAACATTTCGAAAAACGGCAAGTATTGCTGAAAGAAAATTAAACTACAAATGAATTTAATAAATAGAAACAAATAAAACAAAACATTAAGGACATTATGTTCCGAGAGAAATTAAATAGACACCCTGTTTGAAAAAAAAACATCTAGTCATTAATATGGAACGCAATAACTGTCTTATGTGGCAAATTCTATTATTTGAAGGTGCTTTTTTTTAATAATTTGATGGGGCTTTCTTAATATAAGATGGGGCTTTCTTAATATAAGATGGTGCTTTTCTATTATAAGATGATGTCTTATCATTATGTGATGGTGCGTTTGTAAAAGCACCATAATATTATAAACAAGAGTGCACAGACTGAAATGGCTCGCCTTTTTTACTAACCATTGATATTATGTCGATAGTCCTAAACTTAACATGATCAAAGAAAATGAGCTCCAGGTCATATAAACCAAGCGAGAAATACACCTTACAATCATTAATTCACTTGATATAGTTCATTATTGCTTATCATTTCTAAGAAACAGACGTAATCAAGAAAACTTAACATCGACCAATAAACCATAAAAATGAGTTCAAAATTAGATGAACCATGTAAGGCAGACATGTATAGCTTGACATACAGCTCTTCAACGGTTTCGGTACTTATATATCTTCGGATTTCAAATGTTTGGCTTTGAGCGTTCCTGATGAAGGTAAATCCAGAAAAGCGCTTCGGACGCAAGAAATTAATAACGTGTTGTTTTCAATATTTTACAATCTTTTAAAACGTAAAATGTTGTTGACCTATTGCTTATAATTTTTAAAAGAACAACAGACTAAAACACACACATCTAACCAGAGCAATGAACTGTGAAGTTATGGTCAAGGTCAAATAGAACGTACGAGACTGACATATACATCATAAAATATTTCTATACACTAAATATAGTTGACTTATTGCATTTGATATTCGAAAATAAGACCAAAATTCAAAACTTTTGACCAATGAACAATGAAAATGAGATCAAGGTCAGATTGCCAATTGGAAATGTAGACCTTACAATCATTCCATACACCTAATATGCTAGTTTTATTGCTTAAAGTATCTGAGATATGGGCTAGACAACCAAAACTTAACCTTGATCAAGGGTCCATGAAATAGTGTTGATGTCAAGAGAAAACTGTTTGACGGCATGAGGACCTTGCAACATGCCGAAAAAAATATATCCTATTATTCATAGTAAGAGAAAAGTTAGCATTAAAATATATTCTAACTTTTTTTTCAAGTAGTCACTGAACCATAAAAAAGAGATCAAGGCCAATGGACATGTGACAGAAATAAACTTCGTAACATGAGGCATCTATAAACGAAACATGAAGCACCCAGGCCTTCCACCTTCTAAAATACAAAGCTGTTAAGAAGTTAGTTAACGTCGCCGACTGGTCACTTTCCGTAGGTCAAGCTTTCTGCGACAAAAGTCGCATGCTCGACAGAAAAATATTCTTGAAATCAATATACTTTGCAAATAAAAAATGTTTTCTGCGTTTCTATGTTGGAAACGATTCAGTGTTGGAGATTTAAATAGATATTTGCATGGTTTTTTTTATAATAAGTTTTGCCAGAAAACATTCAAGTTAATTCCCAATTTCTCCTGAAAACTTTCATTTAATCATATTATTTTCAGGTATGAAAAGCTAGGAACATAATAACAGTGAAACCTGGCTAAACCGAAAACTGCATACATCGAAAACCTGTATAAACCAAACATGTTCATAAGCACCGTAATAAACTATTTGCGTTGTAACCTGATAAAACCAAACATTGGCCAAAACCGAACAAATTCTTGAGTCCAGAAAAGGTTCGGTTTAGCCAGGATTCACTGTATAAGCAATGAAATAATGCAGTCGTTTAAGGCAAAAGGAAAAATATAAAAGCAAGTTTCATTCGGTCCAGTAAGAATAGTCGACTTCTTCCAAAAACCATAATCCTAAAGATGACCATTTTTATGACGTATGAACACAAGACTCTTTCTGCTTCAATTATATCTTTTTAAGTTAAATTGTAAACAATGCATAGCATAATAGCTGGCAGTATTGAATGGATGGATTAAAAGTATTTCAGTTAGTGAAAATGAAAGTCTCCAGTCAAAGCAGTTTTCATGGTGGTTAGAACTAGACTTGCTATCAATTGGTACTAGAAATACACCTTCATGTATGACTTCGTTTATCAAATTAGCCTGTCAACACTAATGTTGTGAACCTGGACGCTCGACTTTAATTTTAATTGATAAGGATTGTCAGTTTTCCTATCGAAGGTCGGTTGTTCTCTCTGGGCATTCCGGCTTGTTCCACCAATAACAATGTACTATCACGAAAAAGCACAACCGTGCTGAAAGTGGTGTTAAAACCAATCAATCAATCAATCAGTCGATGAATCAATCAATTATTGCAGATAGACTCATAGTTAATAATAAATAACCGCCGATAGAATAAAGATTAACATGATTAAAGCAGGGCAGAGATAATTTAAAGTATGTTCGACACGTCACTGAGATTAAAAGTTTAATAACAAAAATACCGAATTTTAAGGAAATTGAAAACAGAAAGTTCCTTATCAAATTGCAAAATCAAAAGCTCAAACTTAACAAACAAATGGAAAACAACTGTCATATTCCTAACTTGATACAGTCATTTCCTTATGTAGAAAATGGTGGTTTAACCTGGTTTTATAGATAGCAAAACCTGTCACTTGTATGACAGTCTCGATATCCGAACTTCGAAGTCAAATATTCACAATAAATATATGAACCCTGTAGGGATCTACTAATGTAAAAAGCTTCAGAAATGTATAATGGTTTTCATTAAGACAACTATCTACCAGTGTATACCTGACGAAGATGAAAACAATAATAGTTCACCGTACGGTCTCTAACCATCAGCAAAATACATATATAATAAGCTAAAAAGGACCCGATATCACTATATTTAAAAACAAAATAAAGCGAGAAAAATAGTCTGATATAGAGTTTAACTCAAATCTCAATTAACAAATATAAATCTGAGGTATTTTCAAAGTAACATTCTTCAAACTGTTTGATAAAGATTGAAATGTGAATAATTTACGCACCAATGCTTACCTTTGTGTATCTAGTGAATCTAGTTCAACAGTGTTAATGAATGTACTTGCCACAGTTTTTTTTTCAATTTTATCTCTGCCTGTATGATTAATACTCTTTGACTCCATCATGAACTGTCTTTATAATGTAGGAATCAGATCGATCAAACGTTTTGATCGGGTACAGTATTTCGTAAATTCTTACATTTTGAAAACTGGCAG
The DNA here is from genome assembly GCA_019925275.1 of Mytilus edulis. Classification (NCBI taxonomy): domain Eukaryota; kingdom Metazoa; phylum Mollusca; class Bivalvia; order Mytilida; family Mytilidae; genus Mytilus; species Mytilus edulis. Next base: position 5,978,988 of record CM034358.1, on the reverse strand, counting down.
GCAAAAGTTAAATTACATAAATACTGAACTCCGAGGAAAATTCAAAACGGAAATACCCAAAATTAAAAGCTCAAACACATCAAACGAGTAGATCATAACTGTCACATGTCTTACTAGGTACAGGCATTTTCGTATGTAGTAAATTATGGATTAAACTTAATTCAATAGTTAAATAAACCTCTCATTTGACAAAAAAAACAGACAAAATTCTAGTTGGTAAATATGTCAATGTCAAAACGATTCTACTAATCAAGAAGGACCTGGTCACGAGTAAGTCTCATTAAAATCATTTTCTTCTATTTTATCTCATACACGTTCAAATTTTTATTAATTTACGACTTGAGAAATATCACAAAATTTTTATTGTTGGGTTAACTACCTAAAGAGAAAATTGAGTTCGTAGTTGAAAATGTGGCGTTGATATTCTTATAAAATGGAGGATTCCGGTTGTGAATTTGTCCTGTAACTTAACGTTTTACTAAGTTACTGTAGACATAATCACTCATTGGTAAATAGCCTTTAGGAATCACAAATAATTTTATAAAGGGTTTTATATCCGTCCATTAATTCTAATTTAATTGAGTTTCAAAACTGAATAGACATATTCTCGTTTAATAAGGCTATGTACTCCGAATCGCCATGTTTTCCGTCTTCCCCGTTTTCTACTTCCGTTTATAGATGATGTTACATAGAAGATGAACAAGAACGAGGAAATTGATACATTTATTTAAAAATTCACAAAACAAAAGGTAAATACTTTGTCTTTTAACAGTCGTATACCATTCAACTGTATTGTAGATGTGCATTTATGCATGCTTGGATGAATAGTTACATCATTTATTATTCAAATCACCAAAGTACGAAAAACATGGACGCCTTAAATAGACTAAAGTAATTTCTCTCGAATAGTCAGCATATATTTTTGTTAGAACAGTTTTCTAAGCCTAAATAATACAATTATTTTACAAGTATAAAGATATTACTTAAAATATGTCGATGTTATATTTTTTTATCATTTCCGCATTTTAAAGCTCTATCCATACAGGAAAAAAGAAAATATTGATTTGAGGAAGTTAATGTTCATCTTTATATGCAAATAAGTTTAAACTTCTAAGGGGTATAAATGACTCAAACTATAATACATGTATACTAGGAGATAATGTAAAAAAAGAGTAGTGTATAATTCAGATAAAGCAAATGAATATGTGAAATAAAAAAATACCGACTTACAAGGAAATTCAAAATGGAAAGGCCCTAATCAAATGGCAAAATTAAAAGCTCAAACACATCAAACGAATTGACCACAACTTTCACATTTATTATTTGTTAGAAAATAATAGATTAGACTCGGTGCTATAGCCAAATAGGCCTCTCATTTGACAAAAAACAACAAGACAAAATACTAGTTGGTAAAAATGTTAATGTCACTATGGTTTTACTATTAAAGAAGGACCAGGTCACGATTGTTTCTTTTTTTAAACCATTTCCTTCTATATTAACTCGTATTCTCGTTTAATACGGCTATTTCATTTGAATCGCCATGATTTCCGTCTTCCCCGTTTTCTACTTCCGTTTATGGATGATGTTACATAGAAGAAGAACATGAACGAGGAAATCGATTTGTTTGTTTAAAATTTCATAAAAAAGGTAAAAACTTTGTCGTTCAAATATCATGTACAAATGTAAATGAGTATAATAACAGTCGTTTACAATTAAACTGTATTGTAAATGTCCATTGCTGCATGCCGGGAAGAAAATTCACATCACTCATTATTCAAATCACTAAATAAGAAAAAATATAGACGCTTAAAATAATTTCTCTCGAAAAGTCAGCATATGTTTCTTTTAGAAAGGTTTTCTAAGCCTACATAATACATATATTTTACAAGTTCAAAGAAATTACTTAAAATACGTCAAAATTTTATTTTAATTTTACTATTTCCGCATTTAAAAGCTCTTCCCATACAGGAAAGAAGAAAATATTGATTTAAGGAAGTGAATGTTCATATTCGTTTGTAAGTAATTGTAAGAGGGTACGAATGACTCACACTATAAAACATGTATACATGTATAATGTATACTAGAAGATAATGTAAAAATAGAGTAGTGTATAAGATAAGGTCACATCATCCTTTATTCAAATCACTAAAGTAGAAAAAACATGGACGCCTAAAATAAACTTAAGTAATTTCTCTCGAACCCCTGCCATAGATTTCTGTTATGACAGTTTTCCAAGCCTACAGAATATATTTATTTCACAAGTTCAGAGAAATTACTTAAAATTTGACAATGTTTTATTAATTTTTCCCATTTTCGCATTAAAACACTCTCCCCATACAGGAAAGAAGAAAATAGTGATTTAAGGAAGTGAATGTTCATATTCATTTGTAAATAAGTTTAAGAGGGTATGAATGACTCACACTATAATACATGTATACAATACAAGTAAAAGTAAAGTAGTGTATAATCTACCATATAATCGCAGCCATATCATGAAGCGTCGTTAGTTAAACCCTAGTTGCGACAGTAAAATCTTTACATTTTACGAAGGCCAAGCTTAAAATGCAATATAGTTATCTCCTAAATGATACATAAATTTTCAAAGGGCTTCTATCAGTTAATGACATGCCAGCACCAGACCTCATTTAAGTTGATTGAAAAGATCAAGCACTCTTCCACCTTTTAAGATCAAACTCATCAAACGACTTCAAACACCGTCATATTCTTAATTTGTAACGTAGTGTAAAAGCAATAGTCTTTTTTTCAATTTGATAACAATAGTTCTCTGTTCTCTGTCATCTGTACATGGTGTAATTATGTTACATTGATAAATGATGAAAACTAAATGACATTAGTGTCAACATGGCGTCAAAAACTGTGTACATTGTATTGTTCTCAGGGTTTGACTTTTGTAAGGAAACACAGAAAAGTAGTCCATTGCTTGCTATAATTAGTCTGAAATCAAACAAGGAAAACACGGTGCAGTTCCTTTACTGTCATTCGAATTTGATTTTTGGTAAGTTAGTTTGGTCCTGTTGATCATGTTGATGTTATTGGAAAAGTCCACAATGTACCATACTATACTATTATTTCACACTATCATTACTATACTTCTTTTATTTATTAATTCAGTGTTGTAATAATATATTAAGTACTTCAATGATTAATATTTAGATATAGCTAAAAAGTAAAATCACAAAAATACTGAACTTAGAGGAAAATCAATTCGGAAAGTCCATAATCACATGGCAAAATCAAATAACAAAACGCATCAAGACGAATGGGCAAGAACTGTCATATTCCTGACTTGGCTAAAAGGGCAAGCACTGTCATATTCCTGACTTCCTAAAAGGGCCCCAATAATTACTAGTGTAAGAACTGTCATATTCCTGACTTCCCTAAAAGGGCCCGAACAATAAGTGTAATACCATACAATAATGAAAGCCAACCGTCTAGTTTATATATATTATCTACATGTATATTAACAAAAAACGAGAGAAACACTTATGAACTACCTCAACAAAAGACAACTACTGAACATCAGGTATCGGACTAGGGACAGGTGCAACCAAATGCAGCGGATTACAACTTTATATTAGCAACAACCTTCACAATTACATAGAAAATAGGGTGATTTAACAAAATAGGAAGACACACTATAAACTATCAATTAAAATGGCTGAACACAAACAAAAAACATATAAGCACAGTTAATTAAGAAGTGATAGATAGTTTGTCATGCAGCTGACCAGTATTTGCACTGACTCATATTTTCGGCTTGCTTTGATCAAACATAATTTTAACAGCTCTAACACATCAATCATATGTCCAGCAACTGTCATATTCCTACAACTACTGAACATCAGGTTCCTAACTTAGACAGGTGCAAACAAATGCAGCGGGCTTCAACGTTTCAATGATGGGTACCAATCTTCACCCTTACAACGTATCTAATGCTTATTATAACGTGTATAAATTAAAAAAAAACGAGGAAGAGTTTGCAGTTCAATGTTTTTGTTCTTTATCTAATTAAATATTTGTTTCAAATAAAATTAATGTGATCCTGATGATGGCATTTGAAAAGTTTAAACAAGGGAATGAGCGTGCCGTTCAATGTTGATTTTTTTATTCAATCAATATTTGTTTCAGATTAAAATAATTCAGCTCTGTTAATGCAATCGGTAAAGACCATCGTCCATCTCGTACAATTGTTTCACACTGTCATTAAAAGATTTCCTTCATTGAAATAGGTAAGTGCTGGAATAATATGGTATAAATACTTCAATGAATAAGTTAAATAAGAACTGATAGATTGCTGCACTCTCTGATCAGAGCTGACTGGTATTTTCGTTTAATTCATTTGATCCTGCTAATGCCATTACTAATGCCATTGGAAAAAACCTCTTACCATTCTGTAAAATTGTTCCATTGCATTAAAAGAATTCCTTCATTGATTTATGTAAGTGTTGTAATACAATGCTATAAACCTCAGTGAATAAGTTTGATAAGAATTAATGGATGGCCGCTCAGGGTTCTCCATTGAGGAACATTTAACTTAGGAGGATGTTTCACCTTGGCACAACATTAAATGGCTTGTACTTTTATGAGAAGCTACTAATAACAGTTATGTAGTCTCAATATGTCCCGATAAAGGTATGAATAAGCTGAAATGTTACATTAAGGTTATTTCTTTTACTCACAGGTATGACATAGGGTTCGAAATATCCCTTCTTTCAATTTTAGCTCACTTGGCTACTAAGACAGGTCTGCGTTTTTGTTGTATATCATTTGGCTTCCTTCTTTTACCAAGATCGTCTCATCTAAAACTACCGGGAAAAGTTAAACCAAACATCGACAATGGTGTATCGTGTTTTAAAATGATGATCACGTCTGCTAACAAACATGTCCAACATTGTTTAATATAGAAAAAAGGGGGAAAACCAATGTATTCTTTGCAAGAAAACCACTATAGGTTGCATTTCTGTAAATATTAACAATGCAATTTTCTGTAGGAACTCCTTTTACGGCTAAAACTGTACCACCGATTACTATGAAGTTTTGAAAAAAAATCTTATCCTAGATTTGAAAGTTCATATGCACTACAATTTGTTTTTAAATATAGAGGTGTGCGGCATATTTTCAACGTTCATATGCCCTGAACCTCTCAGAGTTTAAACCAACACTAATTTTCTTAACTACACCTACCTCAATATAAACAATATGCACATGTATATTTACTGGTAACATTCCCAATTTATATCTCTGTGATATTAAACACAGAGACCATAACAGGGAACCAGTTTGTAAACAAAATAATTTTCTATGCATATTCAAGATCTCCCCAAAAGAGGCGTGGTTTGAGAAACTGCTTTATTTACAAAGTACAACCTATAGATAGGGAAATTATGATAGAGGCAAAAAATGTGAAAACCATTAGATCTACATAAAGTCTTTTAAATTAAAACTGTGATTCGGCTTTTTATATGAGTTTAACATGTTTAATATAGGTTATAAATAAAGAATGTTTTATTTCATTTTTCATTCTTTTAAAGTAGATTTCTGAATAAAAAATACCGCTTAATAATAACTTTGTGATGTACGGATGCTGAAGGGGGAGGGGCAGGCAGCGGAGAGGATTGACTGCCAGAGGCCAAACAGTGTACATGCATTAACTTGAAAACGATTTGAGGAAATCTTTTCAAAGTTAGATATGTTGTTTCCTGTGACTGAACGAAAGTGAAGTCGATTTAACGAATTTATACCTGTTATCGTTGTTGAGTTGTTAATCTGGAAAAGGGAAATTGTTATACTTAGATTTGTGTCTGCTTTTCCACGTCTTAATATATTTATTTTTTTTAGTTGGTCCTTTTTTGGCAGTTTTTTTAGTCCATTTATCTCGAAAATTATAATAGATGAAAATTCGAAACTGCAAAAATATTCAGCAAGACAAGATTTACATATGGGACTTTATTGAAGTTTATGCCTTACTAAAATGTGAAAGGTATATATATCTCTACATTTTTTTAAAATCAACTTATCTTTCAGATTTCAGAAAAGTTGTTGGATCTTAAAAAATGCACATTACTGTTAACAAGATACTGCTTTTAGGAAACAATTAAACTTATAATATGCAGGCGACTAATTGAAACGTTGCTCCTTTTTCCTACAAGGTAATATAATTTTGCTTTTATAGTTAAACACTTAACATGCAAGGTCAATTAATGTAGTTGTTCATTCATACCAAGATATTCAGCTTTATATCAATAGAAAAATTAAAAGATATGGTATGATTGCCAATGTGACGACTTTCTACCAAAGACATTTTTTTTTCAACTAATAGAAACCTTAGGACTGCAACCCAAACGATAAATATATCACTTAAAAGCAGAGTTTGTTAAGACAAAATCATGTCAAAAATTAATCCAACAAAATTCATACAGTACAAGCAATTTCAACCCAACCAAAAACTAGTGATGCTCTTATGTGCTGTGGAAGCATACACAGAACCTGTCAAGATTTTCGAGTAAGTAAAATCAATGATAACATAATCGCAGACTAAGGGCAGGATTGTGGCTGCAAGAATCGATACATACTCATCATTTATATAAAGTCTTGTTATGTCTATATTACTTCCGTAATAGCTTTGAATGAATAGGTATATTTTGGTTAGATATGTTGTATTTGCTATGTTGAGATTGTGTTTAAATGTTTTATTTATGTTTTAATATCACTTCAGCTTTACAAGTAAGCTTCTGTAAGCTTTTCATATTAGTTTTCTAAAATTAGTTCTGTTCATTTCTTTTTTTTTCTGTTGGTGAATAGATATACGCGGTCTTGATGGTGTATATTTATAAATAGAACATATAACAGTGGAACTATTTAACATCGACGATTTAATTATAGATAAAACAATGAACCATCGAATATAAACTATAAAATTTTAATTTAAAAGAAGATGTAGTATGAGTGTCAATGAGACAACTGTCTATCTATATCCGAATACGTACAATGTACAAATGTTAACCATTATAGGTCAAAGTGTTGCCTTCAAAGCGGGACCTTGGCTCACACCGACTAATAAGCTATATATAAAGTGCCCAAAGGGACTGGTGTAAAACAACTCATACAGGAAAACCAACGGTTTCATCTACATTAAAAACGAGAAACAAGAACCGCTTATGAGCCAACCCTACGAACGACAACTACTGACAGGCGCATGGATTTAAACGTTTAAGTCAATATTGCTACAGACAGAGAAAATAAGGGACCGAATCTAGACTGATTGTTTAAAAAGAACATATAGAAATACTGAACTCAATCTTAGGACATAATTAGAACAGTTGTACAGGGTTTATATTCTTGCTATTTTGTGTAAAAACGGGTTCCAATCTAGCATCGCCTTTATGAGAAAAAAAACTTGCAATACTAAACTAATTATGATTATGGTTGATAGAACATAAATGCTTGACTCATCCAACCAATGTCAGTGGTTTATATAAAGTTGAATTGGGTTCAGGTGATATTCGACAGTAATTCAAGAAAACACAAAACCACAATGCATCTAACAGGGCCAACCTAACCTTGATGTACAGAAGAAAATAAAAAAGCCAAGTTATATGTCTGAAAATATTCACCAAACCATGATCTCATGACTCCTGAATGTATTTTATTCTATTTTCAGGACATCATGGAAAGTTTGAATAAGGTAAGAATTTCCTCCTGAAAAGAAGGATTTGCATGTGACTTACTGTTATCGTTTCTGCATGTAAAGAGATATGAATGTTTTGTTTTGGCATAAAAACTAAAAGAATATAGGTATGATTTAAATGAATTAGATTTCAATCCGTGAAATACTATTTTCAGAAATACTACAAAATTAATGTATCTGTTTCTGTTGTCTGTACTGATTTTTTGCAGGTAAATACTTGATTACAGACAGTAATTTCACTCTGTCTTGGTAGTCATTGTATTTGATATACACCGTCGGATTGTGAAACATTAGTTGTAGGTTAATGATAGTTGGTATGCAGTTATATCAACATTTATACATCTCATTTCAATGCAAATCTTTTGGCTTTTGCCCGTGAGTGATAGTCTATTGACTTTGAAACATGTGCTTAGTTTACATGTATTAGAATGTATATGGGTCAGTTGTGATCGAACCATTTGTGGTAGGTAAATGATTATGGTATATTTACTTAGTACCAAATTTTAACATGAGATTTTATAATTTTTCAACAGATAACCTACTCATTAGCAAACATTCTGGTAACAAATTAAACAAAAAAGTAGAATAAAACATATAATCTTTGCATTTGTATTGGAAATTTTACTGTTTTCCTAAGCTTTTGTCGGGAATAGAAAACATTAAACAGTTAATTCTCCTTCTAACTTCAACAATCTTAACATGCTTAAGCTTGATTTGACTTATTCAAATTCCTTCAAGAATGATGTACCACAGAAAAAGGCAACCTGTCAAAAATTGAATCCCCATAGTCACAAGTCGGTAATATGGAGATAGTGATTGGCTCATCAGTCTTAGATTAACCAGTTATGTTAAGTCAATGATGAAAATAGTGTACAGTGATACTGATGGAAGATAATTTTAGTCATGCTATACACCAGAATATTCAGAAGAGGTGTGCCTTCATTGGCAGAATTTAAATATTCGATTAAAGAAATACATTTGGTATGCAAGCATATAGGAACTGACAACCCTCACTTCAATGGAGATTTAATAGCCTCCCACCCCTGGTTTTTAAGCTTGAAAACTTTTACATAGTTTACAAGTTCATGTTTGAATTAGGTTTAAGTTTGTTGAAAGCGAAAGATTTATGATATGTAAATTGTATTTGTATTAGATTTTGCACATCGCATTTCCATGAAATTTGTTCAGTCATGTACCTTCAGTCCCTGTGCACTGCCTTAACATATGTGCATTATTTACATGTTGAAATATTGCTATTTAAATTTCAACATTTGCAAACTCAAAATAATTACAGAAAGACATAATTCTGTGTTAAAAGTTTTTTTAATCTGTCATTTAATTTTGATACTTATCCTCTACAGTAATAATATCATTGTTGTCAAATAGCTTGCAATTGATTAGGATTTGTTCAGACTATGTAAAGACGATTCAGTACATGTAGTCATTATCATTAAGTAGTACAGACCCTGTATGCAAAATTTATTCATCAATTCATAATATGTATGCACATTTGCCAGTTAAATTGTTATACAGTGATTATATATTCGTCTTCACAGTCCAAAACAATTTTATACATGTACATACTTGATGAATATTTTTTTTGTCCTGTCAAAAACCTAAACTCAGCTGTCCCACCTGAATGTTCTGTTTTCTGCCAGCTAGAGATACAGAAATACCTCAATAAAACTATAAAATGCTTGACACTAGTATTTTGGGGGCCTTTTATAGTTTACTGTTCGGTGTTACCCAAGGCTCCGTTTTGAAGACCGTGCTTTGACCTATAATGGTTTACTTTTATAAATTTTGACTTGGATGGAGAGTTGTCTCAGTGGCACACATACCACATTTTCTTATATCTATTAACAAAAGTTCATACATATTTTTTATCACATGGATTTGTGTCAACACTGCTAGTCCTATATGAGCCAGATCATGTTAGATATACAGAGAGATATACTATTATTGTAACAAGATTTCTAAATTGCCCATTTAGTTGAAACATATTTATTTATAGTGGATTGGGAAACAAGTAATTACAACTTATGTTAATCCCTTTCAACTTTGCGGGTGCGAGTCTTGCCTTGTAGTGGAATTAGCCTGCTCTTTTCGAAATCTACAAGGGTGTATTTTACGTGCAAGAGATATGACTGTATTATAACACGTTTCAGCTAATTATCATCCCCTTCCGACGGACTATTGTCGTTTCTCAAGACCATACTCGCAAATGTTGTCAAGGAAGAGCTGACAATTCATTGCCTGAAATTTTCTCCCCGGAGCAGGAATCGAACCAAGACCTTTTGTGTTAGTAATCTGATGCACTAACCACTTTACCACGGCTCACCTTAATTGACCATTTGCAGTGAATTTTTATAGATAGAAAGGCATACAGTAAGACGTGAGCTTGAGATAGAGGAGCGATTAGATACTTGATATAATCTTTTATGCTGCACTTATTCTATATGAGCAGTCAAAATGCGTTGACAGTATATTCAAATGTCATATACAGTCACTGACATGATATCACTTTTACTCATGAATATTTAAATAGAAAATTTCGAACTTATAATTAATTATTCAAACGACCTATTCCACCTGTTCTTGTTTTCAATTTATACAACGACTCATTCTTATTTTTTTGCTATTTTGGTGAAAAAAGAACATATTTCACTTGTTAAATTTTTGGTTTGCAAACTATAATCATTATGTTTGATGCTAATGGTTCATATTTTAGTTCATTCTTAAACAAATTCGTTCACCATCGATTGCGAAATTCAACAGGTAATTTACATTTCTCCACCTGCATGATATGAGGCCTTTTTATAAAAGGGGGAAGTTTCCCAATACTTAATCAAATGATAACATTAACACATTAAACAACAATTGAAAATGTTTTTTTTATTGCAATATACAATAGTGAATTGAATTGACATATCAACGATATAAGATTCGGCCCGAAACGGGGAAATACCTCGACACGCATTAACCCGTTTTTAAGCCTCATCCTTATATTGTTGATATGTCAAGTCATGCACTATTATTGTCTATGAATGTTGTTATGATTAACTACTAAACTTTCCATTTACAGTATTCTGTTATCAATTTGTTATCAGAATAGTTTCATACTGGTTATAGACATTCCATGTCAGAAAACATGCACGTCAGGCTAGCTGGCAATAATTAAAGTCTTGTTTTCAAATTCATTTTGTAAAAATTAAAACAGGGTTGAAGTATACAATGAACTGTAAAAGAAAAATTAGAGAATATGCAGTCTTCGATTTTGACCTTTGAAAAATAGTAGCATATGAGTTTTCCATTCTAGGATATCATTTTAAGTGAAAGCGGTACAGTTGTAACCGTAAACGGAGTTTTTTGGGAAAATTGCATTATCAGTATTAACAGAATTGCACCCTACATCTATGTTATCCAGACAGTTATGACAAAGGTTTGATTTACTTACAGAAACTATGTAATGCTGCCTACAATGGAAGATTAAAAGATTTGAAAAGATGCATACAAAAAGGGGCAGATTTGGAATACAGAGATAGTGTGAGTAAAATAACATTAATTGTATCTTGGAAGATAGTATCATACACTTGAAATTGAAACTCATTAAAAATGTTGATCATTTCTGACAAAAAATTAAAGTTATTTGATTGTTAAATAAATTTTTCAAAAGATATTCGAGATCTTGTTTGAAATTTACGTTTTAATTTCTCGAAAAATATTATTGTTTAAATGAGATGTGAACTCAGCTTAAATGCTGGTTACTTTCAAGTGTGACTAGAGAATAGAACTATTGTAACTTGGTTTTTCTTTCAACAAGCAGTTGAAACCTTATGAAAGCCAGATTTCAATCTGAAACGGAAATTTTGGTCTGATCAAGTCTCAATCGACTTAATCGACTTAATTTACCGCTAGGGAAAAAACGTTAAGGCTTCTAAGACGCTATGTAGGTATGTCGTGTCTAGTCCGTTTAGGCATGTCAAGATAATCAAGATGGAAGGCTCTAGCGTTAAATCAAGTCTTTTAAGACTGTTTTGGACGAATTCCGACCAATCATAAAAGTAACATTCACAACTTGCAGATCGGGTTAAGATCCGTTTAGTGTGTCAGAATGATATTAGGAGTTGTGCCCCATCATGTGGATGATACATTCTAATTACAAAAAATGTACAATTTAAATGCTAGACATGCTAGAATGAAAAACGTATATTATTTTGAATAATTAGACATTAAATCATTGGTTGGCTTTTTATTTCTGTTGGTCTTTTTTTTAGAGATGAGGGAAGTAATATATATTTATAAACTGATGTGAATATGTTTTGTTGAGGAAATGAATTATTCGCCGATATTCACTGTTTCTGATTGTATTTCATTTTTTTTATTTTCTGGTGTTAATTTGTGTATTTATCTACTTGTTCTTCAAAAAGAAGGAACTGCAAATTCTAAACGTAACATTAACAAAAGAGTGACAACAACACTTTATAAATTTCATACGTCAAATCATGTTTCTAAGTTTAACTTCATCAGAAACGATCAACGCATAATACAAATATTTTATATATCTTATTGATATCGTTAATTTCGTTATCCTCTGAAATGCCGCATCAGGGAACCATGTTTTAGTGTGTACTAGTCTTCTGAAACTGCTCATAGACCGTGAAGGGGAGTGTTAAAACTATAAATAACATACCATTGAAAAGAGAAGGATGTCGATGGGGTTTTACAGAATAGAGAATGATTGGCAATAAATATGAATAATAGAGAAAATGTAACAAAAAATAAAGAATAGAGAAATATAAGGTGCTTGAATATAAAGAACACAGAAATAAAAGACCCCCTCCAGATGCTCAAAGAACTTTCATTAAAAGAATATAACCTAATTTTGAGTTCAGCATTAGTGTATATATTTTGAAGATAATCTTAAACATCTGATTGTAAACGCATCAATCCTTTCTTTCATTTGAATAACAAACTTATTTAATATAAAATATGTATGTATTTGTTAAACTTTATGAATGTTGCATTATAATACATAATTCTTCTTCGTCTTCTTCTTCCTCTAACACTGTTACTAATGTATGCGTTAACATTTTCTGTCTATAAATATTGATTTTGATGACACGTGACAATAATCAAAAGGTAATGAAATCAATGATGCTTGAAATATTAACGAAACGTGGAATTTACAATGGCTATTTCGTAATAACATCATACGTACACCTTTCATAGTATTATACATGTAGCTCCGTATTTGTAATTTAAGGTTCTAAGCCATTTTATGATAGCTTCTTTCTAAACACTATGGACATTGTTAAAACTACATGCACATATCACAAAACTGCAAATTTAATATAGTTAAAAAGATATACGATTAATTATTTACGCTTAATTTAATTAATAAAGATTGGTGCACATACAATTGTGTGGTCATAAATTTCCTAAATTTGTTTTCTGAATCCTTGTAGCATGTGGTACGACATAATTATGGTAAATCGTGGAAATCACAGAAAGCTTATTTGTTTTAATATTAGATTTTTAAATTTTCGGTATATGACAATAGACTGCAAAAAAGTACCAAATTGTTTTTTAACAGAAAAGAAATACTGTAGTAGCTGTAATACCAATCTTATTTAAATACAGATCTCTGATTTCGTTATTCATGTTATTCGACATATAAACATGCATTTTCAACCCGCCCATTGCACGTCCTGATGTATATACACATAGATAACATCATTATGAGTTAATTAAGAGTGACAGTTGTCCGAGTCCTTTCAAAAATGTAAAATAAATCCAATATCTCCATAAGAAAGAAACAAAACAAAAACTTTGCAAAGACGAAAAATGAAACTACAACTGCTTGCTTCAAAACCTTCAGAACAAAGGGAACAGTTTAAAAAAAAGTCCAAAGTACTGAAATATGTTTAAATCAATACTTATAGATTTTTTAATATTGTCAGAACAGAACTAAAAACGGCTTGTGCAGTTTTGATGGAATATGGTGGATGATATAGGCTTTATGGTCGGGTTGTTGTCTCGTTATCACATTTCCTATTTCCATTCTGAATTTTATTACTGGGCAAGAATGAATTAATATGGAGATTTTTTTTCAATAAGATTTACACATTTGCGCTGTCTTTATTAGTAATCTATCCCGAGTTTTAAGAAAAGTAAGGGGGATTAAACAATTTTGAACTTTGAGCGCAACAATTTCTTGGTAGATGGCTTAATAATTAGTAATTAATGTAAGGGACATTACCCATAAGTTATATTGTTTATGACAGGAACATTAAAGTCCACACCTTTGACTCCTAAAGAATGAGTAACAAACTTTAATCAAGGTTAGCTGAAGCAGGACACACATTGCTTTTTTAATACAGCGTTGATAACAAAATCTTGCTAAGTAAACCAAGTCATTCAAATAATTTGAATTGTGTGATTCTGATCAATACTGGAAAATATTTTAGAATGTATGGCAGCCATCTTGAAATAAGCCTTCATATTAAATATTGAGGGTGGGTCCATAGCTTATATTGCTCATTACACAAAAATGTACCATCATGCATAATTTGGTGCTTTCCTCATTGCTGGAACAATGTCTGGTCGGCCGGACTATTCTAAATAAATACATAATGAAATCTCTAGAATATATATCATTAAAATAGTTCACTGTAAGTTGTTATTATTACTGTATCATGGATGATTAACTGTGTAAGGGACATTGCCCATAAGTTATACTGTTTATAACAGGAAGATTAAAGTTCACACATTTGACTCCTAAATACTGAGTAACAAACTTTAATTAAGGTAGCTGAAGTAGGACACACATTCATGTTTCGAATACAGAGCGGGTATTCTTGTGACATTGAAGACCCATTGGTGGCTGTTGTCTGCTCTATGATCGGGTTGTTGTCGCTTTGACACATGCCCCATTTTCTTTCTCAATTTTATTGATATATTGGTATTGAAGCATTTTATTTACTTATTTCCGGACATAAATGACATTCTTACAAATTTTTAACGAATACTCCAGTGATACATAAGGGTATATTAGTTCACACATCATTGATACTAAACCTATATAAACGAACACACCACTGATGGTGAAGTCCTATATATTGAGATAGCATAATGAAAAAGCTTAAAAACAAAACGCATAACTGCTGATGAAACTCAATGAAATAGTAAATCACTGATGACAACGCTCTATAAATATATAAAAAAAATGTTGAAGGAAAAAATCATCAATTTTAAGAAACATTGATGGAAAAGTTCACAAATTAAAAACCATCGATGGCACAGCTTACGAAAGGAGTAGGTCCATTAAGACCCCTTTTTGGCCCCAAAATATAGCAGTTTTACAAAATTGTTAAAATGTAAACTTTTAGATATTTATTGGACAGTAGAATGCATCTGTTACATAAATATGGGCTGTTTTGACAATACAATGCACATACATCGGGTACTAGCACCAATAATTCATGCTAAATTACTGAAATCTTCACAATTCTAGCATTTTAGTTAAATCTTAAACGGTGTTTCGTGTAAAACTAAAGTGACTGCATTCGTGTTTATTCTTAATATTGAAATGTAAGTTGTATTTTACGACAATATACTATATAGAAAGGTTGAGGATAAACACGGATGCGGCCGCTTTCATTTTTGCAAAAAACATCTGAAAAGTGACATTTGTCGGCATATTTGGTAGATTTTAAATATTTGAGGTTGAATCGAATCGTTTTTAATGACTAAATCAGTTAAAATCTTTCACATGAACTAAATGAATCAAATGAAATTGACACTTAAGTGTTTAAGAAGTGGTCAACATCTTTCGTCAGATGAACCTGAAATTTGAGGCCATAATGGGTCCTTACCGGACCTACTTCTTTACTCATCCTTAGGGATCCATTAATACAAATGTTATACATTTCAAAATCGTTCTGATCATATAATGCATGGCCTTTGTTTGTTGTTCATGTAGAATAGTACAAGTGGCTTTGGTCATATGATTTAGATTTGACCACTAATTCGTATGATATATATTTATTTAAATTTATTACACCGCATTGTCCAGTTTATGACACAATTTTTTATATTTAATTTGTTATATGTTAATATTACAGAAAGGAATGACACCACTGATCTGGGCAGCACAGGAAGGACACCTGGAGGTCATCCGCTATCTGGTCACAGTCGGATGTGATAAAGAAGTCAGAACCACCAAGGTGATTATAGATATTAGCTCCTCAGTTTCATACTTCTAATTATTTGAATCAATACAAAATCATTTAAAAGTCGAATAGGTTTAATTGACAATAAAGAATTTTAGAATTAAATGAATAATGTTACAATTTCAATCTTCAAATCGAATCAGAGAATAAACATGACAAAGGTTAATTTTGTTTTCTTACAAAATTTCATGATGTAAACCTATGAATTTTCTGGAGTTGATTAGAACACATTTGAACAGTTGATATGTATCCTACACATTGACTGAAAACATCCCTTATTCATAACAAATAATAATAAATTTATATAAGTGGTTTTTAGGTTTTTTTTTACTTGTCTTGTCCAACTTCATTCATTAGTATAGATATAATATACTTTTCTAAGCCATTTATTTTTTACTATTACAGTTTTGATCATAGTTCAGACTTCTGACGACAAAATGTATTGTTTATTTTCTGTTTATTTAGAATATAAATACAAATGTGATTGGTGATTTTATTAAGTTTCGACTACTGATTCGTGTGATATATATTTTATCTATATTTATCACATAACATTTTTTAGTTTATGACACAAGTTTTGAGGTCTGTTTTATGTTGATATAATAGTACGGAGACACACCATTATTGAAAGTGGCTGGCAAAGGAAACCGAGAGGTAGTCAATTCTCTGGTCACAGTTGGGTGTGAAAAAGAATCGAGAAACAATGTTAATATTGATATAAATCGTCATAGTCTGATCGTAATTATATCTAAAGTGTTAAAGAGGCAGGTTTTTTTGACAACGCATAACTGTTAGAATGAAAATAGATTGTGTTGACATTTCAAACGTCAAATTGAATCAGATAATAAACATGCTAATGGTTTAATTTTGTTTTCCAACAAACAAATATTTTGTAAACCGCTGATTTCAATCATAATAAATTTTTGAAATAATTATATACAGTGGGATTTCATTTTACTTCTCTTGTCCTTCTGCATTCTTCATACATTTTTTTTATACATTAAAAACAATATGTTTATATATAGATATATATAATCGTTTTGATTAGTGAATTGCATTTATTTGTTATTTATCTAGAACATATAAATAATGAAAGCATTTAGTTCACACATCCAACATTATGACAACCTTCATTCGCACCTACTTATGGTTACACCTAAAATCATAAATCAGTGATGATGATGCCCTAAATTCGTACTCCAGTGATGGTTTCATCATAAAGTCATACACCACTGATTTTTAATTTACACTCTAATGATTGTGACACCATACATGAAAACATAAATGATAAAGACAACTTGATATAACACACTACTGACTTTGACACCATAGTGTCAAAGACCTTGATAGTGACACATGGTATTCAAACACCTTAGATAATGAAGACCAATAAATTCACACACAACTGACAGTGACTAGGATGTATAAAATAACTGTTCATAGTAATGACCTTAAATGAACATGACATAGTAAATTTACAAACCACTGATTATCACATCATAGATGATGACATGGTAAATTTGCAAACCACTGATGGTCACATCATAGATGATGACATGGTAAATTTACAAACCACTGATGGTCACATCATTAATGATGACATAGTAAATTTACAAACCACTGATTATCACATCATAGATGATGACATGGTAAATTTGCAAACCACTGATGGTCACATCATAGATGATGACATGGTAAATTTACAAACCACTGATGGTCACATCATTAATGATGACATAGTAAATTTACCAACCACTGATTATCACATCATAGATGATGACATGGTTTGCAAAGAACTGAATGTCCCACCATTAATGATGACATGGTAAATTTACAAACTACTGATGGTCACACAATTAATGATGACATGGTTAATTTGCAAACCACTGATGGTCACACCATTAACGATGACATGGTAAATTTACAAACCACTGATGGTCACATCATTAATGATGACATAGTAAATTTACAAACCACTGATTATCACATCATAGATGATAACATGGTAAATTTGCAAACCACTGAATGTCCCAACAATAATGATGACATGGTAAATTTACAAACCACTGATGGTCACACAATTAATGATGACATGGTTAATTTGCAAACCACTGATGGTCACATAATTAGTGATGACATGGTTAAATTGCAAACCACTTATGGTCACACCATTTTGATGACATGGCAAATTTGCAAACCACTGATTATCACATCATAGATGATGAGATGGTAAACTTGCAAACCACTGATGACACATCATTAATGATAACATGGTAAATTTGCAAGCCACTGATAGACACATCATTAATGATTGCATGGTAAATTTGCAAACCACTGATAGACACATCCTTAATGATGACATGGTAAATTTGCAAACCACTGATAGACACATCATTGATGATGACATGGTAAATTTGCAAACCACAGATAGACACATCATTGATGATGATATGGTAAATCTGCAAACCACTGATGGTAAATACACACACCATTTATGGTGACATAATGAATTGAAAACCAAAGATGGTGATACCTAAAAATCAGACATCATCGATGATTTAATCCAAAATTTAAATACCACTGATAAGAACAGCATATATTTACGAATGTAAATACCAGTGGTGACATCCTCAATCTATACATTAATGATGAAGACATCTTAAATTTTAACACCACTGATGATGACAAATTAAAATAAAACTCACCCCATGATGACGCCTTCAATTTACACACCACTGATGTTGGTTTCTATGATATATACACTCTTAAGGGTGAAACCCTGAAATATTACACGACTGATAATAACACGCTGAATTCAATCAACAGTAACGGTAACATCCTATATTCACGGACCATTAACGACAACAAGCAAGATGTAGGCACAATTCATGTTAAAACCCTTAATATATAACACCAGTGATTTTGAAGGGGTAAAATAAATCACCACTGAATGTGACACCATAAACACGTAACCACTAATGATCCAATCAAATATTATAGACCACTAATGTTGACAGCATATAATCAAGCACCACTAATGTTGACAGCATATCATCAAGCACCACTAATGTTGATACCTTAAATTTACACAACACCGATTTTACTCTATATTTAACACATCTAATAATGACATCAAACAATTTCACATATTAGTAATGGTGATACCCTTAATACACACCACTGATAATGAAACACTGCTTATTTCACAAACCATTGAAAATGAAGCCAAATAAATTAACTCAACAATAATTTTGACCCTGAATATTTACACAACAACTGATGATGACACATTCAATTGGTCCACTAATGGTAATATCCAACTATTCACACCCAACTAAAGATAACACATTCAATTAATCAGCAAAAGAAGATGATAACACTGCTTCTTATACCTCTGATGATGATATATAAATTCATACCCCACTGATAGTGACCTCTTCAATTCATCCACCAGTAATGGTGATATCTTGAATTCGCACACCACTGATGAAGACACCCTAAATTCAAACACCACTCACGATGTTGCCTTACAATGTATAAACCATTGATGAACATCCTCTTTGTATTCACTGATGTTGACACCTTAAGGGCATACGATACAGTTTTGATCCCGTATTTAAAGTTTGATGAAAATTTCAATATAGGCTATTTTTTGCCTGATTATATCAAATATGTTATAAAAACATACCTTCATGTGCTACTTTTTGAGTTGAAGACCTAACGGCCTATTCATTTCTACCATTGATTTTTCCTTAAAATTTTGTGTTTTTAGGAACAAAATATGATGAAAACAATTGGGGGTCACCGACTTAGTTTTGTCACTATAGCAACCTTAGTTTCGTGTTTCCCCGAATATTATCATAATATTTGCTTGTTATCAAAACTCTAAAAAAAAAACTTTATATCAAACCTACAAGAACAATTCTTGTTCCACATTAAACTGTAGATTTGTATCTGTCAAATACAGGTTCAACAGTTTAAGACTCATATTGTTTTGATCTTTAAAAATGATTTATTTCAATCCCGCCAAAAATAAAACGTAAAGATGAAAAACGTTTCAAGTATTAAGAGATATTTTCCAGTGATTTCTTCATAAAAATTTCAAAAATAAAGTGTCATGTGTACTCTTAAAAAAAAACAAGTGTATGTCACCGACCTTAAAAACAGTTATGAGTAATTTTCAGGTTTTTTGTCTCGTTCGTTTTGAAGAAAAGAGTTGTCTTTCTTCAGAACATTGCATCTGACGTCATAGTACAAACTTTCTTTGCTGGCGCACTTTTTGAAAAAAGGATCGCACATTTGAATTTCCAAGAAACAAAACTTTATTCACCTAGTACTTTATTATCCGGTAATACAAAATATTTTAAAATGCACGTATCAGTATCAGATCGTAAAATGTTGTTGCCGCACAATATTAACCTTGAGAAACACCATCCGTTGGAATGGAA
The DNA here is from genome assembly GCA_019925275.1 of Mytilus edulis. Lineage (NCBI taxonomy): Eukaryota > Metazoa > Mollusca > Bivalvia > Mytilida > Mytilidae > Mytilus > Mytilus edulis. The sequence continues at coordinate 5,958,598 of CM034358.1, read as the reverse complement.
AATTGTTTAAAATAACCTTTCATGCAGATTTTGTTTTCAAAGTCTGTTTTTTGTCCTCTGTCCCTCATTAGCAAAATTATTCAAAATAAAATAAAATGAAAGATGGCACTGACTAACTTATATATTATTTGACTATATCAGACTAGATGTGTTTTTTTCGCGTCAATTTCAGAAGTTTGCCGTAACGAACTCATTCACCAGTGTTGACAGACGGACACAAAAAAGCATGGACGGACTTCTTTATACCATTATTTTTCCCGACTAAGTCGAACGTAAATTTTTGCATCCAGTTTGTGTACTCATTCTTTCTGAATATTTAAGATGTATGGAAATATATGAATCAATTTTTTTTATTCTGAAACGTTATGTGTCTATTATAAAATATACAATCATTGTTACCTAACGTGCTTTAAATAAACGAGAGAGTTAATATAAAGAGACAAACAGTTTTTTATTCAAAAATTAATTTAGAAAAAAAATTGAATATGTTGAAAACTACAGCGTAAGATTTCTCCTACAGGATAAAATAATATCAATCTAAATTGCTCATTTTGGAAATTAAAACAAAGAAAAGGTTGTTGTCCGCATTGAAAATCGACATTTGTTTTCAATCTTTCCGGTTATAGTTGTAGCTAAATGAAATGGGGAGATTTTTTTGTTGGATATTATTTCATTTATATCAATTAGTTTTTAACACTGATTTTTTTTATTTTAATTCACATTCGCTGAATTTTAATTTCATTAATATGTTTTGCCTTACAGCTAATTTCCTAATGCATGTAGGGTAAAACTTTGGTTGGCTTCCTTGCTTTGTTTGTATAAATGTTTATTCAAGCTTTGTAATTTAGATTGACATCTTCACATGTAGATATGTAAACCTGTATATATGATAATCAAATTCAATTGGACGTTTTCAAAATATAATTATACACAATATACAAACAAAGCAAGCAAGCTAAACAATGTGTTGATCTACATACATTAGGAAATTAGCTATAAGCTTCAGTGAGACCAGGCAAAATGTTAATAATTTCTCCTTAAGACAATTTGAAATAAAAAAATGACAAACGACAATGACCCTTTGTCATAATTTTTTTTAACTATAAGATTTTGTCAAATAAGCAGTATGAATAAATTTAAACTTCATTGCAAGATCGGACATTATTTTACGAGAATCATCCAGACATTTTTAATTAGAATTACTCTTAGATGTTTTTTACAGTTGCATTGCTTGTAATTGTGTAATATTAAAGTGAAAAAAAAAACCAGTTCGGACAAATACATTATGCATGCATATTTATAACTGAAAGTTATGTAGAGAATAGACCCCGTTTACACTGGCAAAAAATATCGATCTCTGCTTTTTTAGATCGGTCTTCTTTTTAAGTTGCATGCATTGTGTTGCCAGTATGTCAAAACTTCTAAGAATATCGGCCTAACCTTCTGAATACTCAATTTTTGATTTTTTTTAAATTTATATTAAACGTAGAAGGATCATATCATAGGAAACATGTGCACTAAGTTTTTAATTTGATAGGACTTCATCTTCATCAAAAACTACCTTGACCAAAAACTTCAACCACAAATTATAACCTGAAGCGGGACAGGCGGACGAACTGGCGTACATACCAGAAAACATAATGCTCATAAATTGGGTATAAAAACAACTTTCACCTATCTTTAATTTAACATGTACACCATAGGCGCAAACGAAGACAAAATCTATGCAAGTGAATGATAAAAAAATAAGATGCCGATCGACGCAAATATAAGACAAAATCTACGCATGTGAAAGAATAAAAAAAAATGAAATGCAGATCGGCGGAAAAGCAAAAAGTCGAGATCAAAACTTATATTTTATTATTTTTATTAGAACGAAGGATAGATATAGTGTAGTATCTTTTGTGCCCGTGTATGGTAAATTTCCACAAGATATCAGCGCGACACTTTATTCCTCTTTTCTTGGGAGACGTATTCAACGTACACAATGTTGGAATCTGTGAAAAACGCGAAATAAGACGTTATGATTTGACGTTTTTTCATTGCTAGATACAACTTCATAGAGCTTGTATACCATTAACAAGTTGCGTTAGTCGATGCACATAAACAATAGGCTGTTTGGTCTTTAAATGAGGTCGAAATTGTGTATATTTACTCCCTAAACTCACACACCTCTAACGGTGACTCCCAAAATTTGCTAACCACTGATGATGAAATTCCTTTAATTCACTCACCACTGACGGTGACTCCCTGAATTCGTTGACCACTGATGATGAAATCCCTTTAATTTACACACTATTGACCATGTTGACGGTGACACCTTTAAAATTCACCCACCACTGATGGAAGCATCCTGAATTCACACACCACTGATGGCGACAAAAACCCATACAATTCACACACCACTGTTAATGAAACCGTTCAGAATCACACTCAAATTATGGTGACATATTAAATTAAAACATCACTGATGGTAAGACCATATCTTCAGACACTTCAGATAATCATGATAAATTAATTCACAAAACAGTCATATTAACGTGATTAAGGGTGACACCTTAAACTAGCAAAGTGAGTTTGATGATGCCCTAAATTCATGCACTTCTGATGGAGACAACTTTAAACATTGTAGCAATTTTCCGCCTGTCCCATGTCAGGAGCCTTTCTTACTCTTGTATTATTTTTAATTTTAGTTTCTTGTGTACAATTTGGAGTTTAGTATGGCGTTCATTATCACTGAACTAGTATATATATTTGTTTATGGGCCAGTTGAAGGATGTCTCCGGGTGCGGGAATTTCTAGCTGCATTAAAGACCTGTTGGTGACCTCCTGCTGTTGTCTGCTCTATGGTCGGGTTGTTGTCTCTTTGACACATTCCCCATTTCCATTCTCAATTTTATTAGATCATAATCATGATGCCCTAAAATCAAATACATGTGATGATGATATGGTAAATTTGCAAACCACTGATGGTCACACCATTGATGATGACAAAGTAAATTTGCAAACCACTGATAGACACATCATTGATTGTGACATGGTAAATAAACACTCCATTTATGGTGACATTATGAATTGAAAACCAATAATGGTGACACCTAAACATTAGACATCATCGATGATTTAATCAAAAATTAAAAAAACACTGATACAACAGCTTATATCAACGAATGTTGTGACAACCTTAATTTATATACTAGTGATAAAGACATCTAAATTTCTAACATCATTGATGATGACAAATTAAAATAAAACTCACCTGATGATAACGCATTAAATGTTCACACCACTGATGTTGGTATCCCTCATATAACATGTACAAACACTTATGAAGGGTGAAACCGTGATATATCACACGACTGATAGAATTACACTAAATCCAATCGACACTAAAGGTAACATGCTGAATTTACATACCACTGACGACAACAACCAAAATGTAGGCAACACTGATGTGAACACCCTAAATATATAACAGCACTCACGATGACACTCTCAAATCAAATACCACTGATTGCGACACCATCAATTCAATTAACAACTGATGACTACAACAAAAGTTTGCACTGATGTTGACATCTTAAATTTTAGCATCATCTAATGTCGATAACTTACATTCATACAATATTGATGATAATATACCCTACATTTAATCTAATGATGACATTCATATTAATATCAAACATCGTTTGCCTTTTACCCGACTAATAAGCCCGTAAACATAGGTGATCCCTTAGTTGCTTCCCTGGGCAACTTAGGGTTGATGTAACAGGTGATTGTTAATAAAATACGTTTAAAATTTCTAATCTAAAAAAAATATATCACACATCAGTAATGTTGACACCCTCACTGCACACATCACTGATAGTGAAACACTTTTAAAGCACAAACGTTGAAAGTGAAGCTCATGAAATGGACACAACACTATTTTTTACTTTTATAATTTACACAACAACTGATAATGACACATTCAAATGATCCACGAACAATGATGATATGCCTTATTGACATCCAACTGAAAATAACACCTTTAAGTCATTAGCCAACTATGGTTAAAACAAAACCTGCTATACATACCACTTATGATGACACCCTCAATTCAAAAACCACTGATGATGATGCCTGCAAATCATCAACCATAATGGTGATAATGCTAATTCACCCACCACTGATTATGACTCCCTCAATTCGTTCACCAACATATGGTGATATCCCTTATTCCCATACAAATTATTATGACTCATTCAATTACATTCCCAATCATGGTGATATCACTTATGAACTACAACTACTGATGACTCCTTCAATTCATCCACCAATAATGATAATATTCCTAATTATTTGACCACTGATGATTACTCCTTTCATTCATCCCACTAAACTGATGATATCAATTCATTAACTAATAATGGTGATATCTCGAATGCCCACACCACTGATAATGACTGATGATCACTTCATGGTGATATCCCGTTCTCACATACAACTACTGATGACTCTGTCGATTCATCTAACAATAATGGTGATATCCGTAATTTACATTCCACTGTTAATGACTCCTTTATATCATCAACCAATAATGACAATATGTCTAATTCTTGCACCAAATGACTCCTTTCATTCATCTCTAGGATATTCCTATGTCTCTAAGGTTGATGATAACTCTCCCAATTCATCGTCCAAAAATGATGATATCCCTATTTCACACACCACTGATGATGACTCCTTTCATCCATCCACAAACAATGCTGATATATTTTTTCATTACGTAGTTGATGTGGACTCTTAATTCAGACAAGAGCTATGTTGATATCCGTAATTCTCAAACAACATATGATGACTCCTTTATTTATCAACAAAAAAAGATGATATCTTTAATGCACACGCCACTGATGATGACTCTTTTGATCAGCCATCATGAATGGTGATATTCAAAATTATGACTTACTCTATGATGACTCATTCAAATATCCACCAATTATGGTGGCAACTCTGATTCACACACAACAGATAATAATTCCTTCAACTCATTCAATTGTAATGGTTGTATCTTTAATTCTAATACAAGATGGGGATATCAATGCTTCAAACACTAGTGATGATGACATATTGGATTTAGCAACCAGTAATGGTGATATCTTCAAATCACACACCAATGATAATGACTCCTTTCAATACACTTATCAACAATGGTTATTTTCATACTTTACACACCACTGATGATGACTCCTTGCATTCACTTACAAAAAATGCTGAAAATTATTATTAATTCAGGTTGATAATGACTCCCGCAATTGATCCAACAATAATGATGATATCCTTATTTTACACACCAATGATAATAACTCCTATAATCCATCAATCAATAATGGTGATATCCCTTATTCTCAAACAACTTATGATGACTTATTCAATTCTTCAACCAATTATAGTGACAGCTTATGGCTCCTTCAAATCATCTACCAATAAAAGTGATATCTCTATTTTTTCCACGACTTTTGGCTCCTTCAATTCATCCATATATAATTGTGTTGTCTCAGATAAGCTCACCACTGATGATGATACCTTCAATTCATCCATATATAATTGTGTTATCCCAGATAAGCTCACCACTGATGATGATACCTTCAGTTCATCCAGATATAATTGTGTTATCCCAGATAAGCTCACCACTGATGATGATACCTTCAATTCATCCATAAATAATTGTGTTATCCCAGATAAGCTCACCACTGATGATGATACCTTCAGTTCATCCAGATATAAGTGTGTTATCCCAGATAAGCTCACCACTGATGATGATACCTTCAATTCATCCATATATGATTGTGTTATCCCTGATAAGCTCACCACTGATGATGATACCTTCAATTCATCCATATATAATTGTGTTATCCCTGATAACCTCACCACTGATAATGATACCTTCAGTTCATCCATATATAATTATGTTATCCCTGATAAGCTCACCACTGATGATGATACCTTCAATTCATCTACCAATAAAAGTGATATCCCTAAATTTTCCACGACCTTATGCTCCTTCAATTCGTCCAGATATAATTGTGTTATCACAGATAAGCTCATCACTGATGATGATACCTTCAATTCATCCATATATAATTGTGTTATCACAGATAAGCTCATCACTGATGATGATACCTTCAATTCATCCAGATATAATTGTGTTATCCCAGATAAGCTCACCACTGATGATGATACCTTCAGTTAATCCATATATAATTGTGTTATCCCAGATAAGCTCACCTCTGATGATGATACCTTCCATTCATCCAGATATAATTGTGTTATCCCAGATAAGCTCACCACTGATGATGATACCTTCAGTTCATCCAGATATAATTGTGTTATCACAGATAAGCTCACCACTGATGATGATACCTTCAGTTCATCCAGATATAATTGTGTTATCCCAGATAAGCTCACCTCTGATGATGATACCTTCCATTCATCCAGATATAATTGTGTTATCCCAGATAAGCTCACCACTGATGATGATACCTTCAGTTCATCCAGTTATAATTGTGTTATCCCAGATAAGCTCACCACTGATGATTATACCTTCAGTTCATCCAGATATAATTGTGTTATCCCAGATAAGCTCACCACTGATGATGATACCTTCAGTTCATCCAGATATAATTGTGTTATCCCAAATAAGCTCACCACTGATGATGATACCTTCAGTTCATCCAGATATAATTGTGTTATCCCAGATAAGCTCACCACTGATGATGATACCTTCAATTCATCCAGATATAATTGTGTTATCCCAGATAAGCTCACCACTGATGATGATACCTTCAATTCATCCAGATATAATTGTGTTATCCCAGATAAGCTCACCACTGATGATGATACCTCCAGTTCATCCAGATATAATTGTGTTATCACAGATAAGCTCACCACTGATGATGATACCTTCAATTCATCCAGATATAATTGTGTTATCCCAGATAAGCTCACCACTGATGATGATACCTTCAATTCATCCAGATATAATTGTGTTATCCCAGATAAGCTCACCACTGATGATGATACCAGTTCATCAACCAATAATGCTGATATCCCTTATTCACACAGCTACTATGATGACGCCTTCAATTCATCCATCCATAACGGTGTTATTACTAAAATTTACCACTGATAATGACCACCTTAAGTTATTCGTATAACATAACTGTGTCCACTTTATGACATAAGTTTAAGTCCAATTTACTCTTGATACATCGTCATGAATCTGAACTACATCTCCGACATTAATCTTATGTGTGTTTCGACCAGTTTAGTGGTAATGATCCCTTAGTGAAGTTAAGTATTCCTGTTTCTAACTTTTAAGAAGTTTTTAAACTTCGATTGCCTGGTCACGGCTTTATGCGTTGTTACTTTGGTTCCTGGTTGTAAACTACAATCTTTAAGTCCGTTATACAATAGCGTTATGATTCGTGTTCCGTATAATAAAAGTGACGGTTTGAGGGGTTCGTCGTCCGTTGGATCCGATGAAACGTATATCCTATTAATCTGTCCCACAATTCTCAGAACCAAGGTGCTCTTTTGGGGTAAATCAAGTTGTTCCATAAGAGTTAAGCTTCTCGGTGATGACTTTGTTGAATGCCCACTTTCTTTTGCTCCCGCAACATACGTAGACGTGTTGTCTGAAATCATTATTGTTGGGAGTGACTTTCTACATGTAAAACGACGAAAGCTAAAATAAAAGTATTCTGTGATAAATCCTGTACAATTTATAAGTGAACTGCACTTGTACTAGCACAAGTAAACAGACATATGTTTACTATATATGTGTTTGGGCTTGTATCATATTTTCCCTCCAGTTTATATGATCCGTTCGTCCTATATTAACTCTTGAAATTCAAGAGTCTTTCTTAAATTGAGGGTAAATTATATGGACTTCCAAATACCGTTTCGATCCCTAACATCACTGAAGAGACATTTATTGTCGAAATCCGGATCTGGTGTACAAAAAAATATTGACACCTTATGTTAGTGGCATAACATCTTAGCCACGAGTTTATTGTTTTCTGTTTAGTATTAAATTGATATAAAGATCCATTTTGTTACATTTTGTGATCAATTTTATTTGGCAATCGCCAATGGCAGGCAGCAGGGTTAAAGAACATCAGTTGTTCGACTTGTTAGTCAAATGCGTTTTGTTTAAATATACTTGTTCATTGTTTTGGTCTTTTAGAAAATGTTGTTTGTGCTGTATTTAGACCCTTCTACAACGAAATTTGTTTTACATGCACACGTATAAAAATTGCGGTTTTTATCCAACGCAATCATAGGTTTGAACGTAGTTTTGAATTTAGACTTGTTTATATATATATACACTCAAACTTAAGCCCAATAAATTTACACACCACTAATTCTGTCTCTTGAAATTAACACTACTGATGATAACACATTCAAGTGATCCACTAATAATGATGATATCCCTTATTCACACCCCTCTGAAGATAAAAAGTATAATAAAATAAAAATACTGAACTCCGAGGAAAAATCTAAAGGGAAAGGGCCTAATCTAATGGCAAAATCAAAAGCTCAAACACATCAAATGAATATATAAGAATTGTCATGTTCCTGACTTGGTACTAGCATTTTCTTACACAGAAAATGATATCTTCAACCTCGTTTTAAAGCTAACTAAACCTATTACTTGTATGACAGTCGCATCAAGTTGACAACAATGTATGAACAAAACAAACAGACACAATATGTAAAAATGTCACAAATAGGGGTACAGCAGGAACACGAACCCCACTAAAAACCGGAGTGATTTCATGTGCTTCGGAAGGGTAAGCAGATCCTGCTTATGATTTGTTACACCTTTAATTTATTAATTTATTAACACAAAAATGTTGATAACCCTGTTTCGTACACCACTGATGATGGTGATATTCCTAATTCCCACACCACTAATAATGACTCCCGAAATTCATCAAACAACAAATGTTTAGATCTCTTATTCACATACTGATGGTCATAACTATGTATAACGTGGATCTTTCCTTATTTACCTACATCAAATTAACAAGAAAATCGCGAAACTAAATCGCCGCGAAGTGGTCTCAAATGGGCTAAACGCGAAATGAAGTGTCCGCGAAAATAAGATGGTTAACAGTATTCCAATCAATTCACCAATAACGGTGATATCCAGAATTCACATACAACTAATGATGACTCTTACGATGCATTCAACAATAATAGTGATATCCATAATTTACATTACACTGTTTATGACTCCTTCAATTCATCCACCAATAATGGTAATATTCCTAATCTGTGACTCCTTGCATTCATCCTTGATATTCCAAATTCTCGCAGGTTGACGATGACTCCACTCCAAATGATGAAAAAACATTAAATTTACCTGAATTTCATATTTTCCGGAATGGTGTTTAGAGGGCTAATGGCTGAATATGACAGTTGTTGTCCATTCGTTTTTCATGTGTGTTTGTCATTTAATTTGCCATGTGATTAGGGATTTCTCGATTGTCCTCTTAGTTCCGTATTTCTGTGATTTTACTTTTTATGATACAAATTTTACATGCTTTTGACTATTATCACATGCCTTTCCTTAACGTTATCACATGGAATTCCGATGTTACGTGTTCAGTAATAAACATAATAAAGAAGGTCTACAGAAACAAACATAAAATATACTGAAACGGGAAATTGAATATATTGAAAAAAAAGGCAAAAAAATTAAATGATACACTAAATGCATTTTTCAGAGTTTCCAGCATAGTTATAAAAGTTACTTAAAACAATAATGTTTCGATACTCATTGAAGCATATGATAAAAAGATCATAACATGTCATTTTTCATATCAGATGTATTACCAGCCCTGTATCAATGTCAGCATTGGAGCCTTTAGCTCTTAGGCAGATATGAATAATCCTTTGTAATATTTTATATTATCACACCACTGATGATGACTCCTTCAAATCATGAATCAATAATGCTGATATCCCTTATTTGCACACCACTGACAACCTTTCCAATGCATAACCCAATAATGGTGATATTACTAATTAGTAACCATTATTACAATATGTATAGAAATGTCCATGCTTTATAAAAGTCAAATTTCGACAACTGCTCATTATGAACGGAGAAATTGCTACAACCAGTCATTACGAAATCTAAGTGATGCATTACGTAATCACACCCGTGTATTACGAAATCACAGTCATGCATTATGAACATATGAAACAGAACATCGATTAAATCAAAATGTCGTTTATTTCTTAAAATAAGTGTTACAGCTTTTTTTTAGTTTTTTTTAAACTTAATATCATAAAAACAAGTTTAAATGATGCGCAGTGTTTTATAACGACTTGAAACGGAAATATTTCACAGACTTTTTAGGGTACAACTTTCGATTATTATCACTGTTTCATTTCTCTTGTTCAATCCTCAGAATGCAGACTACTCAGGGCCATTACAACCATCCTTGGCTATTATTAATACCTCGGGCATGTTACAGGGCAAATATGAAAAAGTCCATACATTGATACTATATTAACATACAACTGATTGTAACTTCTTCATCATTCAACCATAATGGCGATATTCCTTATTCGTCAATTAATAATGCTGCACAGAAAAGCAACATAGATATTCTCCTTTATCTGATCACCAGCACTAGCTATGACATCTCACAACAAAGCATTGTGTTTATTTTTTTATACAATTATATAAAGAATATACTTACTGGTGCGACCGGTCATTTTTATTCAAGTCTTACATCTTATTCATTTGCTATGCAATGTATATATTTTACCTATATTTTTTCAACGATGTCCAGTTCATGACACAAGTGTTGATGAATGTTATATAATTATATTACAGTATGGAAACACACCATTAATAATCGCTGCCGCCGGAGGACACCTGGATGTTGTCTGTTACCTGGCCAGCATTGGATGTAATATACTCGCCAAATCCAAGGTAACGAAATATATGTCTCCTGTTTGGTTGTATCCCTGTTTATATTTAATAATTTAATCAGACAGGTTTATCTTATAGTTTGTTTATATGTGTTTTACATTGTCGTTTGGTTTTGCACTTTAGTGTTTCTATATTTTCGTTGATTTACTCTTATTTTTGATGTGTTTTCCTTAGTTGTAGTTTGTATCCCTGATTTGTTTTCTCTCAATCGATTTATGACTTTCTAACAGCGGTATACTATTGATGCCTTTATTTGATACACAACGCAATTTGTAAAGTTGTATACAATTGAATATCATGTTACTCGCACTGAGAAAGGCTTCAAAGTGCGTTTATAATAATGGACAGCTGATAATAATCAAACATATCTTTCTTAATCCATTAATATAAGTAGTTCTTTTTCAATGTTTTATGTCATAGAAAATAATTCGTTTCTGATGGAAGTTTTGATTTCGACATGTTTACCACTCATTCTTTTCTGATATATATGTGTCCTGTTTTTAATTAATTACAAAATATTGTCCAGTGTGGCAAAGTTAAGAAAAATGTTGATATCACAGATGTTAGTAACATTGTAAATTTTGTGTATTTTGTTGATATTAATTACGCAATAGTGTCCAGTGTTGCACAGGATATGCATATGTTGATATTACAGATGTCAATAACATTGTAACATTTTGTTGATATTAATTACGCAATATTGTCTAAATCATCACTTTAAATTAATAGACTCAATTTTGATATAATAGGGCGGATTAACAGCATTACATAAAGCTGCTAACTATGGACACATACATGTCACCAAATGGTTAATTGAGGAGGGAGAAATCAGTCCACTGGATAAAACAGATAAGGTAACATTTAACATTGTATACTCAGTGTTAATTTATCAATGAAAAGCTTTTTTGAATACTTATATAGGATTTGTTGATGTAATTTAATTCTTGTCTATATTCAATTTTGATGAATTGTTTTTTATTTATATTTTTAAGTTAACATCTTAAATCCAAGTAGAAGAATGACAACAATTGACAAAACAAACTACGGACCCACGTTTCTATTTATCTAATAAGATTGTTGATACGCCGTCTTACATCTAAAACTAACCGTAATAAGTATATACGAATACATAGCCAATATTTCAAATAACATAAACCAGGTGCTACAAAAACCAAATTCCTATACTATACTGATATATAAACACTAAAAATAAAATACCACGCATTCAAATGCATGAATAACTACCAGAATAACTTAATAATCAGAAACCAACATATAGCCTCTACTGATATAATCAACACTATATCAAATACTCAAGAAACAAACACCTAACATGATATACTACAAATATATTAACAGCAATTTACATTAACGACATCGAGAATGTTTTAAATAAACACAAAGTCACCAAACAAACACATAACAGTTGCCAAATCCAGACATTAAAGACACACTACCTTTAGTAGAAATATTAAGATACAAATTCAACACTAAAAAATATGACAGTAGACAGATAAAACAAACTACAACCAGACATTAAAGTCAAACGACTTACCAACACGGATTAAGATAAAAGTCTCCAATCAAACTCATTTCATTATACAGAAAAAAATATGTATAGTAACAAATCACTACATAGCCATTGATATGTTAATGCTGTTGTAAATTTCACCGAAATGGTAAATTGTTTTACTGATTGTGTTATTATTTATGTTTATCATTATTTTTTAATCTTGTAATACACTCAATTATGACCAGAGCGTTTCTTAATATAAAATCCTGAAATTAAGAAATTCAGGGCAGTCATCAGGCATAAACAGCTACCATGCAGACACCAATTTGAAAGAAACAAACCCCTTCATCACTCAAAAAAATCACAATCCCAAATAAGATCTTTGACGACCACCTAGACTTGAAAAACCAACTTTAACATAAACACTAATTGTGAAAACAGCCAAAAACTAAAGGGTCATCAGTCGGGCATATGGCATCATTCAGAAATAAATTAAAACTTACTATTAAGACTTATGATAAACCGTCAGCCATCAAACACAGTCGCAAACCAAACACTTGACAGTAAGTAGGCAACTCAACAAGAATTATTAAACACATTGTGAAGACACAACCTCAAAGTATCCACCCCTTACGTATATGTCAAACAAACATACGATAACCATCAACAAATGCTATACTTATTGCATAAATTAAACCTTATATCATCATAAATAACACATGTACAGTCACAAATCAAGCATATGATCGATAACAAAAAACAATCAACAACTATTTGAAATTAAATACCAAGACAGTGTTCCTAATCAAGCACATGATAACTACCAAGCAGTACAACAGGCAACACATTTGGCAATGATTTAAAGAAGAGTCACCAATCAAACAGATGATAAATTCTACGAAGTTAAAATCCTACAGCAATTAACATGAAAATAATGTCAAAACAAATCACCAATCAATAACATGATAGCTATTAGGTAGTCCAACAGCTAACATATATTTGAACTAATCATAAAGAAACTGTCACCAACCAAGTACATAATAATAACAAAAACCTATAACAACCATGTGCTACTACTACTAATTATAATGTCACACTCACAACACAGAAAGTAGTTTAAAAAAACAGTCAATAGCTTATAATCACTAATCAAACATATGAAAGTAATCAGGAAAAACAAACAACTATTTGTAGTTAATTGAGAAAACACAATCAACTAATTTCAATCAGGTATCAAATTTAGAATACTGTGGATTCATTTATTTTCGTGGATTCCAATTTCCGTGGATAAAGGAAAACTTGTATGTTTGTGGGTATTTCATTTCGTGATTTTACTGAGGTCTGTATACAAACCTTTTTAGAATTTGTCGTTCGTGGAACATTTGATTTCGTAGTTTACCTGTACCCACGAAATCCACCAAAATTGGTATCCAAAGAATAACAATCAATCCACAATAATGGTAAAGATATAAACAACAACTTTCAGATACCAATTAAACAGGACAGTCATCATATTATATATCAACAATCAGAAGATACTTACTGTAAATACACAGCCAACACCTTATACTTACACAAGATAGACATATGAACTACTAAGACGTATTATAATTTTTTTAGTAGAACCATCAGGCATTTCCAACTGTCGACCGACAACTTACGGTCACTAAGTAATACATTTTAACTATTAGGAACAGTCAAAAACATACAACCACTTGGGACTAACTCTTAATACACAGCCAATAATAATATAAATCACTTATCAAACGCAATACATGTAAATAAGGTATTTCTTACAACCAATCATATACTAAGACATAAATAAGGTATTTTTTACAACCAATCATATACTAAGAAACTTCTTCCAACAACTAACAATAATCAATTAGAGATAAAACAGATATAAGTCATTCCCTACTTATACATCCCGTCAATGTGTTTGTATTGTCTTTCATTTTTTGCTAGTGTGTTTTGTATATACGACTTGTTGTATTTCTTTGGTTCTTATAACGTGACTCTGTAATTTAAAAGATGCTGTCAGTATGATATTGTTCTATTTTATGTCATTGTGATATATTTCTATTATGAATTACTTAATACGTTGAACCACAAACGTCAAAATTATTCAATTGCGTAGTGGAATTAACTACAATGTATTTGTGGATTCTTATAAATTCTATATAACTTTTTGCCTATTTTAAATCTCGGTCTATTTCTGAAATTTATTCTTACTTACTTTTGATTTTTTAACCCTATATGCTAGCATTTCTATGTGAAATTTTAAAATTGTTTGTATGTACATAGAACGACAAATATATGTGACGTATAAATTTTTCTGACGTCAGACACGCGTATTAATGAATGTGTTTGTAGATAGACGTGTTTGTGTTCTGTTGAATTGTCCTTTTAAAATTGTTACACGATGATGACTGCAGTACCCATATTTTAAAATTGAGAATGGAAATAGGGAATGTGTCAAAGAGACAACCCGACCATATAGCAGACATCAGCAAAAGGTTACCAACAGGTCTTCAATGCAGCGAGAAATTCCCACACCCGGAGGCGTCCTTCAGCTGGCCCCTAAACAAATATATATAATAGTTCAGTGATAATGAACGCCATACTAAACTCCAAATTGTACAGAAGAAACTAAAATTTAAAATAATACAAGACTAACAAAGGCCATAGGCTCCTGACTTGGGACAGGCGCACAATTGCGGCGGGGTTAAACAAGTTGATGAGATCTCAACCCTCCCCGTATACATCTAGGTAATGCAGAAAACTAAACGCATAACAATACGCACATTAAAATTCAGTTCAAGCGAAGTCTGAGTCTGATGTCAGAAGCTGTAACCACAGAAAATAAACAAAATGACAATTATAATACATAAATAACATCCGACTACTAGCAGTTAACTGACATGCCAGCTCCAGACTTCAATTTAATGTGGATTCATTATTATTCGTTGGATACCAATTTTCGTGGGTTTCGTGGGTACAGGTGAACCACGAATTCATATGTTCAACGAATTACAAATTTTCTATAGGCTTTGTACATAGAAATCTTTAAACCACGAATTCAGGTATCCACGAAAATGTAAATTTTCTTCAATCCACGAAAATTGATATCCACGAAAATAAATGAATCCACAGTAACTGATTGATTATGTCTTCATCATATGAATATCAGGCACAATCCTTCCCGTGAGAGGTTTAGTATCATATCATCATAACATATATGAGAAGAACATAACCCGTGTCATCCCAACAACTGGTTTTTAAATAAATGAGTTCAGTTCCGATGCAAAGACCCTATAAGTGAATTGATATTAACGCCAAAATATGCAATATTCAATGACCTGACAACCGTATCGTAACTATATCCCTTCTTAATAAGTCTATTTAAAGGTTTTGTTAGCTTCTGAGGTGAATACTGACATTTGTGTGCTTTATAAAGAATATTTTCATAAAATATTGGATGTGAAATACCTGAACGTATAAAAAGTCTGCATGTTGAGCTATATTTACGAATGATGACCTTATACCGATGATAAAATTTAGTAAATGTTTTGACTAGTTTGTGATATCAACAACCCTGGTGCAATAATTTGTCAGTAAGACACAAATTTCTCTCATTAAAATCTAAAACATTGTTACATACACGAGCGAATCTTGATTTTCCTCTGAGTTCAGTATTTTTGATATTTTACATTTTTTTCCAAAAATCAAATTGAAATATTTTATGAAGACAGACTAACAACTAAGAAATATTTATTGGGCACATTTCACCCATCACAAACAATTGTTTTCCCTAAAACGAACAACATGCTACGTCAAATTAAACAAATGAAGACAGACTAACAACTAAGAACTATTTTTGGGGCATATTTCACCCATCAGGAACAACTAACACACAATTATTTTACCTAAAACAAACAACTTGCTACGTCAAATTAAACACATGACACCAAACAGGCATTTCAATAACAGCAAATGGACACAACTTACAATCAGTAGTCACATATCAAACATTTGGCAGTAATCAGGTACTGCTACTATCCAACGATCATATGAGGCTAACTTTTCAAACAATCATAAGATTCTGTCAAAAACTACCAATAGCCTCTAAGGACTAAATTGCAAGATACAACAACACACAACGGATATCAAAAATACCATTTATCAAACATTTGTCAAATGCACAATCATTTCTCATTATCACTAATCAAACACATGACAAATTTCAAGCACTACCAACAAATACCAACTATCAGAGATTTAGTATAAAACAAGAGGCAACAACTTCAATCACCACGGAAACATATAAACAATGAGGCACATACAACAGCCATCAATACTAGTTTGAAAGTCACTACCAGA
The DNA here is from genome assembly GCA_019925275.1 of Mytilus edulis. Taxonomy (NCBI): domain Eukaryota; kingdom Metazoa; phylum Mollusca; class Bivalvia; order Mytilida; family Mytilidae; genus Mytilus; species Mytilus edulis. The sequence continues at coordinate 5,941,712 of CM034358.1, read as the reverse complement.
AAAAATAGTCACACATAAAACACAGAACAGTCGTTAAACACTTCAAAAAACTTAACAAAACACTATTTATAAAGACACGACCAACATATAACAATCACGGACCAAACACAGTATAGCCTTCAAGCACGTCCAACTAACATTCAGACACTTATTATAAAACACAGCCAACAAGTCTTATTCAGTTATCAAACAAATGAGAGACATTATAAACTAACAGCAACTAACCAAAAGACGACGATAATTGTAAAAACAACAATTTGGTCATTGATAAAACACTACAAGACACTACAAGCTGTCAACAAATGGAAGATTCTTATTCTAAAGACACAACGAACAACTTACATAATTACTTTTTTGAACTTTGGGATTATAGCTCTTCATCTTTTATATAAGCTTTGGATTTCACATATTTTGGTCACGAGCATCACTGAAGAGACATGTATTGTCGAAATGCGCATCTGGTGCAGAAAAATTGGTACCGTTAATGTTATTACAGTTCACAATGAAAACATGTACTAATACCAACCAACCACTAACCAGATACTAACGACATTCAACGGGTATTTCCAGCAGCCATCCACCAGACAGACACTGCAGACACATACTCCAACAATCAAACACTATAGATTTTACCTTGCCAATCAATTATATGACAGTTTAAAACTACTATATATATTAAGGACTTTTTATAAGACACAATCATTAGCTATGAAGTGTTACTAATTTTAAACACTACAAATGAAGACACACCGAAGTATGCATACACAATGTACGTATAATACTATAACATATGGCTATAACAGTATAATCAACAAGATACATCTTCGAAATCAAATAATACACTGCTACATTGACTGTTCTGGAATTGTGAATTAAAACATATTTTCTTTATAGTGGATTAGGAAACAAGTTAATCCAACGTATATTAATTCCTTTCCGCTTTGCGGGTGCGAATGTTGCCTTGTAGCGGCATTAGCCTGCTGTTTTTAATCTACAAGGGTGTCTTATATATAAGATAAAGATATGACTCTCTCCTTCCCCTAACACGGGTCAGCCTTTTATCGTCCCCTTCCAATGCACAACCATACTTGTAAATGGTGTCAAGGGACGGCCGGAAATCCAGTCCTTAATTGTTCTCCCTGGAAGGGGATCAAACCAGGAACCTTTGTGTTAGTAGTCCGATGCACTAACCGCTATAATTTTGATTCTTAAAATTAGATGTCAAACTCAAACACTAAGTTTGCTGAAGACATAATTTATTGAATAAATTCTGATCAGGAAATTATCCTACTAGATTTCAAAGAAATTATGAAACCAAATAACTTACAAATGCTGCTTGTATTTTGCTTGAAAGTTGTTGTAAAAACGGAATGATTAAAGTTGGTAGATACAGGTTTAAGATTGTTTTATAGGGTGACACTCCATATATGATGGCTGCAAATAAAGACAACTACAACTATTCATCTAAGGAGAAAAAAGGAAAGATAGAAGTAATGAGTTTCCTCAAGGTACACGTTCTGTCTTATCATAATGTATAAAATAATCAAAAAATAATACAGTATATGTTTACACTGATTTTTAATGTAACCTTAATTTGTCTGCATGTCTATCCGAACGTTCGTCCCAAAATTAGTTTCCATTCTCTTACTTGAGTTTGCCTCTATCAAATGTTATGAAGTCTATACAAGCTCAATAGTCAGTACTTCGGTACTTACATGATTTATAACAAACCCTTTCTAAAATTGTCCGTTTATAAATTTGAAATTATAAAGAAACTAATGTTTTAACTCCCTCATGCAAAGTTGACCTTAGATAGATTTGGTTCTTTTTAGGTCTTTTCACACATACCTCTTCAACTGTTTCGGTACTTATACATCATCGGCTTTCAAATATTTGGCTTTGAGCGTTCCTGATGAAATAAAAGCAAGAAAACAAGAATAGCGCTTCGGACGCATATAATTATTAAACGTGTTGTTTTTAATATTTGACACACGATGCTTATTTCCACAAAACACAGGTAAAGGTCAAATTTGGGTGGCATCAGTATAACAGTTCTCTAGTTACGGGGTATGTGTTCCGTAAACAAATGTTTGAATCCAAATTTCTTGAAATGTAGTTTGTAACGTTCGAGTTGAAAAAGTGAAAAAGAATACTTTGTTTAAAAAAAACAGATAGTGTTTGGCATTACAATAAAAGCTTGTTTCCGATAAAGTTGAAACATAAGGATATCTAGTATACAACTACGGACTAACGTGTATAAAACTATTGATTAATAAAACATTTGAGAAGATGTTATATTGATACTGTCTATTTTTTATATGAATATTATGTACCAATAAAAAGTCTAAGGTTACGCATTATGAGACAGACAAAACTGGATATGATAAGACGTATTTTGTTTTGTTTTGGCCTTTAATGTGCTGCCTCACAGAGCCAACGATACTATGAGACATCTTTTTGATGTTTGGGAGAAATAAGCGCTCATAAAGATTTTTAGCCACGCCTTAATTTGTATGTCGATGTCCCTTGTCAAGGGGCTGTAATTCACTGCTTGTCATAAGTCGCTGTCTGTAATACTTGTTTTTAATGTCATTTTTGTGACGTAAACGCATGTGGCCAGGAGCAAACTAGTCAAGATACACATATATATGTTTCTTCTATAATATTTTTTTAATAAATACATATAATTAGAACAAGCACAGTTCAGAACAATGGTAGGCTAGTGAAGTTTTCAAACATTGATGGACTGACTGAAATATTTTTTTCTGTCTCTAAAGAAACAGCATTAAAAAAATGTGGTTCACAATGAATATGGAGTAAATCATAAAAAAAAAAACGTTGATGACGTTACGGTCATGTGACAAACTTATGTTCATGAGATGATAAACAAAATTATCTTATCAAATCAGAAGACCAGTTATATTAAACATTACATAGAGAACATAGTGAAACAGTTCGTGTTCATCAGTGCCACTTTCATTCTTTTAGGACACTTCTCGCTAAAGTGACAGTAGTGTGAAATAAAACTTTTAAATTTTAAAGCAACAACTATTTAAATACTAACAAGTCTGAGGTTGGTTTTTTTTCTGGCACTCTTAACTCAAGCGTTCTACCAACAGATTCAGTTTTTAACAAAATAATATTTCACTTCATTGACTGAAACGTGATTATAATGGCCTAAAGTTAACGTTTGTCCCGTTCTTTGCATTGTGTAATTTATATTTCTCTCCAACTTGCTTATCAAAAGTAGTTTATTTTTGTTTACTTTGCTTTGTCCTCCATTCAAATATTATTACAAATTAAGTACGAGAGATCCGAGCTGAAATCTGAATTTTTACGGTATAAAACAGAGACAAAAAAAATCACGAATCATTTACCCAAAATGAAAAAAAAATCATTCTGGGCAGATTATATATTCCATTAAATCCCCTTAGTTACAGATTGTGGCTCTTATAGCCTCCAGTCAATGTGTATTTTCCTATTCATAACCATAACATATCGTCTGCTGTGTTGTAGACTGTCATGGCAAAGGAAGAACAAGAAGTGGCCACAAAAGTCTTCCATCAGAAAGGTCTAACACAAATTAACAAAGGTAAGTTTGTATATGATTTCATTTCATGAGTTGAATTCATCTGTGAGACGGCATAAAAAGATTTGAGAAAATACAAATGTGATTTTATAGTAAAAAGAAAATGAGAATTTTACATTGATTTATATGATCAACTCATACATGCGGTATATATTAAGGACGGCAAAGAGTACACGAGTACTCACTAGGAAGATCGATAACTCCTATACTTTTTAGTACTTATATGTTAGTTCTCATATACCTTTAATAAATCTAGAGACATTTCTACTCACATTACCACTCACTTTAGTTCCCTTTGAAATACCCTCCTCAGTAACGCTATTTTTAATATCGTTAAACAACGTAGATTCGTTTATCCTATGACTCCTATTTGTTGTACTAGAATTTGTTTTATTTTAACTGTGTAAGGAATTTCTATTTGGCTGTGAATTCCTGTTTGGTAATATTGTTCAGAATGTGTATTTTATTTGACATTGGATTTTAAGCAGCTAGCGATCCTTCAACATGATCTCTCTGGTTTTAATTTTATCTACTGTACTCATTACTGAGTAGGCTAGTATTTTGTGTTAAGGTTCTATGCTTCTGTATTGTGCAAGCAATTTTCAGTAAATCTAGACAATAACTTCCTGCTAAATTCATGTCATTATACTTTTATTATTTTTGGACGAAAGGCGCATCTGTTGTGAAAACTGCAAGGCTAGGTTTTTTGATGAGGGTTTTTTTTATTTTGAAAGGATTTTTTTCACATTTTGTCATCTTCTGTACTGATATGATTTCATTTTCGGTTTATCAATTTTATGAAGTTGATGTGTACAATTTCACTTTTTTGAGATCTTTAGGGAAGTCACTTACTGTCAAAATTTCTGTAATTTGTGAAGTACCAACTCAGCTTGATTTTTTAGTCACCTATTAATGTTTCATATTTTTTTCAACTGCAAAGAAAGTTGAGGAAGGCGACATATAGAGATTTTCATTACTATCAATTCATATCAGTTTGAAGATTGTTTTGAGGCCATATTCAATAGGACATGGTCAAGTGATTGAATTAATAAGCAATAAGCAATATTCAGTTTTTCTGCCTAAGTTGTATTAAAAGGAACTACATATAAACATATATAATAAACGACGATATTTTCTATAAAGTTATGTAACTGTCTGTTATTCTCAGTTTTTTTAACATTTTTAGGCCCTGCCAACTACATCATAGTCTGTAGACTGGGATAATAAGCATTTGTTTTAATTTATTCAGGCAAGACATATCTCTGTGTCAATAATTTGTTTGTAATAAGGCATGATTCGACATTTGATGTAGAACTTTATAATGTTGAATTGTACTACGTACAGCTCGAATGATACTTTTAAATTTATAAATCAGTGTTAGCTTGTGATATTTCTAAAATGTATAACGATCTAAACATATATGATGGATAACACCCTGTGTATCTTCTTGTTTATACTGCTTGTATTTGTGTCAGCAAGAGAACAATAAAAAATGATTTTGAATTTCATATCTTACATTTTTTTCGGTTTTATACATTTAGGACCCAACAAAGAAATACAGATATTTTCTGATATGGAATTTCAAGGTCTGTTAAGCAGCGGATCATACAAATGTTACTGGAACCGTGTTTTTCTTACCGGTCCATTTGGTGTTGGCAAGACATGCTTAGCCAAAATTCTAGTTGGAGATGAGGCTCCAGAGCAGCGAGAGTCAACAGATGGTATATGGATTTACCTCGGCAGAGCTGGAATGAATATAAAAGAACGTTGTTGGGTTTTCTTGGAAAAGGGTAAGTAAATTTTAAGACTATAAACAATAGAAATTGACTGAGGATATGCATCTCAGAGTAATTGGTTTAATTTTGAGTAAGGGATTGAACCAATATTTCAGTTCAAAGTTCGATTTATAATGTGAGGTGAAAATGTATCTCGAGTTACACTTTGAAATTAACTTAATTCTTTGTTTTATTCGTTGGTTTCCGTCTATTATATCGTCTTTACTTACTCTTTTTACCTTTGGTGGTAAATCCTTGGTAAGCCTAACATTATTATGTTTGATTCTTCTTAAACTTACTGAATATGACTATTTTGGGGTTACCATAATTAAACATTGTGAAACGTTCGAAAATCACTGATAGACATATATAATAGATTCAATAGTTTATTAAAGTCTCACCACATACATACAAGTATAAACACAATATAATATCAAGTACACAATATAAAATTTAGAATGCATGTGCCATTCTTAAAAGAACTATGAGAGACTGTTATATACAATTATAAAACAACAGAATTAAAACATAAGTTTTGTTATTTATACAAAACATAAAAGTGCAATATCACCATGCACATCAACATTAACGGTACCAATTTTCCTGCACCAGATGCGCATTTTGACAATACATCCAAAAGGTCTAAAAAGTATAGCCAAATCCGTGAAAGGAATCAGAGCTTTGCATGAGGGAGATACATTCCTTAATTTATAATAATTTCTAACATTTTGGTTGTCTGTTTTGCAAAAGTTTTCATACAACTTATCTGACACTATATAAAGACGTACATATATAGAATTCTATAACTTGAATGCAAATATGAATAAGTCAAAAATTCTGCACAACTCAGATAAATCAATTTTTCAAACATTGCCAGACAGTGAAATCATTATGTTTTATTTTTAGAAAAAATCTTGTCTGTTCTCCATACAACCTTTTACAGTCTATCTGTGCATTAGTTTGCGTGCCTACTTGGAAATTGTTAATGGACACTTTTATAAGGAAAAAAAATATATTATTGGACGATAACCTTGTGACGACGAATTATCATACCGATATTTTGAAGCGTCAAGTTGGTTGCCTTTTTCAAGACTACAAAATTCCTCTGTCATCAGACAGCAGCTGGTTTATTCAATATATAAACAGTCTATCACTATCCAAGTACTATCTCTGTGCTGATTTTGATTACATATTATAATTAGCTGGTACTGGGATGGGTGTTTAGATTATATCTTGTAGCATTTTGCCATTTGTATATAAAACTAAAGGCATTCATTCGATCAAATAAACGCTTAAACCTTATAATTTCAATATTCATTCATTTTCTACCATTTAAATTTTCAAACTGTCAACAATTTATCTAAATGTTGCAAATAGAAATTAAAAAAACTTAGAACATATTTTGTTTTAAAACTTAACACGTTTGAGTGTTTATTTACTACGTTTTAACTTTTGGTTTTCAATAAAAAATACTTCAATGATATTTGTAGTCAAACTTGTCGTATTCTTATAGATGATTTTTTATCATTTTAAAAATCAATGTAATAGAAACAACATAAATGCTTAATAGCTGTTACATGTACAGTACCGCCTGAGTTTAAATGCACAAATTACTTCCAATACATTTGTAAGATTTGTCTCTTATATTCTAATTTTTCAGGGAGACCAGTCAAAAGAAATATTGTCACCATTGTTCTTTTTGCAAACGGCATTGAAAACCTCCTAAAAGTGAGGCGTCCGTTTGGTTGTGCGATGCATACAATTTACAAGCATTTAGAATGGGGATTTTAGATCCGATGTCTCAAGTAAAGATAATGTCATCTAAGTTTCTGTCCCTATCCATTTAAACCTCGTTTTACAGTGACAGCCTTAATTTCGCTGACCTTCATCCTGGACGGCATCGTGTACTGGACCTACCTATTTTATTTATTATTAACTTGTTCGCGTCCTGAAAATGCATGACATATTTCCCACTGGATGTAAGGCATACAACTTTCAGCATGCAATTCTAAACCCTAGGTTTACCCTTAAAAAGGGCCCTCAATTACTTGTTCGAAATGTTTTACATTGTGTTGTGTCATATAGGGGGATGGGTAATCGTAATTAGAAAATAGTTATCGATTACTTTTTGTAGTGTGATCATATGGAACCAGGCTATGACTTTCTTAACCATATTTGGTAATCTAAGTATTTCCTAAGTTGACGTGAATCAATATTTTGTAATGATCAAAACAAACGTTTTGGAAACGAACTTTTGTTTGATCAATCCGATATACATTATTTCAGGGACATAGGTAATCGTTAGCAGCATTCAATTGTCATCGATAACTCTTTGCAATGTGATCACATGTAACCATTCAGTGTCTTTCTTAAACATATGTCTTAATCTAAGAGTATACCCTTAGTAGATGTGAATTTATGTTTTGCAATGATTAAAACAATGTCTTTGAAACGAACTTTTGTATGATAAATCAGATAACATATTTCAGGGACCATCTTGAATGCAACGGTGCAAAGTTTACTACGAAGTAAAGAAATAGCAATTCCAGGTGTTGTAAAATCTATCGAGGAAGTGGCAGATTCTGATGATGCTAAACATAGGGAGGAAATCAAAAATAAAGGTTCTGTATCTTTCAGTCTAGGGGCTGGAAAACGTATAGAGGAAATGCCAGATCGAAGTGGTGTTAACTCTAATATCAGTACTCCAGGTGTTAACACGATAACGTCAAGGTTGAAAGCTTTCTTCAGTCTCCCAAGTCGAAAACAGAAAGGATTTAAAGGTATGTGTTGTTAATATTATGTGTAAATATGATTTATGCCATATTGTGTAGTCGTCTGGTCTTTCTTGTCAGTGTTGTGCTTAATTTTGTCCATGTCACAGTTTATGTTAACCAATAACGTCGTTAAACAGTGAATAGCTGCGAAATTTCACTACAAGGTTCTATTCTTCAAACAGGAGGTTGGGATTGATTTTGGTGGTTATGGCCAAAATTGTCTAAAAGGACCAAACACTAGGATGTATATGCTGCTGGACAATTATGTGTGTATCTCTATGAAATTGAACCACAAGGTGTCACGACACGACCGAAAGGTTGGGATTTTTTTTGTGTGTTATTGTCCAAACTGTTTTGGAAGGAGGGGTCCAACAAAAAGTATTTTTATGTTACAGGACTTGTGTATAAATGTATGGATATCTGTGAAATTGTACGACAATGTCCTATACATCAAAATAAAGGGTTGGGCTTTATTTTGGTTATTATTGCCAAATCTGTTAAAAAGAATAAAAAAAATAGAATTTAAATGTTCTCGGACAATAGCTTGTGTATAAATATATGGCTTTCAATGAAGTTATAGCCAAAGGTGTCATACTAAAAAGGAAGGTTAAGAATTATTTTGGGGATTATACTCAAACTGTGAAGGAAGTAACGGCCATAAAGACTAAGATTTCCATGTTTCCTGACAATAACTGATGTTAAAGTCTATTGGTCTCTGTGAAATTTAAACCCGAAGGCTCTGTACTAAAAAGGGAAAGCTTGGAATGACTTTAGGGGTTAAACCCTAAATACTTTACTAAAAGGGGTAAACGATACTTTTTTCTACTTTGAATTAATTGTTTTTTTATAGAGCAATATCAATCGGGTTATAATTCAAAGACTTGAATTCTTCTTGTTCTTTAAAATGTGGAATCTATCAATGTAATGTGTTCATATTTTGCATTTTTGACTCTTTTTTCAAACTGGTCATCATTAAGGTCAGGAGAATCCAAAATGAGACTTTGTTCGATATTTAAAAATGAAATAATGGATTTTTGTATTTGCTGAATCGAAACATGTATTTAGATTTTATAGTTAAGGACCAGCTTTCAAATCGGCACAAATCGGGGTCTTTTAAATTAACCACTTTTTCAAATTCAACAAAAAATAATTTTCATGTATTTATATTATATATATTTTACTATTATAGTCAAAAAGGCTAATTTCAAACTGTTAAAATTGAAGTTCTTAGACAACAATCTTTCTGAGTCGTATCAACAAGCACACTGTAGACTATTTATTTTAATAACCCTATGCCAGATCATAGATGTCACCATTTATTGTTTGCGACACATATTTCCCACTGAACGTGGTTGCATCTTAATACACCTCACACAGCAAAATGCATCACCAATTTTAACAACTTTTTTACTGCCAAGAATGGAAAAGTCCTACGGATGACTATATTATATTCCCAGTCTAACCCTTGTGTGTAAAATGGTCTAGCCCGTACATGTATCATTTCAAAGATCTATAAAATAATCTATGTTTTTGAATCATTGATTTAATTGTATCAAGACATGACTGCTGAAATGAATATCATTGCAAAACATTTCAAAAGTCAAAACATTTGAAAAGTGAAACAATGCTTCGTGAATAAGGATTTGTCTGTTTACAAAACTTGTTTGACAAATTTTTAAATGTGCAATTAATTATGTTGTTTCAATATCTAGGAAAATTTAAAAAATATACACGATTATCTTTAACCTTTCATTCAGTTCTTACATACACAAAGCAACTTATATCTTTTGTTTTCAGGTCAAAATGTTGCTCATCTTAAATCTTCAAATGATGAAAGTGCTCTGATGCATGGAGCTACTAGAGATGATAGTGCTGGGAGAGGGGGAGACTCGGAAGATATATTGACTGCCAAGGACATGTCAGAGGATGAAATTATTAAACTAATCCGATCTGAATGTAATAAAGGCAATTACGAAATGATAATTGTCCCCATTGATTTATGGGACTTTGGCGGTCAAAAGATATATCACTTGACACACCAACTCTTTATATCTAGCAGAGGCACTTTTGTATTAATATTCAATGGTAGTAAAGGTATCCATGACGAAATACCTGACTACACGGACTTACCTGGCTGTAATAATCAACAGAATACTGCAGGTATGTTATTATTTATCAATGGGTAAAACAATCTGTCTTTTTCAATACAAAGAATATATTTTGTAGTCTTTCGATATAGATAAACTGTAGATTGCCTAAGCTCTCCTTGAGCATAAATGGCCTCAACATAAAAAAAAAACCAATAGGCTCCTTAGTGAAGATGTATACAGCATCAGAGTCAGCAATACAATATCTGGTATTTTTCGAAACATCTAAATGAACTGACTAGTCATTGTTTTAAATCAAAGTTTGTTTTATCCAGTATAAATAATGAAGAATTTCATTTTCCTTTCTTAAAATTTTAACACAAAGAGCGGAAGACTAATTTGTGAATGGTAATGTATAAAACTGATTATGCTTAAACCCTACATTCTTTTGTTGCGTAATTCAGTTTATAATTCCTACAAATATATACAAAGTATTGTTAAAAGCTATGTCTGCGAGAATACAAAATATGTTCACCTCAAAGGAAAGATAAATAAGCTAACAACAGAAATTATAGAAAAGTTGTGTTTGTTTTAATTCAACAATGCTGCTAACAATTGAAAAGATATCTTCAATTGATATGATTAGATAGTGGTAATGAGAATCAATTATTTTCAGTTCTTTATAAATGCCTATTGTTCAGTAATTATTGGCAGGCAATGTTATATTTTCAAACATATCAACATGTATGCGTGTTTATTGCAGTCTATCTCGTCCATTGGGTTAATTCAGTCCTTACATATTGTAAGACTTCGGCTAAAAATGGAGGATACCCAAAAATCAAATTTGTTGCAACACACAAAGATCAAGTTAAAGTAAGTACTCACATTAATTCAAGAACTGTGTAACTCTAATACTTTGCCATGTTATACAGAGTTACAATTAACTTTTGGGTTAACAACTCATCTGTCCGTTTTTTTTTCCTATGTCGAAGACTCTTTAAAAAAGAATGTAATAAGTTGAATTTATGAACATGCCATAATGAAATTGTTAGCGGTATTCTGATCAGCTGTCAGATTTCAGCCTAGATTATGGGATTTTCACAGTCAGAGTGTTTGAAGTTTTTTTTCCCACATTTTCCTGCCTTAGAAATGAGTAATTGCTTTTCAACATAAAATTACAAATGATGAAACAGATGTGTAGATCCTTGAAAACATGTAAAATGTATTGTAGCTATGTACCTTCCATGTAGGGTTTTAAAAAATATATAATCGTTCTAGACTAAATCATTCGTCGTAAAGATTTTAAAAGTTGTTGAAAGTACAGATCTCTGAAACTTCAAAAAAAACATTAGCCTGGACGTTTTGTGGGACATTCTGTTTTAAAAAAAAAAAAGGTGCATCTGAGATTTGATCCATCATAAATCATGGCCGCTGTGGCTTGACTTATTAAATGTAGTTTGAAGACATTTTTGGGCTTATCTTCATAAAATAGTTAAAGTCCATGTGACAGTATATGGTCAACTGTTATCCCTGTAGCCTCGGTCACACCTTACCGTATAGCACGAACGGACGCCTAACGGATGAAAATAAAAGTTGTCCGTTGACAAAATTGTTATCCGTTGGGAGTCCGTTGATGTACTGACCGAATAAAACGGACGTGTAACGGATGCATAACGGACACACACCGGATATGCAACGTACGAGAAACGGAAACGTACCGGACAGAACGGATGTCGAACGAACGTACATCCAACGGACGAGTACCGCATATAACGGACACCTAACGGAAGCGTACCGGATAAAACGGATGAACAAGATATACGGAAAAATCAAAGGCGACAATAATAATACATTTAAATCGCATAAATATTCAAAATGTGTCTGTGTAACTGGTTTTGGTTTGTTCTTCAAAATTCCGCCAAAGGGCAGTGTTTGGCCTGAATAAGAACTGCTTGATTGTGAAGACGTGCCTATACTCTAAGATTGATTATGAATAATAAAAATTCATGAACCTTAAGAAATCTGACATACCAATAATTGGGATTTCTGACGCAAAATTTTCAATTGGCATTTATCCGTTTCAGATCCGTTCATTATCCCTTTTATCCGTTATACGTCCGGTAGAAGTCCGTTTCTCATCCGTTCAACATCCGTTTTATCCGTTAAACGTCCGGTAGAAGTCCGTTGGTGAATTTATCTTTCAGACCTCCAACGGATGTATAATGGACACGTAACGGATACAAAACGGAAACGAAACGGACGAGTACCGTACAAAACGGATGCCTAACAGACGTTCAACGGACATTTTATCCGTTGGACGTCCGTTCAAAGTTTTGAACATGCTCAAAATTTTCCACAGGACTGAACGGACGTCGTCGAATAAAACGTACGCTTAACGAACATGCAACGGATATGAACGGATGTCTAACGGATAAGAACGGACGTCTAACGGACATGAACGGATTGAAAACAAGTTATCCGTTAGGCGTCCGTTCGAGCTATCCGGTAAGGTGTGACCGAGGCTTTAAGAATTCATTTTTGGAACTCTTGCAATTACAATTTCATTTTAAGCAAATGTGATAGAATAGTTTTAGTGAGAGGAAAAAAGTTTTGACTATCCTGTTCACACAATAAATCATTAGTATCGCTTGATTCACTGAATTGTATATTATTATACATTTTTTCATTTGTGTATATTTTAGGGTGATATTGAGGAACAGAGACGAATCTTAGTAACCTCAATTGAAAAACTCTTTGAAAATCATGGAGGAAAACAACATCTTCAATATCAACCACTTATTTTTGTGGATGCAAGAAACAAAGAGGACGAAGAATTAGACACATTGAAGAAGCAGTTGGTGGAAGTTGCATTAGACCATCCTAGTTGCGGAGAATTAATGCCAACCAAGTTTGTACCCCTTGAACTTCAATTAGCCAAAAAAGTAGAGGAAAAAAAGAAAGTCCTATCCATTGATAAACTGAAGGACCTTAACCAGCAGAATGAAAAACATGCATTAACCCCTGATCAGCTACAAAAGTTTCTGAAGGTTAACCATGCCCTTGGAAAACTGATCTACTTCGATGAAGCTTGCTTGAGAGATAACGTTATCATAGATCCAGTGTTTTTGGTAGACGTGCTACGTTCCATCGTTACTGATGAACAATTTTGGCCAGAACATCTCACTGAGGTACTTGGAGACCTTAAGGAAAGTGGAAAATTGCGGAAAAAGGATTTATACGAAATATGGAAACAAGACTGTTTCAAGGAGATCTCAGAGCACACAGAATATATGGTAGAAATGTTAGTACATTTGGACATAATTTGTCGACAAAAAGTCGATGAATATGAATCAGAATTGTTCTTAGTTCCATGCATGATTAGAACCAAAAGAGAAGACAACTCACACATAGATTTTGACAGAAGCATACATCTGGCTTATAGGTTTAAAGAGGAAGTTGTGCCACCTGCTATCCTTTACCGGTTCATTGCGACTTTCATATCAATTTGGAAGCTTCGAATCAGCACTAAATCCAGTCGTCTGATGATCTTTACTGACAGTGCTGATGTTACAATTGATAATGAACACGATATGAGAATTGACATTCAGAGAAACAGAATCATAGTTTCTCTTTCTCACAAAGAAAGCCAAAATTCCATTGTACCAACAATAGCATCAACAGCTCAGGAATGCCTCACACATGCCATTACACGCATTTCCAATTTCTATTTCTCAGTTTCAGAAGATTCTTGTTGTACTAGAGATTTGCCTTTTACCATTCAAATTGGTATAGTTTGTGGGTCAGATCTTTGCTTTTTTGACCACATGTTGAGATCTAAGGAGGAATGGACATGCCCCGATCACAATAGAATATACAAGACTAATAGTGTGTCCAGATGGTTTGCAGACAAGGTATCTATCTTTTATAGAATGTTTTTAACTTTTTGCTATTGAATGAAGAGTCAATTACCTTTTGAAGGTTTGAACGGTCATTTTGAACTTATAATCATATGAAAAGTTAGAGCAATTATTTAGATGTGTTCAGTGTTTCAGTAAACTTTCCGACTTCTCCTTGCAATAATCCTAACCCTAACCCTAACTCTAACCCATGAACTGATCTTAACTTACTACAAGTCAACGGTCTGAACATTACTGTATTTACCGTTGTACATGAAGTATAAACATTGACTGGATCATACAAATGAGTTGATAAAGAACAAAATAAAACTATTTCTTAATTTCGTGCTTTTCTGATTTGATCTTCATCAGGAACGCTCAATTCTAAATGTTTGAAATTCAAGGTTGTATTAGAACCGAACCAGTCTTTAAACATCTGTAAGAAAGAGCTCAATCACCATTTTGGAAAAAAGTCAAAATGCTAATTTAAGAACACTCACCATTCCTAGTTAGTATAAATACAAAAGCCACTGAAACATCAATACTTGCAGCTCAATCATATTAGAGTTAAGACATCATAAGTTCATAAAAATACAACTTCAGTTAATCTTATCTTACAGTCTCATACGGAGGGTGACAGATGCCTAGAAGATTGTCCAGGTAAGAAATATCTTAATATTACCAACATTTTATTTTAAAGGTTTGTGTGTTCGTTTATAAACATAAAAGACAATTTTGAAGTTAGACCAATGAGAAAAAAATCAATATGAATAAAACATGTAAAAGGCAAATCAGATATTTTGTATATAAACATATAAACACATACCCTTTGATAAGGTCGAAGTTCAATCAGATGTTTCATGCACATAAGCGAAACAGTAACGTATCAACAGATGCTTATCTATAGGTGTAATACCACCAAACCATAGTACGTCATATTCGGTTGCATAAGAAAAATTATTTCTGGGTCATAAACATATATCTTGGGTATTTCATGGAACTGTCTTTTTTTATTTGCGGTTTCTATAAAAAAAAAATTGAGGTTAAATGCTTACTAGAGCTTGTACACATGTATAAAAGAGGTGAACATTTGATTGCCTATTACTTCCATTGCTGGTTATTTTCTTATATCCAATGAAATTTTATGTGAATTGTTTGTCTATAGTACTGGGCAGGATAAAACTTTACTCAAGTCAAGTATTTCTTAATTTGAAACAAATAAAATTTCTGCACATTTCTTTGGAAAATGCAAATTTATCAAAAACTAATAGGGGACAATCAATGGTGGTATTACACCAATATGGTTAAATACAAATCTTATTTTGGATGTACATTTTAATATATGATAGTGATCAATCAACACACACCAATCAATAAGGTTAAATACAAATCAGATATTAGACTTGTATTAATAAAATCATCGAAAATACCAGACTTATAATTTTAACACAAGACACCTTTAATATTCAGAAGACTCGTCAGTGATACTTGAACAAAAATTATTATGATAAATAACAATTACACATGTACATATTGCATACATATACATGAAATTTATCTATCCACGCAAGCCAATCGATCTACGTACATAAATGACATTTATGTATCTACGCATGCCAATTGATTGATGTACATAAATGACATTTATGTATCTAGGCATGCCAATTGATTGATGTACATAAATGACATAAAAATATCAACACATGTCAACCTATAGAATCAAAGCCAAATCAATCATTAGATTTACATAATTGAACGTCCAGTAACCTATCAGTTGACAAATTGCTAAGTGTATTTTTGAAATACTTAGTATTGACCATTGTTTTTTCGTATTGTTAGATTCTGTCTCCCTTATCACATAAGCAACACGACGGGTGCCGCATGTGGAGCAGGATCTGCTTACCCTTCCGGAGCACCTGAGATCACCCCTAGTTTTTGGTGGGTTTCGTGTTGTTTATTCTTTAGTTTTCTATGTTGTGTCATGTGTACTATTGTTTTTCTGTTTGTCTTTTTCATTTTTAGCCATGGCGTTGTCAGTTTGTTTTAGATGTATGAGTTTGACTGTCCCTTTGGTATCTTTCGTCCCTCTTTTATCGCTGCTCAGTATTATTTTTGAGCTATTCATTACAGTTAAACTGGAAAGTCCATGATTTCTTATCTACTGTTATAGCTTAAGCAGACATTAAAAAAAATGGTACGAACTTGAGTTTTAATATATTACAGGTCTAGATATGGCATGGTTAGACAGCAATCCAGATGATAGACACTTGGGACGCTTAGCAGCTGAAATGACAATGGATGAAATACGAAAAATATATATGCACCTAAAGGAAAAGAAACCTGCTAGGTCATGGGAAATTATTAACGAGCCAAAAAACAAAGAGTCTTTTGATATCAAAATCAAAGCTTTACATGATTGGAAGAAGAACACACTGTATGCTTCATTCAAACAGATTCAGCAAAGTATGAGAGAGGAAGATATTGACATCCACATATTATGTCAGGTACACATGTAATGATAAACATATAATATTACACCTTCTGTACCCAAGTACCAAGTACATATTTCTCACGAGATTTCACAGATGTTTTTAAATGGTTTATCCAAATTATAAATCACGATTTTTTTAACTTGTCATTCCAGTAAAATATGTAAAAAACTTTGTTTTGCCAAAAAATGACAAGTAATGAGATTTAAACATTTATATATTTTCATTTAAAAGCAAAAATTATCTGCAAATTTTCAAAATCAACATATATTAATATATAAATTCCATTATTTATTTAATTTCTGCCATTAAAACATTGATTGCTTCATTATTTCATTATTATGTCAAAAAAACAAAACATGGAAAGGTAAACATACGGTATTAAACAATAAGTGTCCAAATAATTTATAGGAGGGATAATACAGTAAAAAAAAACTTTCAAAAATGTGTTTACGGGAGGGATTGTACCTGATTTTCATATGATGAAGACATAATCTTTCAATCAGTTTAATTGAGGTCTGGAGCTGGCATGTCAGTTAACTGCTAGTAGTCTGTTGTTATTTATGTATTATTGTCATTTTATTTATTTTCTTTTGTTACATCTTTTGACATCAGACTCGGACTTCTCTTGAACTGAATTTTAATGTGCGTATTGTTATTGTTTTACTTTTCTACATTGGCTAGAGGTATAGGGGGAGGGTTGAGATCTCATAAACATGTTTAACCCCGCCGCAATTTTGCGCCTGTCCCAAGTCAGGAGCCTCTGGCCTTTGTTAGTCTTGTATGATTTTAAATTTTAGTTTCTTGTGTATAATTCGGAGTTTAGTATGACGTCTATTATCACTGTACTATTATGCATATTTTAGGGGCCAGCTGAAAGACACCTACGGGTGCGGGAATTCTCGCTACATTGAAGACCCATTGGTTGCCTTCGGCTGTTGTTTGCTCTATGGTCGGGTGGTTGTCGCTTTGACATATTCACCATTTCCTTTCTCAATTTTATTAAAAAATAATCTAATGCATACATGTATAACTTCAGATTTCAAGAGAAGTTCAAAAAGACTTGGGTAAGTGGTAATTTGAAATAGTTTAAACTGAAAATTGCACTTTTGTAAGCATTTGTTTCTGGATTTAGTCTTTTTAGGATTGATCAATCGTTAAACAGTACTTGAATACAAAAAAAAGCTGTTTCACAACAACAAAAGAGGGACGAAAGATACCAGAGTGACAGTCAAACTCATAAATAGAAAAATAAACTGACTATGCCATGGATAAAAATAAAAAGACAAACAGACAAATAATAGTACACAAGAAACAACAAAGAATATTAAAGACTAAGCTACACGAACCCCGCCAAAAATTCGGAATGATCTCAGGTGCTCCGGAAGGGTAAGATAACATTTTGCGATTGAAAATAATAAATATGCCTGTTCATTTTTACATTTAGACCAACCAAAGGAGAAGTTGTTCATAAGACCATCCGGTTCAAATCTACAGCAACTGTCTGATCATATTGGTTATCAAACATATCAACTTGGAATCGAACTTGGGCTAAAAGTTGTTGAGATGCAACAGATTGAAAGAAACCATGTTACAAATCTTCGTAGCCAAACTGAGGAGGTCCTGAACAAATGGAGGAGACTTCCAGAAGCTACATATGAAGTTTTAGTCAAAGCTCTCCATCGCCTTGAATTATCTAGTATTTTACCATACATAACATATGAAGAAGGATTAGCGGAACAAGTGGAAGGTACGTATAGTTTAAATATGAATCCATTAGTCTGATATCACTTTTTTACATGAACTATATACTATTATTACATTTAAGATCTGTCTGTTCACGTAAACTAACATTACTTTCAATAGAGTACCACTAAAAATCTACTGTCACGTGAGATACTGGTCACAATCATATTAGTAGTCTCTAGTATTTCTTTACCGCAATTATTTATAACAAACCTTTCTTAAATTTACCAATTAGTGTTATAGCTAACTGTGGAACCCTCTTTAAATAAGGAATTGTTATCATTATTAGTATTTTTAATGATAAATTTGGAAATTGTGCTTAAAAGAAGGTTCCAACTCCATAAGAGAAAAGACCAAGCATAGCATGTAAATGACTGGAACGGCGATAATTCACATGCACTTTGTGTGAACGCTTCTGCTATAAAGTGAAAACAGCACGTGTTTTTTTTTTTTATTTTGTTGTAAGTATACACATGTTTCAGTGGTTATCTGAATAATGATATCAGACGAAGGTGGAAAATAACAAAAATATAAATCATTTTAATTACAATAGTAATAACAATCTTATTAAATATAATTTATATTTTCCAAATACAGAGAGAATCATACAGGATATAGAAATCAGTCAAATTTTAGATTATATGATGTCACATTTAGTGATATCGTCCGATGATAGACGTCGCATTGAGCAGGATGCTGGACAAGATGATCAGAATAAAAACTTGCTTGAATTAGTGAATAAAAGGGGAGAGTTCACTTATAATGTGTTTGTTGATGCACTACGGATAAGTGGATACAAAGATTTAGCAGATGAATTGAAACGCGATTCACAGAAAGAGGGCTCAAGTGAAGCATTAGAACCTCAAAATAAAGGTATGGGCTGTATTTTTACATGGAATAAAATTGAGAAAGGAAATGGGGAATGTGTCAAAGCGACAACAACCCGACCATAGAGCAGACAACAGCCGAAGGCCACCAATGGGTCTTCAATGTAGCGAGAATTCCCGCACCCATAGGTGTCCTTCAGCTGGCCCCTCAAAATATGTATACTAGTACAGAATACACAAATAGTAGTCTTTGTATTCAATTGATTGTCTTGATACATTTCAAGTTAAAAAAAAAAAAGATCATCTATTTATTTGTTAAATGAAAGTACCGAAGGTACAATCAATCAAGAAGGTGATGGTAGACTAGAGATAATCCATGGTGCAAAAATAAAAAGTGTTTTTAAACAAAACATATGAAAATAAACAATGAATTAACCCCCCAAAAAATGGGGAAAGGGAAGTCTCAGAAAGGCTTATATATTGTGTATATATTATATATAACGGTCTCATAATTGTGACATCATTGTTAATGCTAGAGTTTTGTATTCTTGGTCTGGATATTTTTGTCTGTCGTTGATATAATTGCAATGTAAACCTGGATGACCTGTGTTTTGTATTAACCATCATTCATTTAAATGATTTATAAAAAAAAACATACAGTATGTGTTTCTAAATTTTCGATTTTATCCTGAAATTTTTCTCAAAACTTTCTCCTCGAATTTTCCAAAATAATTTACTACATCTGCGGTCATGATCATGACATTCCGTGAAACTTTCGTTGTTTATTTAAAATCAAATTAAAAACTTCTTAACAATAAATTGTAGGATTGTCAGAGTGGACTGTTCCAGTGTATAGAGTTCGTCTGCAGAAGAATTATTCAAATATCATTGACTGTATAGATCATGAAAACATAGTAGATCATTTAATATCACGTGATATTTTGACAATATCTGACAGACAATTGATAAATGCTTGTCCAGCACAAATACAAAAGAATAGAAAGCTAATGGACATCCTTTTACATGGGAGTGAAAAGGGATTTATTGAATTTCTAAAAGCTATACGAGAAGACTCTGTTACTACTGAACTGGCAAATGAAATAGAAAGCACATTGGTTACAAGCAGAGATATATCAATCATGCATGGTTGCTACAAATAAACTTGAAGAGAGTAGGTTATACGTATATTTAAGTCTCCCAAACAAAGTTTGGAGACTTATTGTTTTTGCTCAGTTCTTATTATGGCACCCTCAACGGAGTTGGGGTGACATATTGTTATTCTACGTTTCTTTTTTTTCTTTTTTTTATTATTTTTCTTCCACTATTTTTGTCCGGAGCAGTTCTCAGAATAGAATGGACCAAAGTTGATGGAACTATGGTATAATGTTGACCACCATGCGAAGTTGTCCCTCTGACTTTGGAATGGTCAAGATGGCCAACGTTACCATGGAAACAGCAAAAATGCGAAAAACATCAAAATGTTCCGAAGTGGAAAAAACTTCACAGGAATGGTAACTGGCATGTGCTGATTTACAGTTTGACTTCGGAATTTTCAAAATGGCCGCCGTTACCATGGAAACTGCAAAAATGTCAAAAATTTCTAAAAGCTCCAAATTTATGAAACTTTTAAAAATGTTAATTTGCAAGTTTAGATGCACTCTTTGACTGAGGAATTTTCAAAATGGCTGCCGTTACCCTGGCAATGGGGAAAGGGTGCCATCCGTTATTGCTAGCAATTACAAATCTAGTTATTTTTATTATTCTTCTTCCTCTTCTTCCTCTTCCGCCACTTTAAAAAAATGAACTTGTCCGCAGCGTTTCTCCAAAACCGCTTGTCAGATGGACTTAGGATTTCATAATATAGTAGACTAATATGTCTAGGTGAGCCATCAAACTTTCGTTTGTGCATTGGGGTCTATTAAAAGGTATTTTGGGGGGTAGAAAGGAGGAAGGGGTTTATTATAGAACCCTATGGGATTTTATTTTCTAAAATTTTCAAATGAATATAACTTGAAAACAGTAAGTGATAGATACATTCAGTCTTCAGAAATGATTATAGGACAATAGAACAAATCACATGATATATAGGGGGAGTCCCTGGGGGTCATCCCCACCCCCTTCAATTTGAGAATATGCTTTTATCTTGTAAACGGTCCAGATCCCCACCCCTAAACCATATATATTCTTGAATGGAACGATAAAACAAATCAAATGAAATTAAAGGGAGGTCACCGGGGGTCATCCCCACCTCGTTCAATATAAGAATGTGCTATTATCTTTTAAACGGTCCAGATCCCCACCCCTAAACCATATATATTCTTGTAGGGGACAATAAAACAAATGAAATGAAATTAATGGGAAGTCCCTAGGGGATCACCCGATCCCTCTTGTTTGAAAACTTGTAAACGGTCAATATCCCCACCCCTAAACCATATATATTTTTGTATGGGACAATAAAACTAATCACATTAAATTAAATGAAAGTTCCTGGGAGTCACCCCTACCCCGTTCAATTTGAGAATGTACTATTATCTTGTAAACGGTCCAGATCCCCACCCCTAAACCATATATATTCTTGTAGGGACAATAAAACAAATGAAATGAAATTAATGGGAAGTCCCTAGGGGGTCACCCCGATCCCTCTTGTTTGAAAACTTGTAAACGGTCAAGATCCCCACCCCTAAACCATATATACTCTTGTAGGGGACAATAAAACAAATGAAGTGAAATAAAAGGGAAGTTCAGAGGGGGTCACCCCACCCCTTCTTGTTTGAAAACTTGTAAACGGTAAACATCCCCACCCCTAAACCATATTTATTCTTGTAGGGGACAATAAAACAAATGAAATGAAATAAAAGGGAAGTGCCTGGGGGTCGCCCCAACCCGTTCAATTTGAGAATGTGCTTTTATCTTGTAAACGGTCCAGATCCCAACCCCTAAACCATATATATTCTTGTAGGTGGACAATAAAACAAATGAAATGAAATAAAAGGGAACTCTAGGGTGGTCACTCCACCCCCTCTTGTTTGAAAACTTGTAAACGGTCAACATCCCAACCCCTAAATCATATATATTCTCGTAGGGGACAATAAAACAACTCAAATGAAATGTTGGTCAAGCCCTTGGGGGTCACCACCACCCCCTCCTGTTTGAAAACTTGTAAATGGTGTAGATCCCTACTGGTAAAGCATATATATAATTGTATGGGACAAAAAATCAAATCAAATGAACATGGGACTATATGAATGGGGAGTTATGGGAGCTTTGTTTGGGAGACTTCGTAACAGTATCCTGTTACAATTACTTCTTGTCATCATGTATCTTACAATCTGAAGATTTTGTAAATAACCTGAGTATCAAATAATTTGCAATCAGAAATAACTATTGGTTTTGATATTCGGAGCTTAATATTAATTTTGGTGAAGATATATATTTTTAATTCTACTATAAATTTTGAAACATTTATAAGGGATTTTCATGCTTTTTTCTCAATTTATCTGATTAAATAGTGTCTATTTACTTCAGAGACAACATAAAATGCCTGAGATTGGATTCAAGAAATATTGGTAATATCAAACGTGTAATCTCGTTTACATTATCAACAGGTTTCCCGTAAAATCTTGTGCTATGAAACAACATAAAATAAGAAGAAAATGTTTGGCAGAAGATGTAAAGAAGCAACTAAATCATTCTTACTTGAGTTTATGTACATTTATATATTAACAACTCAATATCTTATGTTTCTTCTGAGATTATATGTTTAAGGGAGTTCGCATCTCAGTTTCAAAGTAATTAACTTTTCAAAACACTAGCATATATTGATAGGGTTTTGATAAAGGAATCAAAAAGAGCAAGAAAAATATATAGGTCACCGTGCTTGTTTTCGAGATATTAGCCATTGAAATTTTGGCCGGAAAATCTTCTCTCTTGACTTTTGCATTGCTTTATCATTGACAAGTTAAAGTCCTCAAAAACTATTAAAACATAATTAAAATTTTATAAGACTTTAACATACAGCTTATCATTATACATGTAAAAGAATTATAAAAAGAAAAATGGGGGTCACCGGGCAAAATTTGTTAAGGCATTCAAAATGATAAAACTAGAGGATTCCGAAAATCTGACCAAAATTCCAAAACATGACAGGCGAGCTTCCTTAAGTTTTTTGACTGATAAATTTATGTAAATATTTGTCTATATTTTAATCTAATTGTTTTGTTCAGTTATTAGAGTAACTAATTACTACTGTCTGATTTGAATTGTATTTATCTTAATTATATTATATGTTATCATTTTTTTTTTTCATAGATAGTTTGATACGTATCTAAGTTAGTAAGTTATTCAGTTTCTAGTTAACGGTTTGTGAAATGTTGTAATTTTTCTAAGTTCAGATATGTAAAATAGCATTATGATAATAAATTCAATTATGCAGATTTAATGGAAAACGTTAGCAGTATGCATGACAGCTAAAAGCAACAACACGTGAACATGACTATCATTTTATATTGTTTTGGATTTGTTGTTTGCGTTACTTGGATGGATAATTATGTTTCATACCAAAAAGGAAACAAATTGTTAAACATTTTTCTATATTGCTTCAGGATATTCGCCATGTTTGAATGAATATGCATGCTACCTAAAGAAACAACAAATTTATTTGACTAAATAATTTTTATATTGATAACAGGGTTTGTTACCTGACCTGTGTGAATGAATACGTATGATACCATGAAGAAACAACAAATTCATTTGACATAATTTGTATATCAATTACAGTGTCTGTTGCCTGCGCTGTGTGGATGTATTTGTATGATACCTAATGAAACAACAAATTCATTTGACTTAAGTTTGTATATTGATTGCAGGGTTGTTGCCTGTGGTGTTTGGATGTATTTGTCAGGTACCTAAGGAAACAACAAATTATTTGACTTAATTTGTATATCCATTACATGGTCTTTTGCCTGCGCTGTGTGGATGCATATGTAAGATACCTTAAAAAAACAAACAAATCCAATCGACTTAATTCTTATCTTGATTTCAGTGTTTGTTACCTGCGCTGTGTCGATGCACATGTATGATACCTAAATGAACAACAAATTCGTTTGACTTAAATTTTATATTTATTGCAGGACCTGTTGCCTGTCCATTGTGGATGTTTAATTATAATACTTAAAGAAATATCAAATTTGTTTGACTTATTATTGATAACAGGGTGTTGTGTCTACATTGTGTGATACCTAAAGAAACAACATATTCATTGGACTAACATGTTATATTGATTGCAGGGTTGTTGCCTGTGCTATGTGACTGTATATGTATGATACTTAAAGAAATATCAAATTCATTTGACTTATACTTAATAACAGGGTTTTTCGTCTACGTTTTTAGGTTGCATATGTATCATGTGTATGATACCTAGGAAATATCAAATTTATTTGACTCCAGTCAGGGTGTGTTGTCTTTACTGTGTGGATGCAATCTCTGTTCATACGTTGTATGCCTTTGTATATGACAGTGATAGATGTTCTTGATGTGGTAGAAATGTCTATCATTTACTATTTTACCGTTAAAAGAGGGACGAAAGATACCAAAGGGACAGTCAAACTCATAAATCTAAAACAAACTGACAACGCCATGGCTAAAAATGAAAAAGACAAAGAAACAACAGCACACACGACACAACATAGAAAACTAAAGAATAAACAACACGAACCCCACCAAAAAACTAGGGGTGATCTCAGGTGCTGCGGAAAGGTAAGCAGATCCTGCTTAACATGCCGCACCCGTCGTGTTGCTTATGTGATAACAAATCCGGTAAATAGTCTAATTCGGTAGGTCACATTCAGGAAAGGGAAGGGGATTGTAGTTACGACGTAAGGAACATATCCGATATCATTTGTGATACGGTTATTCCATAACGGTCAACCAACTCGTGATGGCGTCCGTAAAATTTACGAAGGGATGATTTCAACTTCACCATTTGGAACTCTTGGTTTAATAGCTTCCTTGTGAGCAGCAACCCTCTATCAAGAAAATCATGATAGGAAATGCAAGCACGGGAATATCGTATCAATTGGGAGATATATACCCCGTATGCAGGTGCTGCTGGAATGTTGCTACTTAGAAATGGAAAGTTCACAATTGGAAAGCTGAAATCATCCCTTTTGTCGTAAAGTTTTGTTTTCAACCGACCCTCATTGTCAATTTCTAGATGTAAGTCAAGATATGAGACCGACTTAACTGTACATGTATCTGTAGTATCCTTTATCTCTAGCTTGATTAGATAGATGCGTTCCACATAGTCACCAAATGTTGAATTATTTAGTGAAAGAACATCATCTATATAGCAAAAAGTAGAGTTAAAGGATAGTGCTAACTTCTTATCTTTCTTCCTAAGAAGTTCCTGCATGAAGTCAGCCTCATAATAATAGAGAAACAAGTCGGCAAGTAGAGGGGCACTGTTTGTTCCCATTGAAATGCCGACAGTCTGTTGAAAAACAAATATGTTGTCAATCAAGAAATCAAGCATCTTGATAATATCAGTTTCAGAGAATTTTTTGTTCGAATCAGAGTGATCCTTCACAAAGTAGGATTTATCCCTCCCTAAGACAAGATACTTGTATCTACGTTGGCCATTCTTTTTTACGAAGCAACGCAATACCAACTCTTTCAATTTGTCTTTTAGTTTGGAATGTGGAATACTAGTGTACAGAGTAGAAAGTCAAATGTTTTAATACTGTTACAAGATGAAAGAGGGTTAGATTGTATGTACTCTAAAAGATTTTTGGAATTTTTAAGTATCCACATCTGATTCACGCCCCCTCTAGAATAGGCAGTTTCACAATAACTTTGAAGCCCGTCTTTGATTGCTGATAAAATAGAGGTTAATAATTTAGAAAGAGGTTTCGTGGAGCACTTGGAAGACCCAGCAATATACCATTGTTTGTAAGGACACTTTTGTAGTTTAGGTATCCAATACAGTGATGGCAGATCCAGTTCTTCATCTTTGGTTGAAATTCCAAAGGAACACAGAACAGACCTATGATTATCCAGGATTTCCTCTTTGGTAAGTGTCGTGAGGGTATATGTTGAGTTTCCAAGTGAATTGTCAATACCTAATTCGTTTATCAAGCAGTTAATGTAATGAGTTTTACATACAAAAACGATGTTGTTTGGGGCTTTATCTGCAGGGACAACAACATATTTGTCATGGAGGTAGGATAGGTGTTTTGTAACATTAGGGTCTTTAAAGATTGACGTAGCATGGGCATTGATAGACCCATTCAGTTTCTTAATTCTGATTTGTATCACGACCTCACTGCCTTAATCCATTCGGAAAGAGTGTCTACATCTTCCTACTCGCGCTTAGCCCATTACCTGGCATAATCCTTAACTGAATCCATCAAAATTTTAAAGTTGAATTTCCAATTGATGGATTTAGGCTCACGATATTTTGGACCTTTCGATAACACATTTCGTAGAGAAGTGTTATTAACAATGTTAAGGTCACCGGTAATAACGTGGCCAGCAGGATTATATATGAATTGGGAACTAGCACAAGTGCAATCAGGAGGTTAACATGTTTAATACTGTCACATTCTGTATAATTATGTCTCTAGCAAGTCAGAAGACTCTAAATCAGTGGTTGTCAATTTTGCTGTATAACATTTTTTCCGTTTTGTACATACATCTTTCCGGTGTTTTTTTAGTTAAGTAAGAATTATTTAGATATATGATGGAAGCCTTGTTTATGTTACTTATTGTTGAAGGATGTAAGTTGTTATATACATTGTACTTTTTACGTCATTTGGTTTGTGTTGCAGAGCTGTCTTATTGATATTCTTACCATATTTTCTTACTTTTATATTAAAATTCAATAAAATTAATAAAAGAAACAAAAGTTTATAATGCATGTACAGTACTTGCAACCTTAGGCGTTACTATTTCAGCGATCAATCAGCGGTCATCGATCAGTCACCGATCAGTCAAGTTCGCGCCAAACTCACGTCAGCAATCCGTCAGACTTATAGTAAAAGTAATTGACTGATCGGACTGATCGGACGGATAGTACCGATCGACCTTGATGACGGATTGAACTTCAATTAGTCACATGATAAACTAATACAAATTACGGAATCTTAGTTTCGTTTAATTTAATTAAAATTGCAACTCGTGAAAATTGAACGTTCAATGATACATTTTGTTTATTAATTATTAAGCAAAGTTTTATGAAATGAAATGAAAATAAATGTACAGAAAAAACTTGAATTAAAATATCATCATTAAAGAATGGTCTTTTTCGTTTTATTTAGGTTATATATTTTCAAACCCGGCAAGTTCTAAAACGGTGTCTACATCGCGATTTTGATTTTATTATTTTCCAAACATTTTTCAAAAACAAAATGAAAGGATCAGTTATTGAAATTTTTGCATACTTATCATCATAAAGTTCTTTCAAAAAAAAACTTATCATAATCACGGACTTTCTATATTCCTGTCACAGTCGACGCCTTTAAAATAACAAATTACAAAAATAAATGCTGTTCTTTTAACAAGAAATATGAATAATTTTAAACGAATAAAATAGTATCATTTTTAATAAAAAGAAGAAGAATTTTGGTTATTTTAAACAATGCAAATAAAATTTTAGTATGATTTCTCTGTCATTTTTTTAATTTTATGAAAAAAAAAACTATTCTAAACTATAAAAAGTACAAAATTCCAATGGCGGTCAAAAATTTTCAGTAAAATGAAGAAATATTTGCATTTTGAGCAACGCGTACAAATATTTAATATCTTTTTCCTTAAAGTAAGCATATTTTATGAAGAACAGCCAATCATGAAATGTACAAAAAGTACTGAAATCATATGACAGTTAATAATTTGTATCAAAATAAATCAATAACTGCATTCTTATTCCACAAAAATAAAAGTTAAAGTATTTTAAGTCTTATTATATCTCAATTCTGATTAGAAGACTTGTCTCATGATGGTAAAAATAACTAATTTCAAATAAAATAGTATTTTAAACAATGCGAATAAAATTTTAGTATGATTTCTCTGACATTTTTTTTATTTTTTGAAAAAAAACTATTCTAAACTATAAAAAGTACAAAATTCCTATTATTTACTGATCGATCGTTGACAGTTGTCAGGGTAACTCTCACATAGATTATTTGACTTATGTAACGGATCCTATGGGTCACCGATCACCGATCACTCATCGATCAGTCAAACATCCGTCACCGATTATTCACCGATCAGTCAAGTTCATGTCAAACAGTAACGCCTAAGGTTGCAAGTACTGTAACTGTGAACATAAAAAATATAGTTCATATAGTGTGGCGGAAGATATTACAAAAAGGAGGAGCAATTCAATGAAAGGAAGGAATTTAATTTTCATACAATAGCTGTTAATTTAATTTGACTGCATCACATATGTCTCATACAAAAATAACAAGTAATGTTTTCATATAGTTCCTGTTTTCCTTCTGTTATAAAACTGTTTATTTACTTTAGTCATCTCCTTTCAAAAGTATCTGGAGATTTAAACACCCTCTGTGAATGATAATGATTTTAAACATGTTGGATTTAAAGCATGGCAACATTGTGGGCAAGCAATTCATATTATATCATAAAACGTCTTTGCCAACTTCAACAAAATTTGGCAGAAATGTTGTTATTGAACTGTTCTCTAGATGCGATTGCCAAATCACAGATGAAGAACGCAACCACCAGAGGCATATTTGAGTTCTAATTGATAAATGGAAAATCATAATAGATGGAGATGAAGATTTTGACCATCAGATGCATTCAGTAATTATAATAGATGAGACAGTTTTAATACTTCTTGATGAAGAACCCGACTACAAAAGACAATTTTTAATTCGATTAGATGATGACTACGAGAGGCAATCTTTCATTCTAAGTTTTGGGGAATTTTGGGGATTCGGCTACCAATAGCAATATTTGATATTAGTCCCCCCCCCTTCCCGAAAAAGATCCTTTGTAAATAGGGTTATCAAAGCTTGATTAAGCGGAAGTCATGTTCTGCTATTTTATTCTTTTTATTTTACCGGAACATTGATTTATATTGTATTTATATTCCATATATAAACTATGCAGGCTCATTTGGGTATCCTTTTCTAATTTTTGATACGAGTGCACATGCTTTTTCATAGAAATTATAGATAACTACCATTGTAAAGTATTTTCTACAAGTTGCGTTATAGTGATTTTTGTAAATATTTATTCTACATTATGTTTTTTTTTATCAGATATAAATTATCTTGTTCATTATTTTTTTCTGCCATTTGTGTTATAATAAATTTTGTGTATATATATATATATTCTAAAGTATTCTTTTTATCGTATATGAATAACAAGTGTTCCTACCATTTGTGTTATAATGAATTTTGTATATATATATATAGTCTATAGTATATATAGAGAATATCATATGGCTTTTTCAATATCGCATCCGTATCAACCCGAGACACCAATATAATCCCAAGAGCTCTGCTCGAGGGATTATATTGGTTGAGGGTTGATACGGTGTGTGATATTGAAAAAGCCATATCATATTCATTTTATTATATACATATATCTCAAGTAGATGTTTTTTTATGTGAAATGACTTCATACAGATAAGGAGGATTGAAATGACGTCATACAGATTATAGGTTTGACATGACGTCATACAGATTAGGGTTTTGATAAAGCCTTTGCAACAGTGACTGCAATCGATGACGTGACGTCATACAGATTAAAGGTGTGATAAAGCTTTTGCAACCGTGCTTATATCGATATTATCACGGGTGGCTGATACAGCACGCTTGCCATTGATTGTATTACACATACAATTTATATGTATTTTCTACTAAGTATATAATAATATTTTTTATCATCTATGAATAACAAGTGTTCCTGCCAGTTATGTAATAATGAATTGTGTATGTAAATATTAAGGTTCATTCTGTTGTGTATTAGTTTAACACATTAATCTCATGACGACAATATAAAATGAAATATTTGATGGTATTGTGTTTTTCTTTCTTTTTCGTATTTTACATGTTTAACTGATTTCTGCACTTATTTCAGTTAATATTATTAAATGCAGTATACGGCTAGAGTTGTTCGGACATCAATATTTTTTTGAATCTAGCATGGAGTTTTACAAAACTTGGACCCATTCCTTTTCAAAAAAAAAAAATATATTCAAAGCAAAAATTTTGATAAATTTTAAGTTTTTTACTATTCCATATCTTTTTGGTTAGTGTATATAATAGAAAAGAAAGGATATGGGGTATTCATCCATGACACAAAATCAATATTTACAAAGCAAAACAAAAACATAGTGTCGCCTTGGAAACGAAACTAACAAAAACCTGACCTCACTGCAAGTTTTAAGATGGCCTCTAGCACCGGTTTGAGCGGAATTCTTCGCAATCTGACGATCACGCCTCAACTGTGAATTGAAGAACACAACCTTGGAATAATAGCAATTATATAAACCTGGCTAAAATCAAACTCGGTCGACATCGAGATAAATGTTATATAATTTGATGAAATGTATCAATAGGGTAAACAATAAGGGTATATACTCTGTAAGATGTTACACTACCAGCGAGAGCCTGGTAAAAAAAACACAGTAGAAAGTAGTACATATAAAAAACAAAATAGTTCATACGCATAGGCGTAAATATCAAACTATGTAGAATATATTTTGGTAATTTTGGTATCAAAAGAAAGATAAAAAAAACTGATGACCCTTGTCGAAAACACCTGTTTACTGACAATTATAAATAATACAAAAATGTATGAATTAATTCTTCAATTGAGGGCATAAAAAGGTTGTTTCTCAGATATAAAATACCTGTTTTTGTGTTTCCAAAGTTCCGGAAACCAGTATATTGACTCCTCCCGACGAAATCATAACAGATGTAGCCCGCCTTACTTAACACTTGTATTATTTTAGATAACTTCGCAGGCATTAAAACACTGTTAAAAAATAAAAACAACACGTTTTATAATTTCATGCGACCGAAGCGCTTTTCCGGATTTACCTTTATCAGGAACGCTCAAAGCAAACAAATTGAAATCCGAGGATGTATACGTACCGAAACCGTTGACAAAAATGCCTAAAATAAATAGCCAAATTCATCTAAAGTCAACTTTGTCTAAGGGAGTTGAAACCTTAGTTTCTTAATAATTTCAAAATTTATAAACAGACAATTTTAGATAGTATGTAAAGAGCAAATATCTATTTACACTCAACACATGTTTCGTTAAATTTTAGACACAGTCTGGATATCAATTTGTTAGACATCAATATTCATAGAATTTGATAAAGATTCATTATGGTTAGGAGAGAAAATACTGTTTTCTTTTGCATTTAACGTACATATATGTCTGGAATTAAATGTATATGTCAAAATTTTGCTTAAATCTTCATGGAATGTTATTACACTTAGAAATATTTATCCTCAGAATCAAGAAATGGCATCAGATGAACAAGTTTGATTCGTTTATAATGTTCTCTAGTTAACTGATATATGAACTTTGACACTTTCCCCATTTCTATTCTCAATTTTTTGTTCTTATGTTGTGCTGTTTGGCCGCTGACTATATATAAGGTAAGAAGGGTTGAGTGCTCATACAAATATTATATTACTAAGCTAGTATATTTTTTTCAGTGGTTGTAATTTGTTGAAAGCTGTCTTATTTGTGTTTTATCATTGTTTTGTTGTTTAGCAGGTGGTTTGTAATTTCAGTTAGAATTGTTTCTCATTTTGACATGTCAATCTTTATAGCTGCTTACTTAACGATGTAGGTCTGCTTATACAATGTATATGTTAGCTGAACATATAGCTGCTTACTTAACGATGTAGGTCTGCTTATATATGTTAGCTGAACATATAGCTGCTTACTTAACGATGTAGGTCTGCTTATATATGTTAGCTGAACATATAGCTGCTTACTTAACTATGTAGGTCTGCTTATATATGTTAGCTGAGCATATAGCTGCGTACTTAACGATGTAGGTTTGCTTATATATGTTAGCTGAACATATAGCTGCTTACTTTACGATGTAGGTCTGCTTATATATGTTAGCTGAACATATAGCTGCTTACTTAACGATGTATGTCTGCTTATATATGTTAGCTGAACATATAGCTGCTTACTTAACGATGTAGGTCTGCTTATATATGTTAGCTGAACATATAGCTGCCTACTTAACGATGTAGGTCTGCTTATATATGTTAGCTGAACATATAGCTGCTTACTTAACGATGTAGGTCTGCTTATATATGTTAGCTGAACATATAGCTGCTTACTTAACGATGTAGGTCTGCTTATATATGTTAGCTGAACATATAGCTGCATAAATCCATTTGGAAATTTATTGATAATTGTATATTTGTTGTAACATTGGCAATTATACCAAGTTATCTCTTTTGTATGGTTCATTTTTTTCGCTGTTAACAATACAGTTTTACCCTGACAGCAGTAATAACATTGTATAACATTATATAAATAACACATAGCTGAGAGGGTGATAGAGCAGATTGGTACACCGAGAAAAAATTGTCAACCGCGGAGAATTGATACGATATTCCCGTGCTTGCATTTCCTATCATGATTTTCATGATAGAGGGTTGCTGCTTACAAGGAAGCTATTAAACCAAGAGTTCCAAATGGTGAAGTTGAAATCATCCCTTCGTAAATTTTATGGACGCCATCACGAGTTGGTTGACCGTTATGGAATAACCATTTCACAAATGATATCGGATATGTTCCTTACGTCGTAACTACAATCCCCTTCCCTTTCATGAATGTGACCTACCGAATTAGACTATTTACCGGATTTGTAATCACATAAGCAACACGACGGGTGCCACATGTGGAGCAGGATCTGCTTACCCTTCCGGAGCACCTGAGATCACCCCTAGTTTTTGGTGGGGTTCGTGTTGTTTATTCTTTAGTTTTCTATGTTGTGTCATGTGTACTATTGTTTTTCTGTTTGTCTTTTCTCATTTTTAACCATGGCGTTGTCAGTTTGTTTTAGATTTATGAGTTTGACTATCCCTTTGGTATCTTCCGTCCCTCTTTTATTACCACTGGGTCGATGTCTCTGCTGGTGGACATTTTGTCCCCGAGGACATCATCCGCCCAGTAGAAAAAACTACAACTGCATGAACTTACGAAGATCAAGCAGGAAACTGGCTCGGACGTCGCCCAGTATAAAAAGGTCCGAAACAGACGTCACCATGGACACGGTGTCGTCTGATATGGCAGGTGTCCCCTCATCACCAGACATGACTAATATCTCAAACACGACTCATTCAGATCATCTTCCTAGTGACAATAGCAATATTACACATATACAGCCATGTTTAGTTCTCCTTAAAGACATTTTGAATGTTGATGACACAGTACAACACTGTCGCATTTCAAAATGTGAGACTCAAGGCTGCAAAACTTGTGCTATTTTAATTACAGATGCTGAATTCACTAGCAATTTGACCAAGAAGTCATATTTTACCAGAAGTTACGATGATCTGAATTGTAAATCGATAAATGTCGTCTACGGATTAGAGTGCAACCTTTGCGGATTGGTATACGTCGGTGAAACGGAAGGAAGGCTAAACAAACGTATGTGCGGTCATATATCAGACATTAACCTCAATGCTAACGACATTCTATACCAGCATTTCAATCAGCCCGATCATTTTATCGTTTCTATGACAGTTCGTATTATCGAAAAGATATACCATAGCTCAAACAATCCTAATCTTTCAACGACTCTCCGTAGACAAAAAGAAGACTACTGGATTAGACAATTGGGAACTGCAACACCTTATGGCTGCAATGACAAAATTGATGGTATAGGTATTCTATCTAGTCCTTCGTGTAACTCGGTGAATGTGATGAATATTTTCAACTCGACTCCTCGACGTAGTAGACGCAGTCATGGTCATCGTCATTATACATCACCTTCTCTGCATGATGTCTCTACTAATGACTTGCTGCCATTCATACAAAAGCCGTTAGGTATTCATCACATTCGCACGAAACTTTATTCATTACCTCTTTCAAAACTTCATTCTCTGTTCAATTTATGTTTGGAATCCACTGTTACAAACCCTCATTCAAACCAATACAAACTTCAAGCTATAATTTCGGATATTGCAAGTCACAGACCTTTCAAGCCAGTTCGCATTGGAAAAGGTGAAAAAGAGAAAAGATCTTTTCTAAGTCTTAACTTTGCCAACAAAGGTCTCGATGGCGTCAACCTAGGCAATATCCTTCATCATAAATTAGTTCAATCGAAAATACCTCCTTATTTCAAAGACCAGTCTGTACCAATAATTTCTTATACCTATACCAAACCTATTGCAACTAAAATTTTCAATTACAAACGTGTTTTGCAGGATCTCGATATTGACGACTTCAAGTCTAAACCTCCTGATTGCACTTGTGCTAGTTCCCAATTCACATATAATCCTGATGGCCACATTATTACCGATGACCTTAACATTGTTAATAACACTTCTCTACGAAATGTGTTATCGAAAGGTCCGAAATATCGTGAGCCTAAATCCATCAATTGGAAATACAACTTTAAAATTTTGATGGATTCAGTCGAGGATGATGCCAGGCAATGGGCTAAGCGCGAGAAGGAAGACGTAGACACTCTTTCCGAATGGATTAAGGCAGTGAGGTCGTTGATACAAATCAGAATTAAGAAACTGAATGGGTCCATCAATGCCCATGCTACGTCAATCTTTAAAGACCCAAATGTTGCAAAGACCTATCCGACCTCCATGACAAATATGTTGTTGTCCCCGCTAATAAAGCCCCAAATAACATCGTTTTTGTGTGTAAAAGTCATTACATCAACTGCTTGATAAACGAATTAGGTATTGACAATTCACTTGGAAACTCTGCATATACCCTCACGACACTTACCAAAGAGGAAATCCTGGATAATCATAGGTCTGTTCTATGTTCCTTTGGAATTTCAACCAAAGATGAAGAACTGGATCTTCCATCACTGTATTGGATACCTTAACTACATAAGTGTCCTTACAAACAACGGTATATTGCTGGGTCTTCCAAGTGCTCCACGAAACCTGTTTCTAAATTATTAACATCTATTTTATCAGCAATCAAAGACGGGCTTCAAAGTTATTGTGAAACTGCCTATTCTAGAGGTGGCGTGAATCAGATGTGGATACTTAAAAGTTCCAAAGATCTTTTAGAGTATATACAATCTAACTCTCTTTCATCTTGTAACAGTATTCAAACATTTGACTTTTCCACTCTTTACACAAGTATTCCACATAACTCTACTTTCCGCTATATAGATGATGTTCTTTCACTAAACAATTCAAAATTTGGTGACTATGTGGAACGAATCTATCCCATCGAACTAGAAATAAAGGATACTACAGATACAGTTAAGTCGGCTTCATATCTTGACTTACATCTAGAAATTGACAATGAGGGTCGGTTGAAAACAAAACTTTACGACAAAAGAGAAGATTTCAGCTTTCCAATTGTGAACTTTCCATTTCTAAGTAGCAACATTCCAGCAGCACCTGCATACGGGGTATATATCTCCAAATTGATACGATATTCCCGTGCTTGCATTTCCTATCATGATTTTCTTGATAGAGGGTTGCTGCTTACAAGGAAGCTATTAAACCAAGAGTTCCAAATGGTGAAGTTGAAATCATCCCTTCGTAAATTTTACGGACGCCATCACGAGTTGGTTGACCGTTATGGAATAACCATTTCACAAATGATATCGGATATGTTCCTTACGTCGTAACTACAATCCCCTTCCCTTTCATGAATGTGACCTACCGAATAAGACTATTTACCGGATTTGTAATCACATAAGCAACACGACGGGTGCCACACGTGGAGCAGGATCTGCTTACCCTTCCGGAGCACCTGAGATCACCCCTAGTTTTTAGAGGGGTTCGTGTTGTTTATTCTTTAGTTTTCTATGTTGTGTCATGTGTACTATTGTTTTTCTGTTGGTCTTTTTTCATTTTTAGCCATGGCGTTGTCAGTTTGTTTTAGATTTATGAGTTTGACTATCCCTTTGGTATCTGCCGTCCCTCTTTTCTTGACGCCATCGAGACCATTGTTGGAAAAGGAAAGATTTAGAAAAGAACTTTTCTCTTTTTCATCTTTTCCAATGTGAACTGGCTTGAAAAGTCTCTGACTTGCAATATCCGAAATTATAGCTTGCAACTGTAGCTGTGTATTATTCCAAAAATGTTATAGACGTGTATTATTTCAAATATTTATTTCATCACAGCTTTGATGTTTTAAACTAAACCATTGTCTCGTCAGTAATTATCAAAAATCACTATTTTTCATGTTTATTATAAAGAGTATGATATTTTTTATTGCAACCTAAAACTGTAGATCTAAAATAATGAAATATACAGAAAGCTCTGGTAATTTCTTCAAGTACCCATGCTATGTCAACTTCAAGGGCCTGTGAATTAGTATTTTTCTTTTGGTTTAGGTCCTTCATATTTGTTTTTAGTAAGTTAACACGTAAGTTTTCTTGTTTGAATTGTTTCACATGTTTCGTATCGGGTCCTTTCATAGCTTTCTACACGTATATGGTACAAATATTTCTCATTATTGACGACTGTATGGTTGCCTATAGCTATTTATACATTTTCCTCATTTGAACTCTTTTGGATAGCATTGGTTCTTTGCAAAAAATACTGCATCCTTTTTTATAAATAAGACAGTTACAGTAACTTAAATCGATACAACTGTAATGAAAATGAATTTATATTAAAGGCTTTTATCAAAAATAGGGAACGTGTCCATGGGACACAAATGATGCCCCCGCTAGCATTAACGTTATAAAGGGTCACAACTCAAGAACTGTAAATGTGACGCTACTAAAATCTGAGTTATGGGGTAATAAGCATTGTGTATACATTTAAATTATACAGTATTGCGCAATAGATTTGTAAGATATTGACATTTGTTTTGTGTCAGAAACCTATAATTATACTATGTCAAGCATTTGATCGCTATCCAATTCAGAGCTGTATCAAGCTTGAATGTTGTGTCCATACTTGCCCCAACTGTTCATGGTTTCGACCTCTGCGGTCGTATAATTTTTTGCCCTGCAGAGCTTCTGGTTCCATTTGTAACGAGGCACAACCCTAGAGCAGTAAAACTGACTCCACCAAAATTCAAACTTGATCTTGGTTTTATGGTTAAAGTATTGTGTATTAGTTTCATAACATTTGGTTGAGCGAACTAGAGTTCAATAACAAACGAAAATATTCAGCAATTTTTACATATATAAAGGGGCATAACTCTAAAACTATCGCAACCAAATTCAAACTTGAGCAGTGTTTGTGGTAATGAGCATTGTGTATACATTTCATAACATTTGGTTAAGACAAACTAAAGTTAGAGAATAGAAAATTTCCAGTAACTTTTCTATTTGTTAAGTAGCATAAAACGCTAGAATGGTAAACGTGACGCAACTAAAACTCAAACTCGACTTGTGAATTGTGGTAATAAGCATTGCGTATAAGTTTCATACAATTCGGTTCAGGCAAACTAAAGTAAGAGAACAGAAACGAATTTTGGGATGTACGGAGGTACGTACAAGTGAGGGAAGGACTTTCATTCTTACAGAAGAACAAGGATAAAACTCAATACGGTGGGAGCATAACAACAGCAGTATGACCACAGGAATAAAAAGGTTATATACACTAGATTCATAGAGGTGCTTATAACCTGTAACACATTTTAGTTGCTGTTGTGAAATTAAGAATTGTCTTATGAGGCAATAACATTTAAAAATTTTTGTTTTAAGCCATTCATTTGATGTATTAGTAATCATTGTCTCTGTGTTTGGATAACAAAGCAATTGAATTCAATTTATATAGGTAGATATAGGAAGATGTGGTGTGAGTACCAATGAGACAACTCTCCATACAAATAACAATTTAAAAAGTAAACCATTATAGGTTAAAGTACGGCCTTCAACACGGAGCCTTAGCTTATATAGGGCATGTTATGCCTAAAAACTTTTCAAGATGCACAGGTTTGTCTGTAATCTATCTGAATTTTGAGGTGAAAATGCAGCCATTGTAGCCAAAGGGTACACATCGTGAACCTTAATCATTTCTACAGCACTTGTCTTGATACCCTGAGCTATAATA
This sequence comes from Mytilus edulis, assembly GCA_019925275.1. Taxonomy (NCBI): domain Eukaryota; kingdom Metazoa; phylum Mollusca; class Bivalvia; order Mytilida; family Mytilidae; genus Mytilus; species Mytilus edulis. Next base: position 5,903,306 of record CM034358.1, on the reverse strand, counting down.
TTCTAAGAAGTAGATGTTGACTTTTAATACGGATGCTATATGATACGAGTTTGCAATAATACAAAGGTGGTATGATGTAAATTATTGGAAGACTGAAGAAGAATTGACGTTGGGTCAATGTTTTTCTGCTGTCAGTTTGATCCACTTGAGCATGCTGAACGAGTGAAGGTCCTTTTGGCATCAAAACCTTCCGATCGATGTTTAGACAAAAACAATGCATTTTTTTTTATCAAAGCCGGTATTTACCTTTACTCGTCCTTGGCGTGAGACATTAGACATATCATTATCGAGGATCCGCTTTCCCTTCCGGAGCACATGAGATCACCTCTAGTTTTTGGTGGGGTTCGTGTTGTTTATTCTTTAGTTTTCTATGTTGCGTCATGTGTACTATTGTTTGTCTGTTTGTCTTTTTCATTTTTAGCCATGGCGTTGTCAGTTTATTTCAGATTTCTGAGTTTGACTGTCCCTTTGGTATCTTTCGTCCCTCTTTTATATTATATCACCTATGTTTTGTTTTAAACAAACCATTATCACTTGTGAATTATCCGACGGCTTGGTCAAAATGTCAACTTGTTCTTACATTCCCGATTCCTTCGATACACTCGGGCTTTTACCACGTTTACGTACGTACATATACTATAGTAAAAGTAGAGCGGGAAAATGTTCATTCATGACATATTCATGAATGAAAACGCAGTATCACAAACACTACTTCTCGGACCAGCCATGCGCTGAAGAGAAAATCACAAGAAATCTACGCGAGATTGATTTTCAAAATGAGGTTAAATTCATCTGAATCGTCGGTGAACATTCATTTCTTTTTTATTCAAGCTGTAATCTTTTTAGTCAAAAGAGTAGTTACTAAAAATTTCAAAAGAATCGTCCAAGAATAAGAATTCAAACACTAGTATTACATTATCTCTGAGCAGAATAAATTGCGATAATCTGTCACCGGAAGTTTGAGGCCGACGCCTAAGGAAAGTAGCAGTAGCAAGCTATAGCAAACTTTCCAAAAAAATGATGAAGTAGCATTAATATTTGACAAAACATTCGATTATAAGTTCATGATTAACGCAACATCCTGTCATGTTGGCTACAAGTAAAGATGAACATACGTTGTTTGCGTAACACGTGTTGAAACGTGGGTTTATTCCATTAATTGTAGAGTCGAAAATATTGTGTTCTTAATCATGAAATACATATTTGTATTTGTTTTGGGCTTTCTTCTGGTCAATGATTTAGTCAAATCAGCTGATGAAGATACGGCGGAAATGAGGATGATAATGTAATACCACCAAACAATGAAGATGCTGTTGAAGTTGATTCGGGTAAGCCGTGTTTAAGGTGTGACAAGTTACCGCTGTGAAATATCAATAATGTAATACCACCGAAAAAACGAAGACGCTGTTGAAGTGGATTTGGGAAAGTCATATGTTGAAGGTCTGACAAGTTACCGCTGTGTTGTAACATTAATGTAATACCACCAAACAATGAAGACGCTATTGAAGTGGATTCTGCTAAGTTTTGAAGAAGGTCTGACTAGTTATCGCTGTGTAATGACAATTGTGTAATACCACCTAACAATGAAGACGCCGTTGAAGTGGCTGGTAAGTTTTGAAGAAGGTATGGCAAGTTACCAATTGATGTGAAATAACAATAATGTAATACCAACAAACAATGAAGACGCTGTTGAAGTGGATGCTGGTAAGTTTTGGAGAAGGTCTGACTAGTTACCGCTGTGAAATAACAATAATTCAATACCACCTAAAAATTATAACGTTCGATTTTTTATTTTGTATTTGTTTTAATCTCATAAATGGTTTTCTTTTTTGCAGTCAACAAAACAACAGCAGCAATCAAGTAGAGGTCGTTTTACAAAATGCTTGCATACTTTGTACTATAATTCATTGGTCAGAATTCTTTCTTGAATACATACTATGTCGTTATTTAAATTTCTAAAATGTTTTAGGAGTTTCCTGAAGTGTTTTGTTGATTAATTTTGATGACATATTTTATAATTTTTTTGGTAAGAAAACTGACATCACAGATCTTTTAATGAAGCACTCCTCTGTTTTAGCTTTAGGGTTAACAGAAGGAGACGTATGTCCTGATTCTAAATGCCCGAAAAGTGAAAGATTTGAGTGCGCTCACAACATGTGTGATTTCAAAGCAACTCAATATTACAAAGAGAAAAAAAAACTCATGACACTGTGCTGGTAAGTATACCTTTCAAATGTAAATTTAATTATAAAAGTTTAGCATTATATGACATTAATACATATTATTGATATTTGTTTGCCATTACTTAAATATTTACGTCATAATACAAATTATCTGACGCACAATGAAAAAGTGATTATTAAATGACGTCAATAGTTATAGTGGGACAAATTCTTGAATCAACTAGGGCAGATTACTAAATAGCGATAAGGTGTATATAGCTAAACATTTTCAGCTAACAATCAAGGTAACTCTAACTGTAAAATCCAGTCTCTCTTTTTTTTTTAATATGTAAAATCCAGTCTCTGTGACTTTCATACAAGTGGGGGGGGGGGGGGTTAAGGGCTATAAAAACCAGATTTAATCAATCATTTTCTACATTTGAAAATGCCTGTACCAAGTCAGGAATATGACAGTTGTTGTCCATTCGTTTGATGTGTTTTATCATTTGATTTTGCTATTTGATAAGGGACTTTCCGTTTTTAATTTTTCCTCGGAGTTCAGTATTTATCATTGTTTATGTGATTTTACTTATTTTTTCATTTTTTTTTTATATATTTGATATTGCCACAAAGCGCTAGGTTTGGCTAGACACAAACCTCCCCCCCCCCCCCCCCCTTTGCACCCTTTTCCATTTTCGTTTTCCTAAAATGTCCAGTATCAAGTCGGTTGCCGTCTTGTTGTTCGTTGAATTGTCGTTTGTATTCTATTGCACTTCAGTGTATCTATTGTTTCGTTGATTTTATTTATATAATAGTTGATGTGTTGTCCTCGGGTTGTAATGTGGAATTCTTTTTTCTCAATCGATTTATGACTTTAGAACAGCGGAATGCTACTGTTGCATGTATCATGTTTATATATATATATATATATATATGTCTTTGTAGAAATGACATATTTTTGATTAATTCTTCTCATATGTCCAGTCAATCTAGCATAAATTTGACCCTAACCCGAAAGTTATTGCAACAGAAGATTTTTAAGTTTTAATCTAAAGCATTTTACCCCAAATATACACAGAAAAAAGTCCCATAAAATCTTACCTGAGGAAGACTAAAAAATCACCATTTAAAATATCTATGGAGGTTTGTATTGAAAAGGGAGATAACTCTTGCAAAAAAGGCAGAAATATCAATAAAAATTGGTACAAAATTATAACTATACCGCTTCTATTCATCAGAATGTATTGATTCTTGATTTTTTTAGCGGTCTTTAGAGTATAACAAACAACTCTAAAGGTGTTTTTACATATTTTATCAAGCTATAATCTAGATTTCGTAATTCATTAGTTGACCATTTATTGAATTTTTCAACATTTCAAGGTAAATAATCTCAAATATTATAAAGATATTTAAGCATGTATTCTTCTTTTTGTGGTTTAAAGATTCTTTAGATAAGTAAGTTGCTGAAAAAATATAATATGCAGATATAAACATTACCAAATTTTCAAATTATTTTTTCAAAATAACAAAGCCTCAAATTTGCAATTTCTTTAATGAAAAATGCACGAAAAAAATAAAGCTGCCCATAACACTTCGTTTTTGAACATTTCATGAGTAGAAGATTATATATTTTAGTCAAATACAAACGTATAACCCCATCAAAGTATCATACTTTACATAAATTTCAAGAAAAACAACCAAAAACTGACCAAAAAAGACTCATTTCTGCAAGAGTTATCTCCCCTTCCAATGTTAATTTCCATAGAAAATAAAAAATGCTCATTTTGAGTTTTCGTCACGATAGATTTTATGGGACTTTTTTCTATGAATATAAAGGACATGATGCTATAGATTAGAACTAAAAAAAAATTGGTTTGAGGTTTAATCTTAGTTTGACTGGACTATCAAGGGACAACTATTCAAAATCCTAAAACGTATTATAATGTTATATGAGGGGAAAGGGGGTAGGAGAAAGGAGAGAAAGGCTGGGAGAAAGGAGAAAAAGTTGGAGAAAGGAGAAAAAATAAAATATCTCTCCTTTTAAAATATGATCTAATATTTCAAGAAAAAATTTCTCAAAAGGAGATGTTTTATTCTAATGGGAGAAAGGAGAACGAATAGGAGAAAGGATAAGAGGGGTTGGAGAAGGGAGAAGGGTACCCCCTGTCCTCCCCCTCTTATATCTGTCTTTCTATGGTGTGGGGTTACTTTATTGTTTCTATGTTGTGGGGTAACATTATTGTTTCAGATAAGGGTGAAGGTTGAAACCTATTAAAACGTTTAAACCCGCTGCATTTGTTTGCACCTTTCCTTAGTCAGGAATCTGATGTTAAGAGTTTGTCGTTTTATGATGTGGTTCATAAGCGTTTCTCGTTTTAATAGGTTATACCGTTGGTTTTTTCGTTCGAATGGTTTTACACTAATCAGCTTTGGGGCCCTTTATAGCTTGGTGTTCGGTGTGAGCCAAGGCTCCGTGTTGAAGACCATACTTTTACCTATAATGGTTTACTTTTACAAATTCTGGCTTGGATGGAGAGTTGTCTCATTTGCACTCATACCACATCTTCTTATAGGTTGCACTTTGTAAATACAGATGTTTCTTAAACCATGCCTCTGTTGGGGAGATATGTAATATAGCTAATTAATTATGTTTACGTACTGGTTTCCAGATATTGAAATCTACGGGAACCCTAAAGTCAAGGGTGTGGTACCGTACTGTAGTAAAGAATTTTAGTGTAAGTTTAAACTCTTAGAAGTTAAAAATAAGCCACAGGGCCCTATAGTTTGACCTTGGTATCAATTTGAAGTTCATATAAACTTTCCAATCTAAAACCTCGTAGTAAAAATGGTTCAGTTTTAGCCGTAAATGGTGTTCCTATTGGAAATTGCATTGTAGTTATTTACAGAAATGCAACTTATTTCTATGTGTGATAGTGTAGTTGGTATTGATGTTCCAGGGTACCTTTGCGTCGTTCCTGTTTGTACTCCTTGGGTTTAGACTAATGTTACGTGTTATACGATTCCTGATATACATACAGCATCCATGCATTGATGATCTTTTCTCTCATAGCTTATAATTCAGATGAAAATATAACATTTATTTGTATGAACTTTAAAAATACGTTTTGTCTCAATTTTCTTAAAAGAGAAGAAATATATGTTTTTTTATAAATATTTGTTTAAACAATGGCCATATCCTGTAAAACAAGATAAGGAATGAGTGGATGGATTCATAAATTATCAATAAACTAGGTATATCACTCCCTCTGAAAAAAATGAACTCAGATGGATTTGTCTGTTATGTTACGGTAACCTCTGTACTTGCATGTTTCTATGAGAATAAACTATCTATCAATTTAGATTATTTAAAGTTCTTCGACTGTTTCTGATTCTATACATGCTTAGCTTTCGAATACGCAGCTCTGATCATCATTATCAAAGACAAACACTTTTATAAAGTCGTTTGTTTGTATGTAAATAAAGCAATTGATAATGTTGCTGATGTTTAAATGATTACAGCTATTTTCCTAATGCATGTAGAGTAAAACTTTGGTAGGCTTGCTTGCTTTGTTTGTATAATTGTTTATTCAAGCTTTGTAATTAAGATTGACAGCTCCAAACAATATATATGACATAATTAAACCTGTATATATAATATTTGAATTCAATTTGACATTTTGCAAAATAACAGATAATCGTTGTTCAAGAATCGTTCTTTTTTTTCAGTATGGATCCTTGCACTGTTGGTTTTCCACTAACATATGCAGTCCGACTTGATGGTCAGACAGCATTTTCTGTTAATGACACTATGGTATACACCAAACACGAGAACCAGAGTGGTTTGGATTTACATTTGAAGAAAAAGTAGAAGAGACAGTGCCTTTGAATTACAACTAAATAGAAAATATGCAATTGATTTATTTTATCATTTGACTACTTCCATCAAGTAAAAAATAAAATAACATATAAAAGGTTTGTAAATTTTCCTGTGGATATACTGACCTGTTAAAAATAAGTTTTAAGTAATTAAACTAGAGGCTATAAAGAGCCTGTGTCGCTCACCTTGGTATATGTGAATTAAACAAAGGGAGCAGACAGTTCATGACAAAATTGTGTTTAGGTGATTGTGATGTGTTTGAACATCTTACTTTACTGAACATTATTGCTGCTTACAATTATCTCTATCCATAATGAACTTGTCCGTGTAGTTTCAGTGGAAAATGTAAGTAAAAATTTACAAATTGATTATAAAGGACAATAATTTCTCAGGGGGTCAATTGACCATTTTGGTCATTTTGACTTATTTTTGAGTCTTAAATTGCTGTACACTATTGCTGTTTACAGTTTATCTCCATCTTGGTTGGTTTGCCCGGTCAAAAAACACAATTTCTAATCTAGATAGACTAATAATGATTCTGGCTATGTTTGGTAAAATTTGGCCCAGTTGTTTCAGAGGAGAATATTTTTGTAAAAGTTAACTAAGACTTACGAAAAAAGGTTAAAAAATTACTATAAAGTATAATAACTCCTAAAGGGATCAACTGACCATTTTGGTACTGTTGACTTATTTGTAAATCTTACTTTGCTGAACATTTTTGCTATTTACAGTTTATCTCTATCCATAATAATATTCAAGATAATATCCAAAAACAGCAAAATTTCCTTAAAATTACCAATTCAGGGGCAGCAACCCAACAACAGGTTGTCCCATTCATCTTAAAATTTCAGGGCAAATAGATCTTGACCAGATAAACAATTTTAACCTTGTCAGATTTGCTCTAAATGCTTTGATTTTTGAGTAATAACCAAAAACTGCATTTAACCTTCATGTTCTATCTTGGTTGATTGGCCGGTTCAAAAAACACAAATTTTAAACTTGATACATCAATGATGATTTAGGCCAAGTTTGGATTAATTTGGCCCGGTAGTTTCAGAGGAGAAGATTTTTGTAAAAGATCATGGAGATTTACGAAAAATGGTTAAAAATTGACTATAAAGGGCAATAACTCCTGAAGGGGTCAACTGACCATTTTGGTCATGTTGACTTATTTATAAATCTTACTTTCCTGAACATTATTGCTGTTTTTAGTTTATCTCCATCTATAATAATATTCAAGATAATAACCAAAAACAGTAAAATTTCCTTAAAATTACCAATTTAGGGGCAGCAACCCAACAATGGGTTGTCTGATTCATTGGCCTTTTAGGCCAGGTGAGCTAAAAAACAACAAGCAAACTTGAAACTCAAATCTGTGCGGGAATTTCTCGCTGCATTGAAAACCTGTTGGTGACCTTCTGCTGTGGTCTGCTCAATGGTCGCGTTGTTGTCTCTTTGACACATTCCCCATTTCTTTTCTCAATGTTATTAAATCATAATCATGATGCCTAAAATCAAATACATGTGATGATGACATGGTAAATTTGCAAACCACTATTTGTCACGCCATTGATGATTAAATGGTAAATTCGCAAACCACTGATGGTCACACCATTGGTGATGACATGGTTAAATGGCAAAACACTAATGGTCATAATATTGATGATGACATGGTAAATTCGAAAACCACTGACGGGAACACCATTGATGGGAAAAGGAAAATCCGCAAACCACTGATGATCACACCATTGATGAGGACACGGTTAATTGACAAATCACTGATGGTCACATCATTGATGATGACATGTTAAATTTGCAAATCACCAATGGACACATCATTATGATGACATGGTAATTTGAAAACCACTAATTATCACATCATTGATGAAGACACGGTAAATTTGCCAACCACTGATTGTCACACCATTGATGATGACATAGTAAATTTGCAAACTACTATAGACACATCCTTGATTGTGACATGGTAAATATACACCTCATTTATGGTGACATTATGAATTGAAAACCAATGATGGTGACACCTAAACATCAGACTACATCGATGATTTAATTAAAAATTAAAATACAACTGATACAAACAGCCTATATCAATGAATGTGGTAACAACCTTAATCTATACACTAGTAATAAAGACATCTAAATTTCTAACATCATTGATGATGACAAATTAAAATAAAACTCACCTGATGATGACGCCTTAAATTTCAACACCACTGATGTTGGTATCCCTCATACAAACACTTCTGAAGCGTTAAGCCCTGATATATCACACGACTGACAGAAACACGCTAAATCCAATCAACACTAAAGATAACATGCTGAATTCATATACCACTGACGACAACAACCAAAATGTTGGCAACACTGATGTAAACACCCTATATATAACAACATTCACGATGACACTCTCAAATCAAATACCACTGATTCTGACACCTTCAATTCAATTACCCACTGATGACTACAACAAAAGTTTGCACATCACTGATGTTGACATCTTAAATTCTAGCATCACCTAATGTTGATAACTTACATTCATACAATATTGATGATAATATAACTTACATTTAATCTAATGATGACATTCATATTAATATCAAACATCATTTGCCTTTTCCTGGACCAATGAGCCCGTAAACATAGGTGATCCCTTACTTGCTTCCCTGGGCATTTTAGGGTTGATGTAACAGGTGATTAATAATAAAATATGTTTAAAATTTCTAATTAAAAAAAATATATATCCCACATCAGTAATGTTGACACCCTCACTGCATACATCACTGATAGTGAAACACTTTTAAAGCAAAAACATAGAAAGTGTAGCTCATGAAATGGACACAATACTATTTTTTACTTTAATAATTTACACAACAACTGATAATGGCACATTCAATTGATCCACGAACAATAATGATATGCCTTATTGACATCCAACTGAAAATAACACCTTTAACTCATTAGCCAACTATGGTAAAAAAAAACCTGCTTTACACAACACTTATGATGACATCCTCAATTCAAACACCACTAATGATGACGCCTGCTATTCATCATTCATAATGGTGATACTTTTAATTCACCCACCACTGATTATGACTCCCTCAATTCGTTCACTAACATATGGTGATATCCCTTATTCCCATACAAATTATTATGACTCATTCAATTCCACTCCCAATCATGGTAATATCACTAGTGAAATACAACTACTGATGATGACTCATTCAATTCATCCATCAATAATGATAATATTCCTAATTATTTGAGCACTGATGATTACTCCTTTTCTTCATCCCCCTTAACTGATGATATCAATTCATCAACTAATAATGGTGATATCTCGAATGCACACACTACTGACAATGACTGATGATCACTCCATGGAAATATCCCTTTCTCACGTACAACTACTGGTGTCTCTTTCGATTCATCTAACAATAATGGTGATATCCATAATTTACATTCCACTGTAATGACTCCTTTATATCATCAACCAATTACATTTCTGATTCTTGCACCAAATGACTCCTTTTATTCATCTAGGATATTCCTATATCTCTCAGGTTGATGATAGCTCTCTCAATTCATCCACCAAAAATGATTATATCCACATTTCACACACCACTGATGATGACTTCTTTCATCCATCCACAAATAATGCTAATATATATTTTCAACACGTAATTGATGTGGACTCTCAATTCAGACAAGAGCAATGTTGATATCCGTAATTCTCAAACAGCATATGATGACTCCTTTATTTATCAACCAAAACAGATGATATCTTTAATGCACACGCCACTGATGATGACTCTTTTAAATCAGCCATCATGAATGGTGATATTCAAAATTATGGCTTACTATATGATGACTCATTCAATTATCGATCAATTATGGTGGCAACTCTAATTCACACACCACAGATAATAATTCCTTCAACTCATTCAATTGTTATGATTGTATCCTTAATTCTCATACAAGATGGAGATATCAATGCTTCAAACACTACTGATGATGACATATTTGATTTAGCAACCAGTAATGGTGATATCTTCAAATCACACATCAATGATAACGACTTCTTTCGATACATTTATCAACAATGGTAATTTTCATACTTCACACACCACTGATGATGACTCCTTGCATTCACTTACAAATAATGCTGATATTCATTATTATCTCAGGTTGATGATGACTCCCTCAATTGATCTAACAATAATGATGATATCCTTATTTTACACATGATAATAGCTCCTATATTCCATCCATCAATAATGGTGATATCCCTTATTCTCAAACAACTTATAATGACTTATTCAATTCTTCAACCAATTATAGTGACAGCTAATGGCTCCTTCAAATCATCTACCAATAAAAATGATATTCCTAAATTTTCTACGACTTTCGGCTCCTTCAATTCATCCATAAATAACTGTGTTATCCCAGATAAGCTCACCACTAATGATGATACCTTCAGTTCATCAATTAATAATGCTGATATCCTTTATTCACATAGTTACTATGATGACGCCTTCAATTCATCCATTGATCCATTGATCCCGCAACATACGTAGACGTGTTGTCATAAATCATTATTGTTGGGAGTGACTTTCTACATGTAAAACGATGAAAGCTTAAGTATTCTGTGATAAATTCTGTATAATTTATAAGTGAACTGCTCTTGTACTAGCACAAGTAAACAGACATATAAAATTGAGAAAGGAAATGGTGAATATGTCAAAGCGACAACCACCCGACCATAGAGCAAACAACAGCCGAAGACATATGTTTACTATATATATATATATTGTTTTCCCTCCGGTTTATATGATCCGTTCATCCTATATTGACTCTTGAAATTCCTGTTAGTCAAATGCGTTTTGTTTAAATATACTTTTTCACTTTTTTGGTCTTTTAGAAAATGTTGTTTGTGCTGTATTTAGACCCTTCTACAACGAAACTTATTTTACATGCACACGTATAAAAATTGCAGTTTTTATCCGACGCAGTCATAGGTTTGAACGTAGTTTTCAATTCAGACTTGTTTATATATTTTTTCGTTTGGGCTTGTATCATATTATCCCTCCAGTTTATATGATATGTTCATTCTATATTGACTCTTGAAATTCAAGAGTCGATCCTTTGTTTCCGGTTTGAATGGCTGACCACGGTTTTCCAGAGCTCCCGGAATAACACAACAATTTATAGTTATGTACAAGTGTGAAAGTCACTCCAACCATTTAAATAATAATCAAAACGTTAATTAACATCTAGAAACTGTCAGATAATCTTTAGAGAACAAAATACAGAAGTTTTATACTTTGCAATATGAGTAATCAAAACAGTGAAAATGCGGACAATGACAAGATGGCCGGCTCCTATGTCTCGGCACTGAAACAAAACAACAACAACTTTTCCAAAGATAATGCAGAACCTGACGCTGAATATTTCAACATCAAGCCTGTATTTATTCTTGAATCAGACATTTTCGGTTTCAAAACCCGATAAAAACAACTACCTAACACACACAGAACTGTTTAGATGTATTGACCTCACAATACCAGCTAGCCATCTAAACGGGCTTCAGAGGGTAATTGGAGGCATCTGGCGCATCTACCCAGACAATGAGGAAGACAGGAATACACTTGTGGTTAATTCAATTACAGTAAGGAAAAAACGCATTGAAGTATACCCTAGAAACCCAAGATATGTAGAAAAAGAGAGTCCAACTACTGTGAGAATAAGGATGAAAAATATACCACTGTCCGCCGATGATGGCCAATTGTTAAGATACCTGCAAAATTGGCACCTCAACATACTCAATTATCACAGAGAAAGATTAAGGATCGATGGGTTTATGACAAACTGTCAAACAGGTGACAGAATTTTTCATTGCGAACCCTTTCCACACACAATTCCAAGAAACGTAAAAATTGGCAAGTACCGTGGCCTCATATTTTATAAAGGACAAATAAATGAGAACAACACAGACATTGAATGCTCCAAATGCTTGCAAAAAGGTCACAAAAAAACAAACTGTAGCAATGATTGGAAATGCAAGACATGTGGTGAATACGGACATATCTCAAAGAACTGCATTTCTGAATTCGATAAAAACAGTCAAATTGCCTCAGAGGATTCAACAGAAGAGTCAGATGAAGGAAGTGAAAATGAATTGGAGAAAGATGAGGAGATTGTTACATCTCAATCGACTGAAAATCTCTCACATACTGATGATACTCCACAGAATAAAGAAACCAGTAATATTACCGAACTTACCAAAGATACCAGTAAAGTAGATGTACCAACACAAAACATATCTAAATCAGAGTCGGAGGCACCAATAGAACAGTCTACTGAACAAAATCAAAAAAAAAAAAGAAATTCAAGAGTCTTTCTTAATTTGAGGGTAAATTATATGGACTTCCAAATATCGTTTCGATCCCTAACATCACTGAAGAGACATTGGGGTTCGTGTTGTTTATTCTTTAGTTTTCTATGTTGTGTCGTGTGTACTATTGTTTTTCTGTTTGTCTTTTTTATTTTTAGCCATGGCGTTGTCAGTTTGTTTTAGATTTATGAGTTTGACTGTCCCTTTGGTATCTTTCGTCCCTCTTTTATTGTCGAAATCCGGATCTAGTGTACAAAAAAAATATTGACACCTTATGTTAGTGGCATAACATCTTAGCCACGAGTTTATTGTTTTCTGTTTAGTATTAAATTGATATTAAGATCCATTTTGTTACCTCTTGTGATCAATTTTATTTGGAAATCGCCAATGGCAGTCAGCAGGGTTAAAGAACATCAGTTGTTTGACCTGTTAGTCAAATGCGTTTTGTTTAAATATACTTTTTCACTGCATTGGTCTTTTAGAAAATTTGTTTGTGCTGTATTTAGACCCTTCTACAACGAAATTTGTTTTACATTCACACGTATAAAAATTGCGGTTTTTATCCAAAAGTAAAATAAAATAAAAATACTTAACTCCGAGGACAAATCTAAAGGGACAGGGCCTAATCTAGTGGCAAAATCAAAAGCTCAAACACATCAAATGAATATATAAGAATTGTCATGTTCCTGACTTGGTACTAGCATTTTCTTATGTGGAAAATGATATCTTCAACCTCGTTTTAAAGCTAACTAAACCTATTACTTGTATGACAGTCGCATTAAGTTGACAACAATGTATGAACAAAACATACAGACACAATATGTAACAATGTCACAAATAGGGGTACAGCAGGAACACGAGCCCCACCAAAAACCGGGGTGAATTCATGTGCTTCGTGAGGGTAAGCAGAACCTGCTTATGATTTGTTACACCTTTAATTTATTAATTTATTAGCACAAGAATGGTGATAACCCTGTTTCTTACACCACTGATGATGGTGATATTCCTAATTCCCACACCACTAATAATGACTCCCGCAATTCATCAACCAACAAATGTTTATATCTCTTATTCACATACCGATGGTCATAACTATGTATAACGTGGATCTTTCCTTATTTACCTGCATCAAATTAACAAGAAAATCGCCGCGAAGTGGTCTCAAATGGGCTAAACGCGAAATAAAGTAATCGCGAAAATAAGTTGGTTTACAGTATTCTAATCAATTCACCAATAACGGTGATATCCAGAATTCACATACAACTAATGATGACTCTTTCGATGCATTTAACAATAATAGTGATATCCATAATTGACATTACAATGTTTATGACTCCTTCAATTCATCCACCAATAATGGTAATATTCCTAATTTGTGACTCCTTGCATTTATCCGTGATATTCATAATTCTCGCAGGTTGACGATGACTCTACTCCAAATGATGAAAAAACATAAAATTTACTTGAATTTCATATTTTCCGGAATGGAGTTTAGAGGTCTAATGGCTGAATATGACAGTTGTTGTCCATTCGTTTTTGATGTGTTTTATCATTTGATTTTGCTATGTGATAAGCGACTTCCCGATTTTCCTCTTAGTTCAGTATTTCTGCGATTTTACTTTTTATGATACAAATTTTACATGCTTTTGACTATTATCACATGCCTTTCCTTAACGTTATCACATGGAATTCCGATGTTACGTTTTCAGTAATAACATAATAAAGTAGGTCTACAGAAACAAACATAAAATATACTGAAACAGGAAATTGAATATATTTTAAAAAAAAATGCAAAAAATAAATAATACACTAAATGCATGTTTCAGAGTTTCAAGCATAGTTATAAAAGTTACTTAAAAAATATTGTTTTGATACTCATTTAAGCATATGATAAAAAGATCATTACATGTCATTTTTCATATCAGATGTATTGTCAGCCCTGTATCAATATCAGCATTCGAGCCTTTAGCTCTTAGGCTGATAATACATCAGATATAAATAATCCTATGTAAGATTTTATATTATCACATCACTGATGATGACTCCTTCAAATCATCAATCAATAATGTGTATATCCCTTATTTGCACACCACTGACTGATAACCCTTCCAATGCATAACCCAATAATGGTGATATTAATAATTATTAACCATTATTACAATATGTATAGAAATGCCCATGATTTATAAAAGTAAAATTTCGTCAACTGCTTATTATGAACGGAGAAATTGCTACAGCCAGTCATTACGAAATCTCAGTCATGCATTACCTAATCACACCCGTGCATTACGAAATCACAGTCATGCATTACGAACAGATGAAACAGGACATCGATTAAATCAAAATGTCGTTTATTTCTTAAAATAAGTGTGACAGTTTTTTTATATTTTTTTAAACCTTAATATCATAAAAACAAGTTTCAATGATGCGCAGTGTTTTGTAACGACTTTAAACGGAAATATTTCACAGACTTTTTTGGTTACGACTTTCGATTATTATCACTGTTTCATTTCTATTGTTCAATCCTCAGAATGCATACTACTCAGGGCCTATACAACCATCCTTGGCTATTATTAATACCTCGGGCATGTTACAGAGCCAATATGAAAAAGTCCATACATTAATACTATATTAACATACAACTGGTTGTAACTTCTTCAATTCATTCAACCATAATGGCGATATTCCTTATTAGTCAATTAATAATGCTGCACAGAACAGCCACATGGATATTCTATTCTCCTTTATCTGATCACTAGCACTAACTATGACATCTCACAACAAAGCATTTTGATTATTTGTTATACAATTATATAAAGAATATACTTACTGGTGTGACCGGTGATTTTTATTCAAGTTTTACATCTTTTTCATTTGATATGCAATGTATATATTTTACCTATATTTATTTTACGATGTTCAGTTCATGACACAAGTGTTGATGAATGTTATATAATTATATTACAGTATGGAAACACACCATTAATAGAAGCTGCCGCCAGAGGTCACCTGGATGTTGTCCGTTACCTGGCCAGCATTGGATGTAATATACTCGCCAAATCCAAGGTAACGAAATATATATCTCCTGTTTGGTTGTATCACTGTTTATATTTAATAATTTAATCAGACAGGTTTATCTTATAGTTTGTTTATATGTGTTTTACATTGTCGTTTGGTTTTGCACTTTAGTTTTCTATATTTTCGTTGATTTACTCTTATATTTGATGTGTTTTCCTTAGTGGTAGTTTGTATCCCTGATTTGTTTTCTCTCAATCATTTTATGACTTTCGAACAGCGGTATACTATTGATGCCTTTCTTTAATACACAACGCAATTTGTGAAGTTGTATACAATTGAATATCATGTTACTCGCACTGAGAAAGGCTTCAAAGTGCGTTTATAATAATGGGCAGCTGATAGTAATCAAACATATCTTTCTTAATCCATTGATATAAGTAGTTCTTTTTCAATGTTTTATGTCATAGAAAATAATTTGTTTTGTATCATGACATTTCTGATGGAATTTTGGATTTCGACGTGTTTACCACTCATTCTTTTCTGATATATATGTGTCTTGTTTTTAATTAATTACACAATATTGTCCAATGTGGCAAAGTTAAGGAAAATGTTGATATTACAGATGTCAGTAACATTGTAAAATTTTGTGTATTTTGTTAATATTAATTACGCAATAGTGTCCAGTGTTAAACAGGATATGCATATGTTGATATTACAGTTGTTTATAACATTGTAGCATTTTGTTGATATTAATTAGTAAATACGCAAAATTGTCTAGATCATTATTTTACATGAATAGACTCATTTTTGATATTATAGAACGGATCAACAGCGTTACATGGGGCTGCTCAGTTTGGACATCTTCATGTCACCAAATGGTTAATTGAGGAAGGAGGAATCAGTCCACTGGACAAAACAGATGAGGTAATATTTAATATTATATACTAAGTGTTAATTTATCAATGAAAAGCTATTTTGAATACTTATAGGATTTGTTGATGTAATTTAATTTTTGTCTATATTCAATTTTGATGAATTGTTTTTTATTTATATTTTTAAGTTAACAACTTGAATCCAAATAGAAGAAGGACAACATTTGACAAAACAAACTACGGAAAAACGTTTCTATTTATCCAATAAGATTGTTGATACGCCGTCTAACACCTAAACATAACCATTATAAGTATATACGAATACATAGCCACTATTTCAAATAACATAAACTAGGTCCTACAAAAACCAAATTCCTATATTGTACTGATATATAAACACTAAAAATAAAATACCACGTATTCAAATGCATGAGTAACTACCAGAATAAACTCAATAAGCAGAAACCAACATTCAGTCTCTACTGATATAATCAAAATTATATCAAATACTCAAGAAACAAACACCTAACATGATAAACTACAAATATGTTAACAGCAATTTACATTAACGACATCGAGAATGTTTTAGATAAACACAAAGTCACCAAACAAACCCATAACAGTTGCCAAATACAGACATTAAAGACACACTACTTTTAATAGAAATAATAAGATACAAATTCACTATTATAACATATGACAGTAGACAGATAAAACAAACTACAACCAGACATTAAAGACAAACGACTTACCAACACGGATTAAGATGCAAAGTCCCCTAAAAAATCAAACTCATTTCGTTATATAGAAAATATATGTATAATAACAAATGACTACATAGCCATTGATATGTTAATGCTGTTGTAAATTTCACCGAAATGGTAAATTGTTTTACTGATTGTGTTATAATTTATGTTTATCATTGTATTTTAATCTTGTAATACACTCAATTATGACCAGAGCGTTTCTTTATATAAAATCCTGAAATTAAGAAATTAAGGGCAGTCATCAGGCATTAACAGCAACCATGCAGACACCAATTTGAAAGAAACAAACCCCTTTATCACTCCAAAAAAATCACAATCCCAAATAAAATAATTGACGACCACCCAGACTTGAACAACCAGCTTTTACATAAACACTAATTGCGATAACAGCAAAAAACTAAAGGGTCACCAGTCGGGCATATGGCATCATTCAGAAATCAATTAAAACTTACTATTAAGACTTATAATAAACCATCACCTATTGAAAACACAGTCACAAACCAAACACTTGACAGTAAGTCGGCAACTCAACATGAATTCTTAAACACACTGTGAAGACAAATTTCAAAAAATATAAATGATTAAAACTTAGTACTGCTGTAACATGTCACAATTCACACAAATTTTACAGTCAGACATTACTTATAATCAGTTTAACACGTTTAACCCTTACTTTAAAGACACAACCACAAAGTATCCACCCCTTACGTATATGTCAAACATACATACGATAGCCATCAACTAATGCTACACTTATTGCATATAAATTCAACCTTATATCATCATAAATAACACATGTACAGTCACAAATCAAGCATATGATCGATAACAAGATAGTGTGCCTTATCAATTACATGATAACTACCAAGCACTACAACAGGCAACACGCATTTGACAATGATTTTAAAAAAAGAGTCACCAATCAAACAGATGATAACTTCTATGCAAGTTAAAATCCTACAGCAATTAACATGAAAATAATGTCAAAAAGAATCACCAATCAATAACATTATAGCTATGAGGTAGTCCAACAGCTAACATATATTTGAAACTAATCATAAGGCAACTGTCACCAACCAAGTACATAACAAAGACATATAACAACCATGTGCTACTACTACTAATTATTGGGTCATACTCACAACACAGATATGTAGTTTTAAAAAAACAGTCAATAGCTAATAATCACTAATCAAACATATGAAAGCAATCAGGAACAACCAACAACTATTTGTAGTTAATTGAAAAAAACACAATCAACTAATTTCAATCAGGTATCAAATTTAGAATACTATGGATTCATTTATTTTCGTGGGTTCCAATTTCCGTGGATAAAGGAAAACTTGTATGTTCGTGGATATTTTATTTCTTGATTTTGCTGAGGTCTGCATACAAACCTATTTAGAATTTGTCGTTCGTGGAACATTTGAATTCGTGGTTTACCTGTATTCACGAAATCCATCAAAATTGGTATCCAAAGAATAATAATTAATCCACAGTAATGGTAAAGATATAAACAACAACTTACAGATACCAATAAAACAGGACAGTCATCATAGTATATATCAACAATCAGAAGATACTTACTGTTAATACACAGCCAACACCTTATACTTACACAAGATAGTCATATGAACTACTCAGAAACATTATAGACTTTTTAGTAGAACCATAAGGCATTTCCAACTGTCGACCGACAACTTACGGTCACTAAGTAACACATTTCAACTAACAGGAACAATCAACAACATACAACCACTTGGTACTAACTCTTAATACACAGCCAACAATAAAATAAATCACTTATTAAACACAAGACATAAATCATGTATTTCTAACCACCAATCATATACTAAGACATAAATAAGGTATTTCTAACAACCAATCATATACTAAGACATAAATAATGTATTTCTAACAACCAATCATATACTAAGACACTTCTCCCCACAACTAACAGCAATCAATTAGAGATAAAACAGATATAAGTCATTCCCTACTTATACATCCCGTCAATGTGTTTGTATTGTCTTTCATTTTAAGCTGGTGTGTTTTGTATATACGACTTTTTGTATTTCTTTAGTTCTTATAACGTGACTCTGTACTTTAAAAGATCCCGTCAGTATGATATTGTTCTTTTCATGTCATTATGATATATTTCTATTATGAATTACAAAATACGTTGAACCACAAACGTCAAAATCATTCAATTGCGTATTGGAATTAGTGGATGCTTATAATTCCAATATAACTTTTGGACTATTTTAGATCTCGGTCTATTCCTATTACTTTTGATTTTTTAACCCTGTATGCGAGCATTCCTATGTGAAATTTTAAAATTGTTTGTATGTACATTGAACGGCAAATATATGTGACGTATACAATTTTCTGACGTCAGACACGCGAATCAATGAATGTGTTTGTAGATAGACGTTTTGTGTTCTGTTAAATTGTTCCTTTTGAAATTGTTACACGATGATGACTGCTGTACCCATATTTTGAAAATTAGAATGGAAATGGGGAATGTGTCAAAGAGACAACCCGGCCATATAGCAGACAACAGCAGAAGGTCACCAACAGGTCTTCAATGTAGCGAGCCCGAACCCTGAGGCTGGACACTAATAAAATATTTATACTAGTTCAGTGGTAATGAACGCCATACTAAACTCCAAATTGTACACAAGAAACTCTTTAAAATAATACAAGACTAACAAAGGCCAGAGGCTCCTGATTTGGGGCAAGCGCAAAATTGCGGCGGGGTTAAACATGTTTATGAGATCTCAACCCTCCCCCTATACCTCTAGCCAATGCAGAAAGTAAACACATAACAATACGCACATTTAAATTCAGTTCAAGAGAAGTCCGAGTCTGATGTCAGAAGATGTAATCAAAGAAAATAAACAAAATGACAATTATACATGAATAACATCAGACTACTAGCAATTAATTGACATGCCAGCTCCAGACTTCAATTAAACTGATTGAAAGATTATGTCTTCATAAAATGAATATCAGGCACAATCCTTCCCGTGAGGGTTTTAGCAGCATACCATCATAACATATATGAGAAGAACATAACCCGTATCATGCCAACAACTGGTTTTTAAATAAATGAGTTTAGTTCCGATGCAAAGACCCTATAAGTGAATTAGTATTAACGCCAAAATATGCAAACTTTAATGACCTGATAACAGTATCGTAACTATATCCCTACTTAATAAGTCTATTTAAAGGTTTTGTTAGCTTCTGAGGTGAATACTGACACTTTCGTGCTTTATAAAGAATATTTCCATAAAATATTGGATGTGAAATACCTGAACGTATAATAAGTCTGCATGTTGATCTATATTTACGAATGATGTCCTTATACCGATGATAAAATTTAGTAAATGTTTTGATTAGTTTGTGATATTGAAAACCCTGGTGCAATAATTTTTCAGTAATTCATAAATTTCTCTCAATAAAATCAAAAACATTGTTACATACACGAGCGAATAGTACAAGTTGAGATATATAAACACCGTAAGATGGTGACAAGGGAACGTCACCATCTAAAAATGGATAATTAACGATAGGAAATGAGAAATCATCGCTTTTATCATAAATTTTAGTATTAAGCTTTCCGTTAATGATATAGATATCAAGATCGAGGAAAGAGCAGTGGTCATTGTTAGTATTAGCTTTATTTAAAGTAAGTTCAACAGGATAAATTTCTTTAGTATACATACTGAAGTCGTCATTATTGAGAGCCAAAATATCATCCAAATATCTTAAGTTAAGTAATTAAGTATTATTAAATTTGTGTATCAGATGTTATGTCGATGGGTCTTTGCTGATTTTTGTCATAAATTGTAACTCATAGCAATACAAAAACAGGTCCACAATAAGTGGTGCACAGTTAGTTCCCATTGGAATTCCGATAAGCTGACGATATACGGAATCTCAAAAGCGAACAAAAATGTTATCTAGTAAAAATTCAAGGGCAAATATAGTATCAAAGCATGTCCAATTGACATAGTTTTTTTGTTTACTGCTACTAAAAAATGACCTAAAAGAGTTTGAACATATATATTCACATACTGACTTTTTAAAGGCCCATTTAATTAAGTGTGTGAATTTTTTCTTAATGAGAATGTGAGGCAATGTGGTATATAGTGGAACAAAAAAAATCAAAACTTTGAACAGATTCAAACTCACCAATATAAGCATGCAAATTATCAAGTACTTCCAACGAGTTTTTGACACTCCAAAAGTAATTAATTCCACTATTTTCGAAGGCCTTATTTGAACAATTTATTATCAAGTTTTTGATTGTATCAAGTGTACTGGTAAGTAGAATATATAATTCAGTAGTGGAACAAAGGCTTGTAGGCGAAATAAATCTATATTTGTAAGGTGTTTTGTGTAGCTTCGGAAGCCAATACATAGTTGGGACTTTCATTGTTTTTGGTTCTGCTTGTGAAGCGGTAGCTAAAAGTTAATGTTTGTTACAGATGTCGTTTTCTGAAAATGGAGTCAGTTGGAATGTTATTGAATTGGTCATTTCTTTTTGTAGAACCTCAATGTAAAATTTACGTCAAACAGTAATAATATTATTAGCAGCTTTATCCACCGGGACAAAAACAAATTCCTTGGCTGGTTCTGTTAGTTTATGTTTGATACGAGAAAGAGGTTTATTGTGGTTATTGTTAAGAGTAAAATTTTGACTATTTATTTATTGTGTCTGTTAACGCATCATTGTAAATATAACGGAATTTGATGAGACTGTTAACGCATCATTGTAAATACAACGGAATTTGATGAGACCGTCATCAAAGTGAGAGGGTTAGCGCTATAAAACCAGGTTTAATCCACCATTTTCTACATATGAAAATGCCTATACCAAGTCAGGAATATGACAGTTCTTGTCCATTCATTTTTGATGTGTTTTGTTATTTGATGTTGCCATGTGATTATGGACTTTCCGGATTGATTTTCCTCTGAGTTCAGTATTTTTGAGATTTTACTTTTTTCCCAACATCCAATTGAAATATGTTATGAAGACAGACTATCAACTAAGAACTATTTTTTGGCACATTTCACCTATCAGGAAGAACTAACAAACAATTACTTTACCTAGAACGAACAACTTGCTACGTCAAACAGGCATTTCAATAACAGCAAATGGACACAGCAAACAATCAGTAGTCACATATCAAACATTTGGCAGTAACCAGGTGCTGCTACAATCCAACGATCATATGAGACTAACTTTTCAGACACTTATGTGCAACCAATCTTAAGATTCTATCAAAAACTATGAACAGCCTCTAAAGACTACATTGTAAGATACAAATAACAACAAACATGTTCCCAAACACACGACTGCTATCAAAAATACCATTTATCAATTGCACAATCATTTCTCATAATCACCACTCAAACACATGACAAATATCAAGCACTACCAACAAAAACCAACTATCAGAGATTTAGTATAAAACAAGAGGCAACAACTTGCAATCACCACGGAAAAGCTATTTCTGTTTCGAGAAATACGAGGATTTTGACCTTATGAACGTCAAATAACGTCAAAAATGTTGATATGGTGCTTATATATTTCATAAACCTTATATAGATACATTTTGGCTGTGAAAAAAATACTTTAGACGGCTTAAGGCAGAATTGATAATTTCAAAAAAATACTCAAATAGACAGTGGACCTGCAATCAATGAAATTTACGTTAAACCCTCTTTCAATTGACTTTAAAGTTTTGCAAAGTAACTAGTCGTGTTTAAGCTTCATGTTAATAAAAATAATACTCAAGCTCAAGGCCATCGTTGTATGGAAACAAAATGAAGTCATCAATGAACAAAATGTCTTATCTAAGAAGACACTTCAATTTCACGTTAAAGAATAACGTTGTTTTTATAAAAACCGGTAATACATACAGACTACATATATAATGAATAAAAAATTTCCTCTGCTTTCTTAATATATTTTTCATTTCTGAATTTACCCCAAAATTAACAGTTAGGACAATATTTGGAAATTTAAATTGTTGACCTTTGACCTCAATTATGCAAAACTCCGACCACTTCTAATGATTACGGCATCATTAATCTGGAAGTTTACAAATTTCTCTTTTCAGTGATATATAATTCAGCCGTGTGTTCGGTGGGTGCATTAAATAAAAATAAAATTCTGATTCTACCGCTGGTCTATAATCAACAAGATACATCTTCGAAATCAGATAATACACTGCTACATTGACTGATGTTCTAGCATTGTGAATTTAAACATATTTTCTTTATAGTGGATTAGGAAACAAGTTAATCCAACTGATACTAATTCCTGTCCGCTTTGCGGGTGCGAATGCTGCCTTGTAGCGACATTAGCCTGCTGTTTTTAATCTACAAGGGTGTCTTTTACGTGCAAAAGATATGGCTCTCTCCTAACACGGGTCAGCCTTTTATCGTCCCTTTCCGATGGACTACCATACTTGTAAATGGTGTCAAGGGACGGCCGGAAATCCAGTCCTTAAATTTTCTCCCTGGAAGGGGATCGAACCAGGAACCTTTGTGTTAGTAGTCCGATGCACTAACCACTATAATTTTGAATCTTAAAATTAGATGTCAACCTCAAACACTAAGTTTGCTGAAGACAAAATTTATTGAATAAATTGTGATCAGGAAATTATCCTACTAGATTTCAAAGAAATTATAAAACCAAAAATGTTACAAATGCTGCTTGTATTTTGCTTGAAAGTTGTTGTAAAAACGGAATGATTATTGTTGATAGATACAGGTTTAAGATTGTTTTTATAGGGTTATACTCCATATATGCTGGCTGCAAATAAAGACGACTACAACTATTCATCTAAGGAGAAAAAAGGAAAGAAAAAAGTAATGAGTTTCCTCAAGGTACATGTTCTGTCTTATCATATTGTATAAAATAATCAAAAAATAATACAGTTACATGTTTACACTGATTTTTACTGTTACCTTAATTTGTCTGTATGTCTATCCGAACGTTTGTCCCAAAATTAGTTTCCATTCTCTTACTTGAGTTTGTCTCTATCAAATGTTATGAAGTCTATACAAGCTCAGTAGTCAGTACTTCGGTACTTACATGATTTATAACAAACCCTTTCTAAAATTGTCGTTTATAAATTTGAAATTACAAAGAAACTAATGTTTTAATTCCCTCGTGCAAAGTTGACCTTAGATAGATTTGGTTCTTTTTGGGTCTTTTTTCACATACCTCTTCAACTGTTTCGGTACTTATACATCATCGGCTTTCAAATATTTGGCTTTGAGCGTTCCTGATGAAAACAAGAAAAGCGCGTCGACGCATATAATTATTAAACGTGTTGTTTTCAATATTTGACATACGATGCCTATTTCCAAAAAACACAGATCAAGGTCAAATTTGCGTGGCATCAATATAACAGTTCTCTTGTTACGGGGTATGTGTTCCGTAAACACATTTCTTGAAATGTAGTTTGTAACGTTCGAGTTGAAAAAGTGAAAAAGAATACTTTGTTTAATAAAAAACAGATAGTGTTTGGCATAACAAAAAAAACTTATTTTCGATAAAGTTGAAACATAAGGATACAAATGTATCTAGTATACAACTACGGACTAACGTGTATAAAACTATTGATTAATAAAACATTTGAGAAGATGTTATATTGATACTGTCTATTTTTCATGAATATTATGTACCAATAAAAAGTCTAAGGTTAGGAATTATGAGGCAGAAAAAACTGGAAATGATAAGACGTATTTTGTTTTGTTTTGGCCTTAAATGTGCTGCCGCACAGAGACACTATGAGACATATTTTTGATGTTTGGGAGAAATAAGCGCTCATAAAGATTTTTGGCCACGCCTTAATTTGTATGTCGATGTCCCTTGTCAAGGGGCTGTAATTCACTACTTGTTATAAGTCGCTGTCTGTAATACTTGTTTTTAATGTCATTTTTGCGACGTACATATACGCATGTGGCCAGGAGCAAACTAGTCAAGATACACATATAGAAACTGTTTCTTCTATAAACATTTTTTGATAAATAAATATATTTAGAACAAGTTCAGTTCAGGACAATGGTGGGCTGGTAAAAATTTCAAAAATTTATGAACTGACTGAAATAATTTTTCTGTCTCTAAAGAAACAGCATTAAAAATGGTGCACGTTAAATAAGGAGTACATAATGAAAACACATTGATGATGTTACGGTCATGTGACAAACTTATGTTCATGAGATGATAAACAAAATTCTCTTAGCCAATCAGAAGACAAGTTCTATTAAACATTAAATTATCAATTCATTAATATATAATTCAGTTTTTTTGTGTTTCTGATAGACTTTGATTACTTACATAGAGAACAGAGTGAAAAAGTCCGTGTTTACCAGTTCCAATTTCATTCGTTTATGACATTTCTCTTTAAAGTGACAGTAGTGTGAAATAAAACTATTAAATTTTAAAGCAACAACTATTTTAATGCCAACAAGTCTAAGGTTTTTTTTTCTGGCACTCATAACTCAAACGTTCTACCAAAAGATTCAGTTTTTAACAAAATAATATTTCACTTCATTGACTAAAACGTGATTATAAAGGCCTAAAGTAAACGTTGTTCCCGTTCTTTGCATTGTGTAATTTATATTTCTCTCCAAATTGCTTATCAAAAGTTGTTTATTTTTGTTTACTTTGCTTTGTCCTCCATTCAAATATTATTACAAATTAAGTACGATAGATCCGAGCTGAAATCTGAATTTTCACGGTATAAAACAGAGACAAATGCCTGGCTAAACGAAATCACGAATCATTTACCCCCAACAAAAATCATTCAGGGCGGATTATACATTCCAATAGATCCCCTTAGTTACAGATTCTGGCTCATATAGGCTCCAGTCAATGAATATTTTCCTATTCATAACCATAACATATCGTCTGCTGTGTTGTAGGCTGTCATGGCAAAGGAAGAACCAGAAGTGGCCACAAAATTCTTCCATCGGAAAGGTCTAACACAAGTTATCAAAGGTAAGTTTGTATATGATTTCATTTTATGTGTGGAATACATCTGTGAGACGGTATCAAAAGATTTGAGAAAAAACAAACGTTATTTAATAGTTAAATGAAAATGAAAATTTTACATTGTTTTATATGATCAACTCATACAAGGCATATAAGGCTTTTTTTTTTTTACCTCAGACATAGATAACCTTAGCTGTATTTGGCAAAACTTTTAGGAATTTTGGTCCTCAATGCTCTTCAACTTCGTACTTTATTTGGCCTTTTTAACTTTTTGGATTCGAGTGTCACTGATGAGTCTTTTGTAGACGAAACGCGCGTCTGGCGTATATACTAAATTTAGTCCTGGTATCTGTGATGAGTTTAAATATACTCATACATTATGTACATGCTGTATATATATGGGACGGCAAAGAGTACACGAGTACTCAATATGGAGATCGATAACTCCTATACTTTTTAGTACTTGTTAGTTCTCAGCCCTGTTAGCTTTTACTAAATCCAGAGACATTTCTCCTCACATTACCACTCACTTAAGTTCCCTTTGAAATAACCTCCTCAGTAATGATAGTTTTTATATCGTTAAACAGCGTAGATTCGTTTATCATGAGACTCCTATGTGTTGTACTAGAATTTAGTTTTATTTTAACTGTGTAAGGGATTTCTATTTGGCTGTCAATTCCTGTTTGGTAATATCGTTCAGAATGTGTACTTTATTTGACATTGGATTTTAAGCAGCTAGCGATCCTTCAACATAATCTCTTTGGTTTTAATTTTATCTACTGTACTCATTACTGAGTAGGCTAGTATTTTGTGATAAGGTTCTATGCTTCTGTATTGTGCAAGCAATTTTCAGTAAATCTAAACATTAACTTCCTCTGAATTCATGTCATTATACTTTTATTATTTGTGGACGAAAGGCGCATCTGTTGTGTAAAACTGCAAGGCTAGGCTATTTGATGAGGGTTTTTTTTTATTTTGAAAGGATTTTTTTTCACATTTTGTCATCTTCTGTACAGATATGATTTCATTTTCGGTTTATCAATTTTAAGACGTTGATGTGTACAATTTTACTTTTTTTGAGATCTTTAGGGAAGTCACTTACTGTCAAAATTTCTGTAATTTGTGAAATACCAACTCACCTTGATTTTTTAGTAACCAATTAATGTTTCATAGTTTTTTCAACTGCAAAGAAAGTTGAGGAAGGCGAAATATAGAGATTTGCATTACTATTAATTCATACCAGTTTGAAGATTGTTTTGAGGCCATGGTTAAGTGATTGAATTAATTAGCAATAAACAGTATTCAGTTTTTCTGCCTAAGTTGTATTAAAAGGAACTACATATAAACTTATATAATAAACGACGATATTTTCTGTAAAGTTATGTAACTGTCTGTTTGTCTCAGTTTTTTTTAACATTTTTAGGTCCTGCCAACTACACCATAGTTTGCAGACTAGGATAAGCATTTGTTTTAATTTATTCCGGTAGGCAAAACATATCTCCGTGTCAACAATTTGTTTTTAATAAGGCATGATTCGACATTTGATGTAGAACTTTATAATGTTGAATTGTTCTACGTACAGCTCTAATGATACTTTGAAATTTATAAATCAGTGTTAGCTTGTAATATTTCTAAAATGTATAACGATCTAAATATATATAATGGATAACACCCTGTGTATCTTCTTGTTTATTCTGCTTGTATTTGTGTCAGCAATAGAACAATAAAAAATGATATTTGAATTTCATATCTTACATTTTTTTTTCGGTTTTATACATTTAGGACCCAACAAAGAAATACAGATATTTTCTGATATGGAATTTCAAGGTCTGTTAAGCAGTGGATCATACAAATGTTACTGGAACCGTGTTTTTCTTACCGGTCCATTTGGTGTTGGCAAGACATGTTTAGCCAAAATTCTAGTGGGAGATGAGGCTCCAGAGCAGCGAGAGTCAACAGATGGTATATGGATTTACCTCGGCAGAGCTGGAATGAATATAAAGGAACGTTGTTGGATTTTCTTGGAAAAGGGTAAGTTAATTTTAAGACTATAAACAATAGAAATTGACTGAGGATATGCATCTCAGAGTAATTGGTTTAATTTTGAATAAGGGATCGAACCAAGATTTCAGGTCAAAGTTCGATTTATAATGTGAGGTGATAAGGTATCTCGAGTTACAATTTGAACTTAACTTAATTATTTGTTTTATTCGCACTTTTTGTGCTGATATGAATGATCATTGATATTGTTATATTTATAAATTAACTGTTTACAAAATTTTGAATTTTTTGAAATACTAAGGCTTTTCTACCACAGGCATAGATTACCTTAGCTGTATTTGACAACACTTTTAGGAATTTTGGATCTCAATGCTCTTTAACTTCGTGCTTTATTTGGCTTTTTTTTAAACTTTTTTGGATTCGAGCGTCACTGATGAGTCTTTTGTAGACGAAACGCGCGTCTGGCGTATATACAAAATTTAGTCCTGGTATCTATGATGAGTTTATTTGCATGAGGGAGATACAGATGGGTGCGGTCCTAACCTTGTCAAAAGTTAACTTGGAGCAGACTTGTTGACTGCTTTCTAAGTTAATTTGAGAACTTTTAAGCAGTCAAGCAAGTTAACTTCGTCGTTGGTGGACCAGACCTACGGTCTGCTTTTTAAGGACTGCTGCAGACCTATCGACAGGTCTGCTCCAGACCAGACCTGTGGACAAGTCTGGTTTTAACCAGTCCTAAGGACAGGTCTGCCCTTAATTTATAATAACGATTTTCTAACATTAATTTCGCTGACCTTCATCCTGGACGGCATCGTGTACTGGACCTACCTATTTTATTTATTATTAACTTGTTCGCGTCCTGAAAATGCATTACATATGTCCCACTGGATGTAAGGCAAACAACTATCAGTATTCAATTATAATCCCTAGGTTTACCCTTAAATAGGGCCCTTAGTTACTTGTTCGAAATGTTTTACATTGTGTTGTGTCATATCGGGGGATTGGTAATCGTAATTAGAAATTAGTTATCGATTACTTTTTGCAATGTGATCATCTGTAACTAGGCTATGACTTTCCATATTTCGTAATCTAAGTATTTCCTAAGTTGACGTGAATCAATATTTTGTAATGATCAAAACAAACGTTTTGGAAACGAACATTTGTTTGATCAATCCGATATATATTATTTCAGGGACAGAGGTAATCGTAATCAGTATTCAGTTGTCATCGATGACTCTTTGCAATGTGATCACATGTAACCATTCAATGTCTTTCTTAAACATATATCTTAATCTAAGATTATACCCTTAGTAAATGTGAATTTATGTTTTGCAATGATTAAAAAAATGTCTTTGAAACGAACTTTTGTATGATTAATCAGATAACATATTTCAGGGACTATCTTGAATGCAACAGTGCAAAGTTTACTACGAAGTAAAGAAATGGCAATTCCAGGTGTTGTAAAATCTATCGAGGAAGTGGCAGATTCTGATGATGCTAAACATAGGGAAGAAATCAAAAACAAAGGTTCTGTATCTTTCAGTCTAGGGGCTGCAAAACGTATAGAGGAAATGCCAGATCGCAGTGGTGTTAAGTCTAACATCAGTACTCCAGGTGTACATACGATAACGTCAAGGTTGAAAGCTTTCTTCAGTCTCCCAAGTCGAAAACAGAAAGAATTTAAAGGTACGTGTTGTTAATATTATGTGTAAATATAAATCATGCCATATTGTGTAGACGTCTGGTCTTTCTTGTCAGTGTAGTGCTTAATTTTGTCCATGTCACAGTTTATGTTAACCAATAACGTCGTTAAACAGTGAATAGCTGCGAAATTTCACTACAAGGTTCTATTCTTCAAACAGGAGGTTGGGATTGATTTTGGTGGTTATGGCCAAAATTGTCTAAAAGGACCAAACACTAGGATGTATATGCTGCTGGACAATTATGTGTGTATCTCTATGAAATTGAACCACAAGGTGTCACGACACAACCGAAAGGTTGGGATTTTTTTTTGTGTTATTGTCCAAACTGTTTTGGGAGGAGGGGTCCAACAAAAGGTATTTTTATGTTACAGGACTTGTGTATAAATGTATGGATATCTGTGAAATTGTACGACAATGTCCTATACATCAAAATAAAGGGTTGGGCTTTATTTTGGTTATTATTGCCAAATCTGTTAAAAAGGATAAAAAAGATAGAATTTAAATGTTCTCGGACAATAGCTTGTGTATAAATCTATGGCTTTCAATGAAGTTATAGCCAAAGGTGTCATACTAAAAAGGAAGGTTAAGAATTATTTTGGGGATTATACTCAAACTGGGAAGAAAGTAACGGCCATAAAGACTAAGATTTCCATGTTTCCTGACAATAACTGATGTTAAAGTCTATTGGTCTCTGTGAAATTTAAACCCGAAGGCTCTGTACTAAAAAGGGAAAGCTTGGAATGACTTTAGGGGTTAAACCCTAAATACTTTACTAAAAGGGGTAAACGATACTTTTTTCTACTTTGAATTAATTGTTTTTTTATAGAGCAATATCAATCGGGTTATAATTCAAAGACTTGAATTCTTCTTGTTCTTTAAAATGTGGAATCTATCAATGTAATGTGTTCATATTTTGCATTTTGGACTCTTATTTCAAACTGGTCATCATTAAGGTCAGGAGAATCCAAAATGAGACTTTGTTCGATATTTAAAAATGAAATAATGGATTTTTGTATTTGCTGAATCGAAACATGTATTTAGATTTTATAGTTAAGGACCAGCTTTCAAATCGGCACAAATCGGGGTCTTTTAAATTAACCACTTTTTCAAATTCAACAAAAAATAATTTTCATATATATATATTTTATATATTTTACTATCATAGTCAAAAAGGCTAATTTCAAACTTTTAAAGTTGAAGTTCTTAGACAACAATCTTTCTGAGTCGTATCAATAAGCACACTGTAGACTATTTATTTTAATAACCCTATGCCAGATCATAGATGTCACCATTTATTTTTTGCGACACATATTTCTCACTGAACGTGGTTACATCTTAATACACCTCACACAGCAAAATGCATCACCAATTTTAACAACTTTTTGACTGCCAAGAATGGAAAAGTCCTACGGATGACTATATTATATTCCCAGTCTAACCCTTGTGTGTAAAATGGTCTAGCCCGTACATGTATCATTTCAAAGATCTATAAAATAATCTATGTTTTTGAATCATTGATTTAATTGTATCAAGACATGACTGCTGAAATGAATATCATTGCAAAACATTTCAAAAGTCAAAACATTTGAAAAGTGAAACAATGCTTCGTGAATAAGGATTTGTCTGTTTACAAAACTTGTTTGACAAATTTTTAAATGTGCAATTAATTATGTTGTTTCAATATCTAGGAAAATTTAAAAAATATACACGATAATCTTTAACCTTTCATTCAGTTCTTACATACACAAAGCAACTTATATCTTTTGTTCTCAGGTCAAAATGTTGCTCATCTTAAATCTTCAAATGATGAAAGTGCTCTGATGCATGGAGCTACTACAGATGATAGTGCTGGGAGAGGGGGAGACTCGGAAGATATATTGACTGCCAAGGACATGTCAGAGGATGAAATTATTAAACTAATCCGATCTGAATGTAATAAAGGCAATTACGAAATGATAATTGTCCCCATTGATTTATGGGACTTTGGCGGTCAAAAGATATATCACTTGACACACCAACTCTTTATATCTAGCAGAGGCACTTTTGTATTAATATTCAATGGTAGTAAAGGTATCCATGACGAAATACCTGACTACACGGACTTACCTGGCTGTAATAATCAACAGAATACTGCAGGTATGTTATTATTTATCAATGGGTAAAACAATCTGTCTTTTTCAATACAAAGAATATATTTTGTAGTCTTTCGATATAGATAAACTGTAGATTGCCTAAGCTCTCCTTGAGCATAAATGGCCTCAACATACAAATAAACAATAGGCTCCTTAGTGAAGATGTATACAGCATCAGAGTCAGCAATACAATATCTGGTATTTTTCGTAACATCTAGATGAACAGACTAGTCATTGTTTTAAATCAAAGTTTGTTTTATCCAGTATAAATAATGAAGAATTTCATTTTCCTTTCTTAAAATTTTAACACAAAGAGCGGAAGACTAATTTGTGAATGGTAATGTATAAAACTGATTATGCTTAAACCCTACATTCTTTTGTTGCGTAATTCATTTTATAATTCCTACAAATATATACAAAGTATTGTTAAAAGCTATATCTGCGAGAATACAAAATATGTTCACCTCAAAGGAAAGATAAATAAGCTAACAACATAAATTATAGAAAAATTGTGTTTGTTTTAATTCAACAATGCTGCTTACAATTGAAAAGATATCTTCAATTGATATGCTTAGATAGTGGTAATGAGAATCAATTATTTTCAGTTCTTTATAAATACCTATTGTTCAGTAATTATTGGCAGGCAATTTTATACTTTAAAACATATCAACATGTATGCGTGTTTGTTGCAGTCTATCTCGTCCATTGGGTTAATTCAGTCCTTACATATTGTAAGACTTCGGCTGAAAATGGAGGATACCCAAAAATCAAATTTGTTGCAACACACAAAGATCAAGTAAAAGTAAGTACTGACATAAATTCAAGAACTCTAATACTTTGACATGTCTGACAGAGTTACAATTAACTTTTGGGTTAACAACTCATCTGTCCGTTTTTTTCCTATGTCCATGACTCTTTAAAAAGAATGAAATAAGTTGAATGTATGAACATGCCATAATGAAATTGTTAGCGGTATTCTTATCAGCTGTCTGATTTACAATATGGTACATATTTTGTATAATCAAATCTTTCAGATGTTAGCCTAGATTATGGGATTTTCACAGAAAGAGTGTTTGAAGTTTTTTTCCCACAATTTCCTGCCTTATAAATTAGTGATTGGTTTTCAAAATAAAATTATAAATGATGAACAATTTCATTATAGCATGTTCATAAATTCAACTTATTTCATTCTTTTTAAAGAGTCAGTGACATAAGAAGAAACAGATGTGTAAATCCTTGAAACCATGTAGAATGTCTTGTAGCTATGTACCTGCTATGTAGGGTTTTAAAAAATATATATAATCGCTCTAGACTAAATCATTTGTCGTTAAGATTTTAAAAGTTGTTGAAAGTTCAGGTCTCTGAAACTTCACCAAAACATTAGCCTGGACGTTTTGTAGGACATTCTGTTTTAAAAAAAAAGGTGCATCTGAGATTTGATCCATCAAAAATCATGGCCGCTGTCGCTTGACTTATTAAATGTAGTTTGAAGTCATTTTTTGGCTTATCTCCATAAAACAGTTAGAGTCCATATGACAGTATAAATGGTCAACTGTTATCCCTATGGAATTCAGTTTTTGGAACTCTTGCAATTACAATTTCATTTTAAGCAAATGCCATAGAATAGTTTTAGTGAGAGGAAAAAAAGATTTGACTATCTTGTTCACACAATGAATCATTAGTATCGCTTGATTCACTGAATTGTATATATACATTTTTGATGTGTGTATATTTTAGGATGATATTGAGAAACAGAGACGAATCTTAGAAGACTCAATCGATAAACTCTTCGAAAATCATGGAGGGAAACAACATCTTCAATATCAACCACTTATTTTTGTGGATGCCAGAAACAAAGAGGACGAAGAATTAGACACATTGAAGAAGCAGTTGGTGGAAGTTGCATTAGACCATCCTAGTTGCGGAGAATTAATGCCAACCAAGTTTGTACCCCTTGAACTTCAATTAGCCAAAAAGGTAGAGGAAAAAAAGAAAGTACTATCCATTGGTGAACTGAATGACCTTAACCAGCAGAATGAAAAACATGCATTAACCCCTGATCAGCTACAAAAGTTTCTGAAGGTTAACCATGCCCTTGGAAAACTGATCTTCTTCGATGAAGCTTGCTTGAGAGATAACGTTATCATAGATCCAGTGTTTTTGGTAGACGTGCTACGTTCCATCGTTACTGATGAACAATTTTGGCCAAAACATCTCATTGAGGTACTAGGAGACCTCAAAGAAAGTGGAAAATTGCTGAAAAGGGATTTACACGAAATATGGACACAAGACTGTTTCAAGGAGATCTCAGAGCATAAAGAATATATGGTAGAAATGTTAGTACATTTGGACATAATTTGTCGACAAAAAGACGATGAATATGAATCAGAATTGTTCTTAGTTCCATGCATGATTAGAACCAAAAGAGAAGACAACCCACACATAGATTTTGACAGAAGCATACATCTGGCCTATAGGTTTAAAGAGGAAGTTGTGCCACCTGCTATCCTTTACCGGTTCATTGCGACTTTCATATCAATGTGGAAGCTTCGAGTCAGCTCTAAATCCAGTCGTCTGATGATCTTTACAGACAGTGCTGATGTTACAATTGATACTGAACACGATATGAGAATTGACATTCAGGGAAACAGAATCATAGTTTCTCTTTCTCACAAAGAAAGCCAAATTTCCATTGTACCTACAATTGCATCAACAGCTCAGGAATGCCTCACACATGCCATTACACGCATTTCCAATTTCTATTTCTCAGTTTCAGAAGATTCTGGTTGTACTAGAGATTTGCCTTTTACCATTCAAATTGGTATAGTTTGTGGGTCAGATCTTTGCTTTTTTGACCACATGTTGAGATCTAAGGAGGAATGGACATGCCCCGATCACAATAGAATACACAAGACTAATAGTGTGTCCAGATGGTTTGCAGACAAGGTATCTATCGTTTATAGAATGTTTTTAACTTTTTGCTATTGAATGAAGAGTCAATTACCTTTTGAAGGTTTGAACGGTCATTTTGAACTTATAATCATATGAAAAGTTAGAGCAATTATTTAGATGTGTTCAGTGTTTCAGTAAATTTTCCGACTTCTCCTTGCAATAACCCTAACTCTAACTCAAACCCTAACCCTTGAACTGATCCTAAACTTACTACAAGTCAACAGTCTGAACATTACTGTATTTACCGTTGTTTATAAGTACATGAAGTATAAACATTGACTGGATTATACAAATGAGTTGATAAAGAACACAAAAAAACTCTTTCTTAATTTCATGCGTCCAAAGTGCTTTTCTGATTTGATCTTTATCAGGAGTGCTCAATGCTAAATGTTTGAAAGTCGAGGTTGTATAAGAACCAAAACAGTTTTTAAAAATCTGTAAGAAAGATAAGAAAGAGCTTAATCACCATGTTGGGTTACATGCAGACAAAATCAAATATAAACAAGAAAAAAAGTCAAAATGCTAATCTAAGAACACTCACCGTTACTAGTTGGTATAAATACAAAAACAACTGAAACATCAATACGTGCAGCTCCATCATGGCTCGCGGGTCTAAATATTATTTTTTTTAAATATAGGATTTCGCTATTTTTTCTATAAATACACTTCATCCTATACTTAATAGAAAAATAAAATAAAAAATTTGGGGTCATCGTTCATTTAAGCTTACATTCTGCCTTCGAAAGAAGCAGGTATTTTAGTTAAGGTACTCATTCGGTTGAACAAATAGGAGAAAAAGGGTAATATCGAAATAAAAAAAGAACTAAATTACAGTAATCGCTTATAATGTACAACAGTTTAGTTCAAGTACAGCTTATTTGAAAGAAATAATAGAAAATATACCTCAGCGATGAGTAAAAAAAGATGTTTCAATTTTAATGCAAAAAAAATCATTGTTTTCACCAAAAGAGGATAAGTTGGAGCTTTTTTAATGATATAAACATTTGAAAAGTCATCTGGTGCGAAAACGAATTGATTTTTTTTGGGTTGATTTTTGTACCATATAATTGAGTAACAACTAATAGTGTAAAATATAAACTTTTTTTATAAAAAAAAAATGTTTAATTTTTTGCTCTATTTTTTGTACCCCCGAGCCTCCTAAAGACATCATAAGTTCATTAAAATGCAGCTTTGTTTATCTTATCTTACAGTTACCTACGGAGGGTGACAGATGTCAAGAAGATTGTCCTGGTAAGTAATATCTTATGATTTCCGTCATTAGTTTTATTTACTTGTATTATAATATTACACATAAAAACATTAGTTTAAAGATTTTTTTTATGTTTGTTTATAAACATGAAAGAAAATGTTGTAGATAACCCAAAATGACAATTTCCCCCCACCCCCCAAAAAAATAAAAAAAATAAGAAATAATTGATGCAAGCTATACGTTATTGTAGTTTTAACATGGGTAGGCATTATATCGTTGGATATTATTTTTGCCCGACCGATAGTGGGGGCTAAAATAACACGAATATAATGCCCCCCCCCCCCTACATGTTAAAACTACAACAAAGTATAGCTTGCATTAATTATTTCGATTCTGATTACGACAATTAAGGGAATTTTTATGCCCGATGTGTATAAGGGTAAAGCAATTGTGTAGGCTCTTCCATGAACCTCCCTTTTTTTGTTTGTAAAGAAGCAAACAGCTGGCACTGTGATTTTTCAGATGGAGGAGTTTTTGAACAGTCAGCATGAACAGTTGACGTATTTAGGTCAAATATGTCAATTTCGGAATGCAACACATTACAGTCATATTAAACGAATTAGTAACAACATGTGCATCATTTTTAGAGTTTGGAAGAGTTTGAAGTTAATGAAATATATTAAATGCATGCCAAATTCATTATTCTGAAGAAGTCAATATACGCATGTGCACAAATTATTGCATTTTGAGCATGGGTTTATTCATAAAGAAATAGAAGCATATTAGAATTCAATATGAAAAAAAGGCAAATCATATATAGTTTGTATAAAGTATTGACATATAATATGAATACATATCTATTGATAAGTTCAAAGTCCATTCAGATGTTCGATGTACATAAATGTAACAGTAACGTATCGTCATTTGGTTGTAAATTAAAAAGGGTAGATAACTCATGTCGACTTTTGATAAGTTAAATTTGTATGCACTTACAGCAGGGACAATAAGTCTCCTTTATGTTCTATACCACAGATTCATAGTACGTTACATATAGTTGCGAAAAATGGTCAAAAAAGTATTCCCTTGAATTTGACAGTTGTAGGTAATTAAATCTTCATGCTAAAAGAGGGACGAAAGATACCAAAGGGACAGTCAAACTCATAAATCTAAAACAAACTGACAACGCCATGGCTAAAAATGAAAAAGACAAACAAACAACATCACACACGACACAACATAGAAAACTAAAGAATATACAACACGATGTTAATAGGATAAACTCCGATATATGTAATGTTCATTCATTTGTATAGCTATGTAAGTATATTGGAGGAGACGTTACTAAGTTGAAAAAATGTCTAATCCATTTGTCCTTTTTGAACAATTACATATGTTTAAACTAACTAGTATCATTCATTAGTAATAAGTTAAAGTTAAACTCGAAAGTCTATGATTTCGTATCTACTTGTATAATTGAAGTAATGTATCCCTTCCAGAATACCTGAGATCACCCCTAGTTTTTGGTGGGCTTCGTGTTGCCTATTTTTTAGTTATGGCACCCTCAACGGAGTTGGGGTGACGTATTGTTATTCTACGTTTCTTTTTATTTTTTTTATTTTTATTTTTCTTCCACACTTTTTTGTCCACTCTGGATCTCAGAATTGAATGGACCCAAGTTGATGGAACTATATCATAATGTGAAGCACCATGTGAAGATTTGCTTTTTAGGGTTGGCACTTTCCATTTCTAAGTAGCAACATTCCAGCAGCACCTGCATACGGGGTATATATCTCCCAATTGATACGATATTCCCGTGCTTGCATTTCCTATCATGATTTTCTTGATAGAGGGTTACTGCTCACAAGGAAGCTATTAAACCAAGAGTTCCAAATGGTGAAGTTGAAATCATCCCTTCGTAAATTTTACGGACGCCATCACGAGTTGGTTGACCGTTATGGAATAACCGTTTCACAAATGATATCGGATATGTTCCTTACGTCGTAACTACAATCCCCTTCCCTTTCATGAATGTGACCTACCGAATTAGACTATTTACCGGATTTGTAATCACATAAGCAACACGACGGGTGCCACATGTGGAGCAGGATCTGCTTACCCTTCCGGAGCACCTGAGATCACCCCTAGTTTTTGGTGGGGTTCGTGTTGTTTATTCTTTAGTTTTCTATGTTGTGTCATGTGTACTATTGTTTTTCTGTTTGTCTTTTTCATTTTTAGCCATGGCGTTATCAGTTTGTTTTAGATTTATGAGTTT
Source organism: Mytilus edulis (assembly GCA_019925275.1). Classification (NCBI taxonomy): domain Eukaryota; kingdom Metazoa; phylum Mollusca; class Bivalvia; order Mytilida; family Mytilidae; genus Mytilus; species Mytilus edulis. Next base: position 5,864,906 of record CM034358.1, on the reverse strand, counting down.
GACTGTCCCTTTGGTATCTTTCGTCCATCTTTCAAGATGGCCCCCGTTACCATGGAAACAGTAAAAATCCGAAAATTCTCAAAGTCTTCCAAACTGGATGAAACTTCACAGAAATGGTAACTAGCATGTGCAAAATTGCATTTTGAAGTTGAAATTTTCAAAATGGCTGCCGTTACCATGGAAACAGCAAAAATATCAAAAAGTATAACTTTTTCGTTATAAGACCAAACTGGATGAAACTTAATGAAAATGTTACCCAGTATGCCAAGATGTCAAGACAATATTTGGTTAGTCAAAAATGGCCGCCGTTGTCATGGAAACTGGAAGCAAATTTTACATTGACCCTATGGGAAAATGCATAAAACAAGTATTTCACCAAAGTCAATTAAACTGTACTGATATATAACATGACATGTGACTATGAGATGTCTGCTTTTACAATTTTGGAATTACCTACTGTAACCATGGTTGCAGCATAACATGCATAAATGTCAAAAATTCGTAACCATGGAAACAACAAAAATGTCCCAAATTTCAAAATGCTCCAAACTTAATAAAACTTTATAAAACTAATAATTTGCATCTGTAGATTCACTCTTTGACTTTGGAATTTTCTAAATGGCTGCCGCTCGCCTGGCAATTTGGGAAGGGTGCCATCTGCTATTGCTTGCAATGGCAAATCTAGTTGTATATGTTTTTAGCCATGGCGTTGTCATTTTATTTTCGATTTACGAGTTTGACTGTCCCTCTGGTATCTTTCGTCTCTCTTTTACACATAAAAACATTAGTTTAAAGATTGTGTTTGTCTTCGTTTATAAACATAAAAGAAAATTGTGTAGAGAAACCAAAAAGACTACCCCCCCCCCAAAAAAAAAAAATAATGATAAAATAATTCAATATAAATCAAAGGCAAATCATATATTGTTTGCATATAAAGCATTGACACATGAACACATATCTATTGGTAAGGTCGAAGTCCACTCATATGTTCGATGTACATAAATGTAACAGTGTCGTATCATCGAGATATGGTTGGAAATTAAAAAGGGTAGACAACTCTTGTTGATTTTTGATGAATTAAAATTGTGTTCATAAATCGCAGGGAAAATAACTCTCCTGTAAGTGTTATACCACAGAATCATAGTACGTTACATTCAGTTGTGAAAAATGGTAAAAAAAAGGATTCCCTTGAATTTGCATTTGTAGGTAAGTAAATCGTCATGCTAATAATAATAGGTTAAAGTCCGATATATGTAATGTTCATTCATGTGTATATCTATGTATGTATATTGGAGAAGACGTTACTTAGTAGAAAAATGTCTAATTCATTTGTCCTTTTTGAACAATAACATATGTTTAAACTAACTAGTATCATTTATGAGTAATAACTTACAGTTAAGCTCGAAAGTGTAGGATGTTTTATCTACTTGTATAATTGAAGTAGAAAAATAAATTGGACATTTAGTATTACGAATTTTTACTTTGCATTGATTTAAGTTTCAATATATTACAGGTCTAGATATGGCATGGTTAGACAGTAATCCAGATGATAGACACTTGGGTCGTCTAGCAGCTGAAATGACAATGGAAGAAATACGAAAAATATACATGCACCTAAAGGGAAAGAAACCTGCTAGGTCTTGGGAAATTATTAACGAGTCAATCAACAAAGAGCCTTTTGATATCAAAGTCAAAGCTTTGCATGATTGGAAGAAGAGCACGGTACATGCGTCATTCCAGCACCTTCAGCAAAGTATGAAAAAGGAAGATATAGACTTACACATATTATGCCAGGTAAAAAAAAAATCGTATGCATCGTATATAACATCTTAAATAACATCTGTTGTACCAATTGACATATTTTCTACAAGCTATCTAAATTGAAAAACTAACCCATTTAAGAGCAAAACTAATCTGCAAATATAAATCAACAAATATTGAAATTTGAATGCCGGTAATTGTATATATCTTTTTTTTCAGCAAGTACTACTTTTCGATTTTGTATTTGATTTTGCTTTCCAAATGTTTTGTGTTGAGAGACATAGATGGGTATAATTGATAGAAAACACAGATCTGGCGTTCCAAATCATTTGTTTGGTATCTTAGATGAGTTTGTTTGTCTCCTCTCTCTCGAGATTATTCATATTATTGTAACAATGTTTTAAAATAGAAATAGGTCATATAAATTCTGTCAACAGCAAAAAGGTGATTTTATACCAAAACCCAGTGAGTGCTTCTTTATTTCATTAAACAGAAAGACATGAGGATGCGAACGTATGGGCTCAAAAGAATAAGTGTCTAACTTATATATTTGGGATTATACAGGAAAACCCACCTTTTTTATTTAAAAATTGTGTGTTTAATGACTGATGTGCATGTCATATTTCAGATTTCAAGAGAATTCCAAAAAGAGTTTGGTAAGTGAAACTTTTAAAAGATTTAAAATGAAATTTTTAAAACACATTTCTGGATTAACCTCGATAGAAAGGTCAATCGTAAAACCGTATTTGGGTGCAGTGGCACCATTTTACTAAATCGTTTAGCTTCGTCTGTGTGAGGTGGACATTAGTCTCCTACTTGATATGTAAATTCTAATTTTTACATGGGAGAATATAAAACATATATCTTATAAATCATGTCAGTACTACTGACCACGTAACTGATTTACCCTTTACAGACTAACACGCTTCGGGACTAGTATCGAACAACTTCTAAAATGCATTACAAAATATTGCTTTATAAACTAGGTGAATATCGTATCTGTATTTACCTTAATCAGGAAAGCTAACAACAGAAACTGTGAATGCCAAATATGTATTATCACATTGGAGATATTGACCATAATAGACATAAAACGATTGACGGAAAACACCAACTTAGCTTTATGGATCTAATTCCCCCATTAGTTCACAGAGAGATAAAGATAAGCTCACTTTGAATATTGTCAGTATCGAAGGATTGACTACTGAACTGATGATACTCTTGGGATCTTACAGTGTACCAGAGGTGACATCAACCTATAAATAGATAATAAAAACACTATCAACCTTGTATCCTATGTTGTTTTATTCCTTACACTTGTTATCGTCTCTTAATTGGTTATCAAAAGTACCAGGATTATAATTTTATACGCCAGACGCGCGTTTCGTCTACATAAGACTCACCAGTGACGCTCAGATCAAAATAGTAAAAAAACCAAATAAATACAAAGTTGAAGAGCATTGAGGACCCAAACTTCCAAAAAGTTGTGTCAAATACGGCTAAGGTAATCTACTCCTGGGGTAATGTTACATAACTACTGAAACGGTCATTACGATAATTTATTGTTACACCTTTTTCTTTTAGTTATCCTAATGAATGTTGGGGTGGTTACTTCTGTAAGATAATGAAATTAGTCATATCTGCAGACAGAATATTCATATTTCCTAGTTTTTAGTTGCACTTAGGTGTTCATTTCCTCTTAATATTCACATTTGTTGATAAATAATAATGCATCTTTGAGTCATTTTAATAGTATATGGTGTAGATTAGTAGTTTCAATTAAATAATTAGCTTTAGAACACTGTAAAACTATCATGTTTTTAGCAAAAAACTATTAGTGTCAAATTATTTCAATAACTATTCCGAGATTATTTCTACTTTCAACAAGGGTTATCATAATGTGTCGCACATTTTTTATGTATGTATACGTCATTTGTTATATTTTGTTCTTGTTTTGGCTATATAACTATTTTGATCTGAGCGTCACTGATGAGTCTTATGAGTCTTATAATCCTGGTACCTTTGAAAACTATTTTTATCTTTAAATATGTCCTGTACAAAGTCAGGAAAATGGCCATTGTTATATTATAGTTCGTTACTGTGTGTGTAACATTTTAACGTTGTGTTTCCGTTTTGTCGTTTGTTTTCTCTTTTGTTTTAGTGTGAATTCACATTACGATAAGACGTGTCACGGCACTTTTCTATCCCAAATTCATGTATTTGGTTTTGATGTTATATATTTGTTACTCTCATCGGATTTTGTCTAATGCTTAGTCCGTTTCTGTGTATGTTACATTTTAATGTTGTGTCGTTGTTCTCCTCTTATATTTAATGCGTTTCCCTCAGTTTTAGTTTAAAATTGAGAATGGAAATGGGGAATGTGTCAAAATAACCCAATTTTGTTTTTTGTCCATAGATTTACGAGCTTTGAACAGCGGTATACTACTGTTGCCTTTATTTATGTAGGCGAAACGTGCGTCTGGCGTATTAAATTATAATTCTGGTACCTTTGATATCTATTTGGGTGTCAGCATTCCTTATGAAGGTTAATAGTACATGTAGTATAAAGCTTTGTAAACGCAAAATTGAAAAATACACATAAGAAAATGTTGTATGATTGCCAATGAGACAACTCCCCAGCAGAGACAAACCGAGGTACAAGTTAACAAATATTAGTAATCTTTCGTTTATTCATTGTCTTCTCATTATAAAACACGAATTGTTGTGTTTAGACAGTTGTAATGTTGTCTAATTCGGCTTCAATATGTTCTTATATGGTTAATGATTGTCATATTTACATTTATATCATTAATTTCTTGAAAATACTTTATGTAATTGCCATATGGCATGTATACTACCAAATATTTCATAATAACTTATATCAACTTTTGAACCTAGAAAATAAAAGTTTTGTGTTGATTTTTTTGGGTCATAGTCGCGTGGATATCATTACGGTAAATAAATGATAAGACAGCTGAGTTAATGACAATAGTATTAATCAATGTTAAAGATAAGAAAAAAATGATAATGTTGTTAAAATATATATACATTATAGACCAATCAAAGGAGAAGTTACTCATTAGACCATCAAGTACCATTACAAAACTACTACCTGACCATATTGGAATTCAAACATTCCAGCTTGGAATAGAACTTGGGCTATCAGTTGTTGAGATGCAACACATTGCAATGAACCACGTGACAAATCTTCGTGGTCAAACAGAGGAGATTCTGAACACATGGAGGACACTTCCCGAAGCTACTTATGAAGTTTTAGTCAATGCTCTCCATCGGCTTGATTTATCTAGTGTATTATCATACATAACATATGAAGAAGCATCAGAAGAAATATTAAAAGTAGGATTAGAAAGAAAGGTAGAAGTAGGATTAGAGGAACAAATAGAAGTAGAATTAGAGGACTTAGTAGAAGTAGAATTAGAGGAACAAATAGAAATAGGATTAGGAGAACAGGTTAAAGGTGTGTTAATTTTGACATAGTTGCCCCTTTGTCTGACATCATTTTTGTGCATTGACTATATATAACGTGAAAAATTAAATTTCCTTTATTTCTGATAACCTTATATCCAATGTTACTTAAAGGGTTTGAACTTTGGTGTGGTTTCTACAATTACAGTTATAAGGCAAGTTCGTCCATATGACAACATACCTGATAATGAACTCAAATCAATGGTTCTTTGGTTAATTTTTATATTACGTGCTCAAGTGAGTTCTTTCTTTTATTCGTATGCAAATTTAGGTCATAAACGTATTCATATTAAAAAAGAACTTAAAATGAATTGTCGCTACAAAACAAACAGATAAATAGATAGCAAACTAAAAGTCCTAAGAAATAGCAAAGAAATAAAATCAAGCCACAAACTAATTATACACATACTATAATGCTTGGGCAACCTAAACATGCTATAAATCAAACCAAAAGCATACTTCAAAATCTGATAGATAAGAAGACTAATAAAGTAAAAGAAGTTGTTTTATCTGCTTTAAAGTCACATATTCCCTCTAAACTGGTATGTCAAATAACAAAAGGAGCACAGATTTTTTGATAAATTGATATGTGCATGTCTATCTGTCAAAGGACATACAACTTTGAACTAACGGTCTTCATTTTAAATTCATCAGCATGATTTTCTGCTTAATGCAAAACAGATAAAAAAAAAACATACAAAAAGTGGATATTTTGCAGACGTATAATCATAAAGCTACACATGTTACACCACGTGAACAATTATCAAAATTAACCAGAGATTAATTTGCTACTGCCTTTAGAGATTATCGAAATATAATGCAATCATACACAGATTTAGAGAATACACAAAAAAACAAATGTTTACTTAAAATTATAGTATAATAGTTTAATCAGATTTAATTTGTCTTTCCCAAATACAGAGAGGATTATACAAGATATCGAAATCAGTCAGATTTTAGATTATATGATAACACATTTAGTGATATCATCTGATGATAGACGTCGTATTGAGCAGCATGCTGGACAAGACGATCAGAATAAAGCCTTGCTTGCAGTAGTGAAGAAAAGGGGAGAGTCTACTTATACAGTGTTTGTTGATGCACTACGGATAAGTGGATACACTGATTTAGCAGATGAATTGAAACGCCATTCACACGAAGAGGGCTCAAATGAAGCATTAGAACCACCTCCAAATGAAGGTATGAACTGCCTTTTTGTAATGAAAATGTACAAATAATAGCATTTGTATAACATTGATGTTCTTGATACAATGTTTACTATATGTCTGTTAGTGTTTTTCATTTTAAGCCATGGCGTTGTAAGTTTATTTTCGATCAATGAGTTTGACTGTCCCACCCTTTTGAGGTTAAAAAAGATCTAATTTATGCATTGAAAGACGGAAAGTACAAAAAGTACAAGCAATCCAGAAGATGATGGTAGGTTGAATAATCAATTGCGCAAAAAGAAAAAACAGTTTTTAAGGCACTACATAGGAATTAAACATTGCAAAAACCCACGAAATAAATGTGGAAAAGGTAGTCTGATTTAGGCGGACCGTACAATCCTTGTGACACCGTTTTTAATTTTAGGGGTTTGTATTCTATGTTTGTATTGTTTTATGTCGTCGATATAATTGCAATGTTAACCTGGATGACTTGTGTTTTGTATTAACCATCATTCACTTAAAAGATTAAAAATACAATCAGTATTTGTTTCTACATTTTCGGTTAATGTTGGTCTTATTCTTATGCTGAGATTTCCCTCAAAAGTTTTGCCACGCATTTTCCAAAACAATTTACTACTTCTGCGGTTATGAATAATGATCATGACTTCCTGTGAAACTTTCGTTGTTTATTTTTATCATACATGAATATAACGTCGTATTAAAAACTTATAAACAATAAATTTTAGGATTGTCAGGGTGGACTGTTCCAGTGTATAGAGTTCGTCTACAGAAGAATTACTCAAATATCATTGACTGTATAAATCATGAGAAAATAGTAGATCATTTAATATCACGTGATATTTTGACAATAGCTGATAGTCAAATGATAAATGCCTGTCCAGCACAAATTCAAAAGAACAGAAAACTAATGGACATTCTTTTACATGGAAGTGAAAAGGGATTTATTGAATTTCTAAAAGCTTTACGAGAAGACTCTGTTACTACTGAACTGGCAGATGAAATAGAAAACACATTGGTTACAAGCAGAAATATATCAACCATTCATAGTTGCTACAAATACACTTGAAGACAGTAGGTTATACGTATATTCATCATGTATCTTACAATCTGAAGATTTTTCTACGTATACTAAGATATTATAAATAATCTGAGTATGAAATATTTGCAAAACAGAAATAACTATTGGTTTTAATATTTGGAGCTTAATATTACTTTTTGATGAAGATATATATTGTTAATTCTACTATAAATTTGAGTTGTGAATGAGTAGATAAGGGGAAAAAACAGACAATAGTAACACTAATAGTACGGCGGCTTTGTGAAAAATTGTGCACATCCTGCTACAAGTATGAAATTTGGCATAGACCTTCCTCAACTATTTTTCTTTTATTTCAGATAGGGAGGCACTTCCGGTAAAATCCAAAATGGCGTACATCATACTTAAATTAGCCCAATCTTGAAGGCTAGTATGTGAATACGTGTTATTGACATGAATCTATCATAATATTTGGTACAAACCTTTGTTACGTACTACTTTTGGATATATGATATAGATTAGATGTCTTCAAAAACCCTACTTCCGGTAAAATATAATATGGTGTACATTGTACTAAAATAAGCTTATTTTTAGGGAGGGTAATTGAAATGTGTTTTGAAGTACTGCTACTATCATTATATTGTGCAGAAACCTTTCTTTGGTGCTTTTCATGGATACAATGTATAAGACATATGTCTTTAAAACCCTTACTTCCGGTGATATCCAATTTGGCGGACATAAAAATGTTGATATTTTTTCATTTTAATATTCAACTTTTTTCAAAATGTAAAGAAAACGTTTTTTTTTAGCAGGTCATTAAACTTTTGGCTTTAAGTCATCCTCAAAACCACTAATTTTATTCAGCTTTATATGTTTGAATACAAAGTAAACACTTCCGGTAAAAAAAAACAATATGGCGTAAATTACAAAGATGAGTCCATATCTTCGATGTAGAGTTTTAGATAGATTGATTAAAACAAAATTAAGTCACTAAAGTTTTTGAACATCGTTAGAATGACTAATGTATGGCCGCAAATACATGTTTATTCACAATCGGAGAGCTTATTTTCCAAATTTACAAAGATCGTGGTATTGTTTCTTACATCTATAATGTACAAGCTCCTGATAAGATGAATAGGCCTCACAAAGAGTTGTCCAAAAGGGTTCCCATGGATATTTTTCCCTTGGCCATTCATAAGCGTCTGGACTAGTCAGCATAACTTGTTACTCATTCGCATCCGCAAGGGTATATTGCACGTTTTACTTGCTGAAAAAGACTAGACCGAGTCGTGGGAATAGCCTCAATAGTATTTCCTCTTCCAAAAACACATGTGTTCTTGCTTTGTTAACCCCATCTGATAACATTGTTCAATCTTCTAACAAATAAATGCAACAGTAGTATACCGCTGTTTAGAATTCATAAATCGATAAAAAAAAACAAATCCGGGTTAAATATAAGATAACAACAGCAGAATGTAACACACACAGGAACGAACTATAATGTAACAATGGCCATTTTCCTGACTTTTCCAAAACCACGTATCGTTCTATCAATGACATTGTCAAATCCATATCTGGTCATGTTGGCTGATCAATCATCATTCTAAATGATCGAGTCACATTTTTAAACACAATCCATGTCACCAACGCAGTTCATTTTCCAGCAAACGTGTAATATCTCAATGCCTAGTGTATGTGAAAGGTCATCGATAGATATATATCTGAAGCTTTTCCCACTTCCAAACGCAAGCCAAAGTTCGTCTGCCCCTATGTCACTGAAAAACGAAGACAGCAACCTCAGTATGGACTGTTATGACTCAGTTAAGTCTGTGTTTCACTGCATCAGACACATGCATCTTGATTCAAGTGTCAGCCTATTCATGTGAACATGGTGCTAAGCTTGAAACATCATCATGCGGTGGATAACACAGAACATTCTGACCAATTGTTGCTACAACTACCTTTTCCTCAAAATCTATTGACCAAAGCTTTTGCGAATGAAAACTTAAAAGTTCTTTCTTATTGTCGTCATCACTCAGAAAATTTTGCAAATTTTGAGGATTTTGTTTTGACTCTGGATTTGTCTGTGTATTCCCTTCCCCTAAATGTATCTCTTGCTTCTTATAACAAATGCTCAGGATATTCTAATTTATCTACCTCGAGATGTTTCAAGTTTATCACCATATTCACATTAAGAGGCTGACAATAGAATCATGGTGCATGTGTCTGATGCAATGAAACTCGAACTTGCACGAGTCATGATTCGAATAATCGTTACTGATGATGCTGTCATTACTTTTTCGCTATTCCGTGACAGGGGTAGACGAACTATGGATTATGTTTGGGAGGGCAAAAAGTTTTAGATAAATATATCCTGGCAATGAGTGTTTACAAACACTTATTGTGATCCATGTCTTTACCGGTTGTGATATGGTTCTCTGATTGCTTGAAAAGGAAAAAAGACTGCGTGGGAGACATTGATGGCATTTGAAGATGTGACTTTAACATAAAGAATGATGATTGATCAGCCTAAATCACCGAGGTTTAACTGTAAGCTCACACAAACTTATCAGATTGGATTAACATGGTCAACGAATCAAGAAAATAACTATTTGCGCAAAAGGGAAGACTAATTGAGGGAATTCCCTCAACTTGGTCTGGTCTTTTCCAGCATGTAAAACGTGCAATATACTAAGGCATGTGTTTAGGGGGACGAGCTTGGAATTGGCCCTTATGCTACTCAGTTCAGGCGCTAATGGATGGCGAAGGGACAAAGATGATCACTTTTAAATAACTTACTCTTTCTAAGGCTTCATCATTTTGTCAGAAGCTTGTACATTGTGGATGTTCTGGGGAATGCGGTTAAAAAAAACTACATCCTAAGCATCAGAAACAAAAGCCATAAAATCTTCAGTTTAAATGGACACATACTACAACAACTCAAGCATAACCCGTAACTAGGCCTACACATTTCGGAAGACCTCAAATGGACCACCCACATATTAAACGTGGCAAAGAAAGCAAATTCAACACTAGGCTCTCAAAGAAGAAACTTGAAATACTGCCCACAATATTACAAAAAACTGCTTACATCTCGCTCGTTGATCAACGATGGAATATGGATCCATAGTATGGGGCCCCTACATTGTAACAAACATAAATTAGCTAGAAAGAAGGAATACAACGTCAAGCGCGGCAAGATTTATCACCATAGATTACAAGTCAAGAGAGGACGGGTGTGTCTCCAATATGCTAGCCGAACTCGAACTACAACACGCTCCGGACAATTGCAAGACGAACAAGCTAGAAGTTGATATTTATGTACAAAGTGGTTTAGGGGCTGATTCCCGCTATTGAACCAGACGAATTTCCCCAAAAAGCACATCCTAAGTGAAAAATAACCAAGAAGTCGAAGAATACCACGCAACAAATATTTTGAAAAAGCAAATAAAGAATCACTCTAAGTATTTTGACATTCCACTAAGCAAAACACCACAATACACAAACTCATTCTTTGTAAAGACAGTGACCGCGTCGAATCAGCTAGACGACACTGTAGTGCGCGCATCAAGCGTAGAGAGCGTCAAATCTACTCTTACGCCTCGTCAATAAATCGGCGGCGCTCTCTCAAACCGTTATAGTAAAGCCAGAATTGGTATCAACAACGTATTCATACAGATACAGAGGATGTCGCGGTCGTTGTTAATGTGGACAATCGGGTCTCCCGTGCACTGCTTTGTTTGCATGTGGTGGTGACTGTGAATACACATGTATTTTTAGCCAACTAGTAGTAAATTGAAAAATGTTTTAATACTTCAGTAATTTTGTTTTGTTTTAATCAATCTATCTAAAACTCTAAATCAAAGATATGGATTAAGGACTCATTTTAGAAATTTGCGCCATATTGTTGTTTTTTTTACCAAAAGTGTTATTTAAAAATTTACAACAGAATAAAATTAGTGGATAACTAGAGGCCAATAGTTTAATGAAAAGTAAAAAGCCCAAAAAAACCATTTTCTTTACATTTTGAAAAAAGTTGAATATAAGAATAGAAAATTGATATTTCTATGTTCGCCATTTTGGATATTACCGGAAGTAAGGTTTTTAAACAGATATGTCTTATACATAGTATTTATGGGAAGCACAAAAGGTTCCTGCACAATGTAATGATAGTAGCGATACATTAAAACACATTTCAATTACCCTTCCTAAAAATATGCTTATTCTAGTCCTATGTCCGCCATGTTGGATTTTACCGGAAGTAGGGTTTTTGAAGACATCTTGTCTTTATCATATATCCAAAAGTAGTATATAACAAAGGTTGGTATCAAATATTATGTTACTAGCATGATAATAACATCTTTTCACATACTAGCCTTCGATATAGGCCTGATTTAAGTATGATGTCCGCAATTTTGGATTTTACCGGAAGTGAGACATTTTTTTTAAATAAAAGAGTAATAGTCGAGGAAGGTCTATGCCAAATTTCATGCTTGTAGCAGGATGTGCACAATTCGTCTGAAATATGCTTGTAGCCGCCGGACTACTAGATGTGATTGCCAAATCTCAGATGAAGAACGCAACCACCAGAGGCATATTTAAGTTCTAATTGATAAATTGAAAATTATAATAGATGAAGATGAAGATTTTGACCATCAGATGCATTCAGTTATTATATAGATGATACAGTTTTAATACTCCTTGATGAAGAACCCGACTACAAAAGACAATTTTTAATTCGATTAAATGATGACTACGAGAGGCAATCTTTTATTCTAAGTTTTTTTGGAATTTTGGGAATTCGGCTACCAATAGCAATATTTGATATTAGTGCCCCCCATCCCCGAAAAAAGATCCTTTGTAAATAGGGTTATCAAAGCTTGATTAAGCGGAAGTCATGTTCTGCTATTTTATTCCTTTAATTTTACCGGAACATTGATTTATATTGTATTTATATACCATATATGAACTATGCAGGCTCATTTGGGTATCCTTTTCTAATTTTTGATACGAGTGCACATGCTTTTTTTCATAGGAATTATAGATAACTACCATTGTAAAGAAGTATTTTCTACAAGTTGCGTTAGAGTGACTTTTTGTAAATATTTATTCTACATTATGTTTTTTTTTTTATCAGATATAAATTATCTTGTTCATTATTTTTGTCTACCATTTGTATTGTAATGAATTTTGTGTGTATATATATAGTCTAAAGTATTCTTTTTATCGTATATGAATTACAAGTGTTCCTACCATTTGTGTTATAATGAATTTTGTATTTATATAATCTATAGTATTATTATTATTTTTATCATCTATAACAAGTGTTCCCGCCAGTTGTGTAATAATGAATTGTATATGTAAATATTAAGTTTCATTCTGTTGTGTATTTGTTTAACACATTAACCTCATGAAGACAATATAAAATGAAATATTTGATGGTATTGTTTTTTTCTTTCTTTTCCGTATTTTACATGTTTAACTGATTTCTGCACTTATTTCAGTTAATATTATTAAATGCAGTATACGGCTAGAGTTGTTCGGACATCAATAACTTTTTGAATCTAGCATGGAGTTTTACAAAACTAAACATATTCGGATGTGTCTACATTTTGTGTTGCAAATGTCTGGTTATTAATGTATTTCAGTTGTTTCCTGTAATCAGTTTATATTTCAGTTCTATCATGTACAGTTTTTGTTTATTAATTTTATAAATTTACTGTTTGCAAAAGTATAAATTGTTCTAAATGATAAGGATGTTCTGGTAGGTAACTAATAGAAAACCCTGGCCGTTTTTGACACAACTTTTTTTATCTTTGTGTCCTCGATGCTGTTCGACTTTGTGCTTGTTTCGGCTTTCAAACTTTTGTATCTGGGCATCACTAGTAGATCTTGTGTGGATAAAATGCACTTCTGGCGTATTAAAATTTTCAACTTGTTGCCTTTTGTTGACTGTTGTTCGTGTGTTTCTTTCTCAATTGTTTTCTCCAATTTATTTATATTGTAGTCCTGTGGTGTTGAGTTGCCATCGTAATGTTATATTTCACATGACTTTAAAAGGGGAGGTTTGGCATGCCACAAAACCAGGTTCAACCCGCCATTTTTTTCTTTAAAAATGTCCTGTACCAAGTCAGGAATATGGCCATTGTTATATTATAGTTCGTTTCCGTGTGTGTTACATTTTAACGTTGCGTCGTTTGTTTTCTCTTATTTTTGATTGTAAATTCACATTGCGATAAGACGTGTCACGGTACTTGTCTATCCTAGATTCATGTATTTAGTTTTGATGTTATATTTGTTATTATCGTGGGATTTTGTCTGTTGCTTGGTCCGTTTCTGTGTGTGTTACATTGTAGTGTTGTTTCGTTGTTCTCCTCTTATATTTAATGCGTTTCCCTCAGTTTTAGTTTGTTACCCGAATTTTGTTTTTTGTCCATGGATTTATGAGTTTGAACAGCGGTATACTACTGTTGCCTTTATTTAGACTATTCCTTTTCCAATAAAAGAAATAAATATTCAAAGCAAAAATTTGGATAAATTTTAAGTGTTTTACTATTCCATATCTTTTTAGTTAGTGTATATAATAGAAAAGGAAGGATATGGGTATCCATCTCTGACACAAAGTCAATATTTACAAAGCAAAACAAAAACACAGTGTCGCCTTGGAAACGAAACTAACAAAAACCTGACCTCACTGCAAGTTTTAAGATGGCCTCTAGCACCGGTTTGAGCGGAATTCTTCGCAATCTGACGATCACGCCTCAACTGTGAATTGAAGAACACAACCATGGAATAATAGCAAATATATAAACCTGGCTTAAAATATCAAACATTTTCTGTCCTAATATAGCCTGACAAGCACACTGAAGATATCTGAAAACGGAACCATTTAGGCAACCTCGGTCGACATCGAGATAAATGTTATATAATTTGATGAGATGTATCCATAGGGTAAACAATAAGGGTATATACTCTGTAAGATGTTACACTACCAACGAGAGCCTGGTAAAAAAAAAAAAACACATTAGAAAGAAGTACATATACAAAACAAAATAGTTCATACGCATAGGCGTAAATATCAAACTATGTAGAATATATTTTGGTAATTTTGGTATCAAAAGAAAGATAAAAAAAACTGATGAACCTTGTCGAAAACACCTTTTTATGCCCCACCTACGATAGTAGAGGGGCATTATGTTTTCTGGTCTGTGCGTCCATTCGTCCGTCCGTCCGTCTGTTCGTCCGTCCGTCTGTTCGTTCGTCCGTTTGTCCCGCTTCAGGTTAAAGTTTTTGGTCAAGGTAGTTTTTGATGAAGCTGAAGTCCAATCAACTTGAAACTAAGTACATGTGTTACCTATGATATGATCTTTCTAATTTTAAAAACAAATTATAAGAAGACAATCTAGGGCGAGTTAATTACACTCTTAAATTCATATGTTTAGTTTGATAATTCTGTAAACATACATTATTGACAATATATTTATATAAATAACACTTAGATGAAACGTTCAGTTGATCATTCAAAGTCTGTTTTGCTTGATCAAATATCCTTTTTTTACAAGTAATAATAAATTTGTATCAATGATAAAATTGTCTTGGTTATACCAGATCTCATTTAAACCTACGTTAAATAATAATTGTTGTAGTTGATAAATCCAACTGCTTCTTATATTACAGAAATTATACAGTTGTTCCCTGTAGCAGTTGCTTGTGGATAACAATTTTAACCAGTACTTCACTACTTTGTACATTCTAAAATATATTAAAGGACTATATCTACCCAATTCAAAATAAACCATAACATTTGTTTTACATTGTTTGAAACCTGAACGAGTGTCAACAAAGAATAAATTGCATCAACAGTGCTGCTACCCGGGCGAAATCCAAATTGCGCATCTGTAATAATATTCGGTTTTCAATATTTGGAGCTTTATGGAAGCCCCATATTTCACAACCATAACATAAAATACTGCGGATGTAAGTATCAAATAAATTCAAATATGTAAAAACATTCAAATACAATGACTAAACCTTCGACTTTAAACTAAAACAGCTTTTCTACTTTGCTCAGCTAAATGTTTTTGAGCTTTAACAAATTTACCGTTAAAATTTAACAGTGCACCAAGGTAACACAATTCATCCACTATGTCATTAGCATTGCCATCATAATACCAAATTTCTTCGTCTTTTACAAAACCTCCGTTTCTAAATACCATAATTTTTGTTTAGGCAATATTTACAGTCAAACCCCATTTACAAGTATGTAAAAATAATGTGTCTAACATATCTTGCAAGCCAATAACTGAATCAGAAAATAAAATCATATCATCAGCATACATAAGTAAAAATAATGACAAGTCCTGCACTTCATATGGTATATAATGATATAACTATTACGTAGAAATTCAATTTTAAAGTCATTTACATATAACGAAAAAAGTATAGGAGAAGAACTTCCCCTTGCATAAGACCAACTGAACTTGTAAACTGCTCAGAATAAAAACCATCAACTTTCACACATATTATTTCTGTAGAATACATTGATTTAAAAGACAGTAATTTGCCTGTTATACCAACTCTTGACAGTTTCAACCATAAGTTAAGTCTGGTGACGGAGTCAAATGCCTGTTTGTGGTCAACAACGAAACAGCAATATAAACGTTTTTTCTTGAAAAGTGCTTTCTGAACGAGTGTCAACAAAGAATAAATTGCATCAACAGTGCTGCTACCCGGGCGAAATCCAAATTGCGCATCTGTAATAATATCATTATTCTCAGACCATTTTATTAGTCTTGAATTTTTAATAGATGTAAAAAAGATTTTGGAAAATGTCCTGATGCTAATATCTTATTGAATATTTCCTCTAGGAATGGTAGCAGAATATCCTTAAATTCAATGAATAACTCGTTGTCTTAGGGAGGGATAAATCCTACTTTGTAAAGAATCACTCTGATTCAGACAAAAAATTCTCTGAAACTGATATTATCAAGATGTTTGATTTCTTGATTGACAACATATTTGTTACGTTCATAGGACGTGTTTTTCAACAGACTGTCGGCATTATAATGGGAACAAACTGTGCCCCTCTACTCGCCGACTTGTTTCCGTATCAATATGAGGCTGGCTTCATGCAGGAACTTCTTAGGAAGAAAGATAAGAAGTTAGCAATATCCTTTAACTCTACTTTCCGCTATATAGATGATGTTATTTCACTAAACAATTCAAAATTTGGTAACTATGTGGAACGCATCTATCCAATCGAACTAGAGATAAAGGATACTAAAGATACAGTTAAGTCGGCTTCATATCTTGACTTACATCTAAAAATTGACAATGAGGGTCGGTTGAAAACAAAACTTTACGACAAAAGAGATTCCAGCAGCACCTGCATACGGGGAATATATCTCCCAAATGATACGATATTCCCGTGCTTGCATTTCCTATCATGATTTTCTTGATATAGGTTTGCTGCTCACAAGGAAGCTATTAAACCAAGAGTTCCAAATGGTGAAGTTGAAACCATCCCTTCGTAAATTTTACGGACGCCAAGTTGGTTGACCGTTATGGAATAACCGTTTCACAAATGATATCGGATATGTTCCTTACGTCGTAACTACAATCCCCTTCCCTTTCATGAATATGACCTACCGAATTAGACAATTACCGGATTTGTAATCACATAAGCAACACGACGGGTGTCACATGTGGAGCAGGATCTGCTTGCCCATCCGGAGCACCTGAGATCACCCCTAGTTTTTGGTGGGGTTCGTGTTGTTTATTCTTAGTTTTCTATGTTGTGTCGTGTGTACTATTGTTTTTCTGTTTGTCTTTTTCATTTTTAGCCATGGCGTTGTCAGTTTGTTTTAGATTTATGAGTTTGACTGTCCCTTTGGTATCTTTCGTCCCTCTTTCGTTAAATGTACCATCAATACCATGACATTTACCACGTTTAAGGTTAGAAATACACTTCAAAATTTCATCTCGTGTAATAATTTGATCAAGTTCATCATATGTTGTGTCGGAAACGGTCTCTGGAGTATCGACTGTCACATTAATACCATCATTTGTGACCAAATTTCTAAAATGTTCGAAGAATTCTGAAAGTGACACATCAGAAGTTTTGGCTCTCTTCTTTTGGAACAGTTTATAATATTTCTTTGGGTCACTTTTACGCAATGTAACTATCATTTCACCCTCTTGACGCTTATATTTTCGTTTTAGTTTATTTTTTAAAAGCTTGTTTTGTCTTTTAGACATAATTAATATTTAATGATTTTCAACATTTTTGTCTCTATTAAATGTATACATAGAACTAATATAGATAGATCGAAGTCTTTTGCACTCGTAGTTAAACCATGGTTTTCATCTTTATATCGGGTCGTCTTACTACGGATACGGTCACAAGTATTATTTGAATTATGTGAGTTACAAAAGAATGGTGAAATAATGTCCATCAAATTGGAAGTAAACGTTTCAACATAATTGTCAATACCATCTTGAGATTTTTCAATATCAGAAAATACTATCTGGGTAAGTGAACCACCGTTCAAAGTTTAAGATTCATAACACTGAACTTTTAGCTCTTCCCTCCATCGGTAACTATTATATGAGATGTGTGACGTACCACTGTTACGCTCAAGCTCTTGTGAATCGTGCAATATGCAACGCAAGCGAACATGTAAAGGCGCGTGGTCACTAAAAGAAGTGAAGTTACAAACAATAAACTGGTCTATAATGTGTAAAAAGTCATACGGAGCCAATAAGTAGTCCACAACACTCATTCCCCGGAAACCACAAAGTGTATAGTCATGAGCTAAGCCATCCTTATGCCGACCGTTCAAAATACGTAGACCAATGCTTCTACAAAGATTTAACAATTTTAAGCCGAACTCTTTAGTACTTTGATCTAGATTTCTTCTTACTGGTAGATTTATGTCACTTAAATACCCCAAAATATGTTTGAAACTATCAAAAATAGGGCCACATACATTGTCATTTATTATAAAATCATTAACTACATGTATAGCAGTTCTTGCATTCATATCACCTAGTAAAAATACTCTTGACGTTACTGATGAATATTTTTCAACAGAATTGAATAAATCTTAGAATAAATCACAATTATACATTTTATAAAAATTTAAATAGGCAGGAGGCAAATATACACACCCAATAAAATAATCAAACCCACAAGTTGATATATCCTTTAACACCTTCAGGCATTGTATCGTTCTGAATATCAACTACTTCAACATACTTTGCAAAACAGTTTTTTATTAACAAATATAGTCCACCGCCTTGTTTATATTTACTTTTTAGAGTGACTTACAAATATAACCATCTACAATATCATCAAATGACTTATCAATCCAACACTCAGACAAAATAACAATATCACATGTTTTAATGTAAGATAAAAAAATTGGCTCATTAAGTTTATCATGTCAACCACCATTAATGTTCCAATACAAAAAGTTAATAAAGCAAACTAGGACACATCGAGATGCTTCTCGATGTGACCTAGTTTGCACCTGTGTGCATATCTGCTAACACTTCAAAGCGAGATCCACTAGACGAGCCATCACTCACTGAAGATTTACTATGTTTTATACTTGAAACGTTCGGTGTTTTTTCGGACACTAAAAACCCTGGACCCGACGATGTATCCGACATTCTATCACCTGACTGATCACGACGTGTAATTTGAATAGCTCGTTTGATTTAACCACAGTCTGCCCACCATCAATAAAAAGTTTATCTTTATTAAACGAAACTTGTTTATCTGCCTCCTTTGCTTTTTTATACACAGGAAATAATAGTTTACGTTTTTCATGTATAGCTTTCGGAAAGTGTTCAGAAATTAAAATGCTTGACTCTTTTAATTTTCGAGAGTTTTGACGTACAGTGTCCCTTTGTTGGCGTTTTACAATTATGGGGCGCGGCTTACTCACAGTCCGAGTCGACTTTCTCACGAATTTCTTTCCAATCCTAAAGGCAGATGCTATTTCAATTGGTTCTCGGATTTATAGAGATAAAGCATCAAATTGTCCCGCAAGTTTTAACATTGTAGTTGTTTAAGCTGATCAACCATACTCCTGTTAACAACACGCAATGAAGTTATATCATCGGCAATGACAGCCATGTCAGATTTTTTTTGTTCGAACCCTGCAGATATAAACTGCTGACTATTTTCAACGTCCTCAACTCGTTTCACAAGACCATCAATAACTGATCCCATTTTTGTTAACTTGGAGTCAATGCTTATAACTGATGACTTTATTTCATTAACCGAATTCATTCTCAAATTAAGATTGTCAATTTTATTTATCAGGTGAGACATCCATTGGGGTGGGGTGCTGAACGATGTAGGAGGAGAGGGTACAAATTCATTCCGGTCATTCCAGTATGCGCTGCATGCTGTAAAGGATAATGCTGAGATATAATATTAAATGAATTTGCATCCTGTGATGATGCAAAATTGACCGTTGGCATCACATTACCAGCAGATGAGTTTGTTATTGTTTGTGACTGTCATACAAGTGAGAGGTTTCGGGCTATAAAATCAATCAACCATTTTCTACATTTAAAATGCCTGTACCAAGTCAGGAATATGACAGTTGCTGTCCATTCGTTTGATGGATTTTATCATTTGGTTTTGCCATTTGATAAAGGACTTTCCGTTTTCAATTTTTCCTCGAAGTTCAGTATTTATCATTGTTTATGTATTTTACTTATTTTTTCATTTTTTTATATATTTAATATTGCCATAAAGCGCAAGGTTTGGCTAGACACACTTTAGGTTCAACACCGCCCCCTTTTTCCATTTTCGTTTACCTTAAATGTCCAGTACCAAGTCAGTTGTCGTCTTGTTGTTCGTTGAATTGTTGTTTGTATTCTGTTGCACTTCAGTGTTTCTATTGTTTCGTTGATTATATTTATATTATAGTTGATTTGATGTCCTCGGTTTGTAATGTGGAATTGTTTTCTCTCAATCGATTTATGACTTTAGAACAGCGGAATACTACTGTTGCCGGTATCATGTTTATATATATGTCTTTGTGGAAATGACATACTTTTGATTAATTCTTCGCTAGGGACAACTATTCAAATGTAATGGTCCTAAAACGTAATATAATGTAATATCTGTCTTTCTATGTTGTGGGGTTACTTTATTGTTTCTATGTTGTGGGGTTACATTATTGTTTCAGATAAAGGTGAATGTTGGTACCTATTAAAACGTTTAAACCCGCTGCATTTTTTTGCACCTTTCCTTAGTCAGGAATCTGATGTTAAGTGTGTGTCGTTTGTTGATGTGGTTCATAAGTGTTTCTCGTTTTTATAGATTAGACCGTTGGTTTTCCCGTTCGAATGGTTTTACACTAGTCATCTTTGGGGCCATTTATAGCTTGTTGTTCGGTGTGAGCTAAGGCTCCGTGTTGAAGACCATACTTTTACCTATAATGGTTTACTTTTACAAATTGTGGCTTGGATGGAGAGTTGTCTCATTCGCACTCATACCACATCTTCTTATAGGTTGCACTTTGTAAATACAGGTGTTTCTCAAACCACGCCTCTGGTGGGGAGACATGTAATATAGATAATAAATTATGTTTACGTACTGGTTCCCAGATATGATCCCTATGTTTGATATCGTATAGACAAAACTTCGGAATGATGCAAGTAAATAAGCATATGCATTTTGGTGTTATTGAAATCTATGGGAACCTTAAAGTCAAGGTTGTGGTACCGCAGTGAAGAATTTTAGTATAAGTTTGAACTCTTAGAAGCTGAAAATAAACCACATAGCCCTTTATTTTGCCCTTGGTATGAATAAGAAGTGCAAAAACTTTCCATTCTAAAACCTCATAGTAAAAGTGGTACAGTTTCAGTGTTCCCATTGGAAATTGCATTGTAGATATTTACAGAAATGCAACCTACATCTATGTGTGATAATTTAGTTGGTATTGATGTTCCACGGAACCTTTGCGTCGTTCCTGTATGTACTTCTTGGGTTTTGACTAATGCTACGTGTTATACGATTCCTGATATACATACAGCACCCATGCCTTGATAAACTTTTCTCTCATAGCTTATAAGTCAGTTGAAAATATAACATTTATTTGTTTGAACTTTAAAAATAAGTTTTGTCTCAATTTTCTTAAACAGAGAAGAAATATGTGTTTTTTTTATAAATATTTGTTTAAAGTCATAAGAAACCTCAAATTAAAAAAAATTATGCATATGTTTTTTTATAACTAAATGGATAGTATTTCTTATACAACTTATGTACATATACTTTCTTCTGAGGAAAATTCTTTGATTTGTCCAGATTTAGAAGAAGTTTACTTATTTTTAATTGCTTGCTTCCAGGAAGCAATTTGCCGAAATATTTTCCATATGCATAGTGACCTGAGCGTAACCCTTCTTGTGAAAATCCGGTGATCGCAATACGCATGGATCTGTCATTTTAATATTATCTAATTGTACATGTTAAACACGTGCTCAATACCCTTGCTTTTTGTTATTTTTTTACTATAACGTGACAATCGATAAACTTCGGCCTCAAAACACGGCCTTAAATGAGCAGCCATTATCGTTAAATCACAACAGTCAGAGAAAATAAAATTGACGATTATACGATATATTTGCGTAAAAAATGATAAAAACAGTAGTATACCGATGTTCAAACTCATAAATCCATGGACAAAAAACAAAATCGGGGTAACAACCTAAATTTAGGAAAACGCATTAAATATAAGAGGAGAACAACGACACAACACTACAATGTAACACACACAGAAACGGACCAAGCAACAGACAAAATCGCACGAGAATAACAAATATGACATCAAAACCAAATACATGAATTTGGGATAGACAAGTACCGTGACACGTCTTATCGCAATGTGAATTTACACTCAAAAATAAGAGAAAACAAACGACGCAACGTTAAAATGTAACACATACAGAAACGAACTATAATATAACAACGGCCATATTCCTGACTTGGTACAGGACATTTTCAAAAAACAAAATGGCGGGTTGAACCTGGTTTTGTGGCATGCCAAACCTCCCCCTTTATAGCCATGTGAAATATAACATTAAGATGACAACTCAACACTACAGGACTACAATATAAATAAATTGGAGAATACAATTGACAAAGAAACACACGAACAACAGCCAACAAAAGGCAACAAGTTGAACATTTTAATACGCCAGAAGTGCATTTTATCCACACAAGATCTACTAGTGATGCCCAGATACAATAGTTTGAAAGCCGAAACAAGCACAAAGTCGAAGAGCATCGAGGACCAAAAGATCAAAAAGTTGTGCCAAAAACGGCCAGGGTTGACTGTTAGTTACCAGAACATCCTTATCATTAAGAATAATTTATACTTTTGCAAACAGTAAATTTATAAAATTAAATTAGGAAACAACTGAAATACATTACATAACCAGACATTTTCAACACAATGTGTAGACACATCCGAATATGTTTAAACCTCAACGCCAAGTGACGTCATATTTGAAATTATAAAAAATGACAAAAAATGATGACGTCATTTGAATTTGTAAAACAGATCATCAAAAAATGAAAAATGACGTCATTTGAATGAATAAGATAGAACTAGGACTGACCCAAGATTACATTTGAACTAAACACTGATATTGCACTTAATAACAATGCACATTTCAATATTTATTAATAGCAAACTTAGGCAGCAATTAACTATATTATAAAGCTATGCATTGGTTCAAGAATTGGATAAACATAATTTTTTCACTACTCACTCGTTTCAAATAACTTTAAACAATGGCCATATCCTGTAAAACAAGATAAGGAATGAGTGGATGGATTTATGAATTATCTATAAACTAGGTATATCACTCCCTCTGAAACAAAATGAACTAGGATGGGATTTGTCTGTTATGTTACGGTAACCTTTGTACTTGCATGGTTCTGTGAGAATAAACTATCTATCAATTTAGGTTATTAAGCTCTTCGACTGTTTCTGATTCTATACATGCCTAGCTTTCGAATACGCAGCTCTGTCCCTCATTATCAAGAACAAACACATTTATAAAGTCGTTTGTTTATAGGTAAATAAAGCAATTGATAATGTTGCTGATACTTAAATGATTACAGCCATTTTCCTAATGCATGTAGAGTAAAACTTTGGTAGGCTTGCTTGCTTTGTTTATATAATTGTTTATTCAAACTTTGTAATTAAGATTGACATCTCCAAACAATATATATGACATATTTAAACCTGTATATATAATATTTGAATTCAATTGGACATTTTCCCAAATAACTACACAATATACAAACAAAGCAATCAAACTAACCAAAGTCTTCATCTACATGCTTCAGGAAAATAGCTGTAATATAAAAAAAAAGGATAATAGTTGTTCCTATCAAGAACATTCCTTTTTTTTTAGGATGGATCCTTGCACTGTTGGTTGTCCACTAAAATATGCAGTCCGACTTGATGGTCAGCCAACATTTTCTGTTAATGACACTATGGTATACACCAAACGCCAGGACCAGAGTGTATTGGATTTACTTTTGAAGAAAAAGTAGAAGAGACAGTGCCTTTGAACAGCAATTAAATAAAAAAATATGCAATTGATTTATTTTATCATTTTACTACTTCCATCAAGTAAAAAATAAAATAACATATAAAAGGTTTTATGCTTGATTTTATATTTCAAGATAACATGGGGCATCGGTGGTCTAAGAATTCTTAACTGCTGTGTTACTAACCTGTGAAGACTCAGGTTGTGTGTTCGAATCGTGGTATGTGCGCTCGACTTCAGTCATAAATGAAATCACTAAAATTGTAAATTTTCTTGTCGAAGGTAGGTGACTCTCACCTGACATCAATTAATAAAAGATGATAGCCAAGAACTTGTCAAATTGTCCTAAAAGTGGCGTTAAATACCAATCAATCAACTAATCAAGGTAACAACAAATAACAAATGGTCCAGATAACTTGACTAGGTAATGACACTTAACCTGATTGGGTTAACCTAGTGTAACACGAACAAACGAAGACACTTTTGCTATATGGATACTTTATCGAAAAAGTAAAGCACACACTAACAACAACTGGCATATTTTGTTTCAATGCAACTACCCCAAAAATAAAAAATACTTAATTTTAACCCTTTTCATCGAGTTTTGTTTTGTAAACGTCAGTTTTTCATTGATCTACCGTTGGTTGTGTGACGTTAAATTTTTATTTTTATTTTCTGTGAATTATTCTGAATTCTAAATATTATCGATGAAGAATATTGCCTTTGCTGAAAGCATTGATTCCTTTATTTGAAGGAATTGTACGTTGTCAACAAGTTTTAGAATAAATGTACAGGTTTTAAAAAAAACGGATAGAGCTATAGCACAAATTAAATCACATTGACAATATTGGTTTTTTTTTCTCGAGAAAATGTAATATTACATTTCATGTCCTTTGATGATACCTCTCAAAGTTTAAATTAAGAAATTATAAGGCAGTGAAACAAATGTCTTTTGTAACGTAGTGTAACCCAGTGGACAATAAAGATGTAAAAGAATTTAATTTCTAATCAACATTTCCGCTGTTGATTATATCAGTGGAATATTTACAAGGCGAAAGCGAATCCGGATTACAAATTGAAATTGTGGAAAACACATTCACTCAAAGAATAAAACAACGGGATATCAGAAACTCTGATCTGCAACAAGAACAAACATACATAAGAACGGACTATTGGATAACAATTGCAATATCCTCGACAGTAAAAAGTAAACTTATAAACAAAACTCTGAGGGAAAATTCAAAACGGAAAGTTCCTAAGCAAATGACAAAACCAAAAGCTAAAACATATCAAACGAATGGTGAACTATTTTCATTTTCCTGCATTTTCTTATTAAACTCGGTTTTATAGCTTGATAAGATAAGTTTCCCGTATTGAATGTTAATTTCTGGGATCGGTAAACAAGATCTCTTGAAAATAAGGATATACTGACCCGTTAAGAATAAGTTTTAAGTAATCAAAAAAACAACAAGCAAACTTGAAATTCAAATCTGTGTATCTACAGGTTTTAAGTAGCTTGTGGTAACGAGATACCTGACTTATTAATATGCCAGTAACACATATATTACGTTCATTGAAATTCAAAACTTCACAGCAGACGCGGGCAAACTTGTTATATATAAAACCTCTTTGAAATTGAGCCAATTGAACATCACCGTCAAAAAAGGATAAATAACAATAAGGAACGAAAACTTGCCCCTTTTGTCATAAATTTCAGTGTATATTTTTCCGTTTAAAACTGACATATTTAAATATCTAGGTAGGACATTCATTTCCATTTATTTTTAATTTATCTTAATGAAGTTCCTTCTGGATCAATTTTTAGAAAAGTATAGATTATCTAACTAAAAGTATCAGCAATATAACGGTAAGTTTTATTTAATTTATCAACTAAATGCAGTTTAGACAGGTCTTTACTGATTTTGGTCATACACTGCAACGTTTAACAGTACAAGAACGAGTCTGATATTACGGGGGCGCAATTGGTGCCCATTGAAATACCTACAACCTGTCGATAAACTTACTAGAGGCTGAGATGAAACGATATTTAACTGTTTTTGTCGGAAGTTAAGGCAACCAATTAAAGACCTTCAAATCTTCAAAAAGAGGCATTGATCTGTGATGTTGTTATGATAGTTTACTATATGACTCTATTTGGAGCCAACATATTTGAATGACCAATATTTAAAACTTCATTCTTGAGATAGTTCGTATAGTATTTACGGAGTTCCAGTACCACATTGTAGACTGCTTTGTCGACCGATGTAAACACTCAACGCTTTGCGAGTACGTTAAGGGTGTTTTATTCTACAAATAGGTTTATTGTGTAATCTTTTATTTATTTTTTAAATCATTTTTCAACATGTAATATTCGAATATCGACAACATTCATACATTTATATATGTATGTATAATAATCTAAATACGTTTTTTCGTTTACACCAATTTTTACCATATTATTAAAGATCCTCTTTCATGATCTGAATTCACTCTTTCCAATCTATTTTAGACAGAGGACGATATTTTGGTCCTTTTTTCAAAAAGTTTGGAACGTCCCCGTCTTGGACGACATTGATGTCCCCCAAAATAACATGGCCATAGTCCCCATCAGAGGAGAATCATTTTCCTCAATGACAGCTGATGTTACTGACGTAGAATTAAAAATAAAACTTCTGTTTTTTTTTTTCTTTCTTTTGAATGTATATCAAATAATAGGTGGTTCTGTGTTATTAAAATAGGGAAGTATAAAGTTTTGAATGTCGGTGTCATTAAATATACTAGATACGTTGATTACATCAAAACCTCATGTGGATACTCAATGCTCTTATAAAATGGAAAACAACACGTTAAATAATTCAATGCGGCTAAAGCGCTTTTCAGGATTTTCCTTCATCAGAATGCTCAAAGCCAAACATTTGAAATCCTAAGATGGATAAGTACCGAAAATCGTTGAAGAGCTATATATGTCACAACTACCTAAAATAAATAGTCAAATTCAACTGTGTACTTGTTTTGCCTTATACATATTTTTACCTGAGCGTCACTGATGAGTCTTATGTAGACGAAACGCGCGTCTGGCGTACTAAATTATAATCCTGGTATCTTTGATAACTATCTACACCACTGGGTCGATGCCACCCATGGTATTACAGCCCAAAAGTCAACACTTCGGTGTTGAGAAGAAAATCAATAATGTATTCATTTTATAAATTTCCAGTTTACAAGCATGCCATAGAACAAGTAAAACCTATGGTCTGTCTTTAACGTAAACAATACAATGAATGACCTGCCTGCAATGGAACAATTGTACAAAATGGTCTGTCTGTCATTGAACAACCACAATCAATTACCTGTCTGCAATGGAACAATTGAAACAAATGGCCTGCCTGTCATTGAACAACTACAATCAATGACCTGCCTGCCACGGAACAATTGTAACAAATTGCCTGTCTGTAATGACAACTACAATCAATGACATGCCTGCTATGGAACAAGTGTAACCAAAGGTCTGTCTGTAATAGAATAACTTCGATTAATTACCCGTCTGCCACGGAACAATTGTAACAAATGGCCTGTCTGCAATGAAACAATTGTAACAAATTGCCGGTCTATCATTAAACAACTACAATCAATTACCTGTCTGCAATGGAACAATTGTAACAAATGGCCTGTCCGTAATGAAACAACTACAATCAATTACCTGTCTGCAATGGAACAATTGTAACAAATGGCCTGTCTGTAATAAAACAACTACAATCAATTACCCGTCGGCCACGGAACAATTGTAACAAATGGCCTATCTGTAATGAAACAACTACAATCAATGACATGCCTGCTATGGGACAAGTGTAACCAAAGGTCTGTCTGTAATAGAATAACTTCGATCAATTACCCGTCTGCCACGGAACAATTGTAACAAATGGCCTATCTGTAATGAAACAATTACAATCAATGACATGCCTGCTATGGGACAAGTGTAACAAATGGCCTGTCTGTAATAAAACAACTACAATCAATTACCCGTCTGCCAAGGAACAATTGTAACAAATGGCATATCTGTAATGAAACAACTACAATCAATGACATGCCTGCTATGGGACAAGTGTAACAAATGGCATGTCTGTAATAAAACAACTACAATCAATTACCCGTCTGCCACGGAACAATTGTAACAAATGGCCTATCTGTAATGAAACAACTACAATCAATGACATGCCTGCTGTGGGACAAGTGTAACCAAAGGTCTGTCTGTAATAGAATAACTTCGATCAATTACCCGTCTGCCACGGAACAATTGTAACAAATGGCCTATCTGTAAAGAAACAATTACAATCAATGACATGCCTACTATGGGACAAGTGTAACAAATGGCCTGTCTGTAATAAAACAACTACAATCAATTACCCGTCTGCCACGGAACAATTGTAACAAATGGCCTATCTGTAATGAAACAACTACAATCAATAACATGCCTGCTATGGGTCAAGTGTAACCAAAGGTCTGTCTGTAATAGAATAACTTCGATCAATTACCCGTCTGCCATGGAACAATTGTAACAAATGGCCTGTCCGTAATTGAAAAACTACAATCAATGACCTACCTGCTACGGAACAATAGTAACTACTGACCTGTCTGTAATTGAAAAGCTACAATCAATGACATGCCTGCCATGTCATGGAACAAGTAAAACCTATGACCTGTTTGTAATGTATAGTACTACAATCAAAGCCCTGTCTCCCATGGAACAAGTGTAACCAATATGGCCTGTCCGTAATGGAACATCTACAATCAATCACCTGCCTGCTATGATACAAAGATCACTAAATGGCCTGACCATAATTGAACAACTACAATATATGACATGCCTGTCATGGAACAAGTAGAACCTATGGCATGTCTGTTATGTAAAGTTCTACAATTAATTACCTGCTTCCTATGGAACAAGTTTAAGGCTTGTCAATAAAGTAACCAATGTAAACAATGGCCTGCCTGTAATTGCAAAACCACAATCAATACACCGATTGCCATGGAACAATAGTATTTAATAGCCTCTCTGTAATAGAACTACTACATTTAATGACCCGCCTGCCATGGAACAACAGTGAACACTTGCCTCTCTGTAATATACCAACATCAATCAATAACCCGCCTGGCATGGAACAATAGTAATTAATGTTCTCTCTGTAATAGAACAACTACAATCAATGGCATGCCTTCCATGGGACAAGTGTAACTAGTTGCCTGTCTGTAATGGAACACTTACAATCAATCTCCTGCCTGCCACGGAACAATTGTAACAAATGGTCTGTCTGTCATTCAACATAAAAATCAATGACCTGTCTCCAATGGAACAATTGTAACAAATGGCCTGTCTGTCATTAAACAACTACAATCAATCACCTGTCTGCAATGGATCAATTGTAACAAATGGCCTGTCCATAATGAAACAACTACAATCAATTACCTGTCTGATCTGAACAATTGTAACAAATGACCTGTCCGTAATGAAACAACTACAATCAATGACCTGCCTGATCTGAACAATTGTAACAAATGACCTGTCCTTAATGAAACAACTACAATCAATTACCCGTCTGCCACGGAACAATTATAACAAATGGCCTGTCTGTAATGACAACTACAATCAATTACCCGTCTGCCACGGAACAATTGTAACAAATGGCCTGTCTGTAAAGCAACAACTACAATCAATTACCCGTCTGCCACGGAACAATTGTAACAAATGGCCTGTCTGTAATGCAACAACTACAATCAATTACCCGTCTGCCACGGAACAATTGTTACAAATGGCCTGTCTGTAATGCAACAACTACAATAAATTACCCGTCTGCCACGGAACAATTGTAACAAATGGCCTGTCTGTAATGCAACAACTACAATCAATTACCCGTCTGCCACGGAAGAATTGTAACAAATGGCCTATCTGTAATGTAAAAACTACAAATCAATGACATGCTTGCCATGGAACAAGTGTAACCAAAAACCTATCCGTAATGAATCAACTATAATATATGACCTGCCTGCCATGGTCCAAGTGTAAATGTAACATAAACTATTGTCCCCCATGACATGTTGTCTTTCGGACAAAATTGCATATAGAATATTGTCCACTGACAGTATTTCATAATAAAATATTGTCCTTGACAATATTTTATTATGAAATAGTGTCCTTGTCCATGAAATTTTGTCACCTCCTTCGTGACAATATTCCACGATGAAATTCTGTTCATGACAATACTACACTATGAAATACTGGCTTTGAAAATACTTTTTAATCAAATTTTTACACAATTAGAAATAGTACACAAGCATGCAGCATGCACATTTTTTGATTTATAACTGAAATTGTTTTGAATAGCAAGGAATTTATATTATTACTAATAGTGAGTTTCAAATTTGCATATATATACATTACAAATGGTTTATATGTATTATAGATTAAAGAATTGTCTTACGTATGTTTCATTTTATTACAGTATACTGTACAAATATAAGTAATGAACTGACAATCACTTATTTTGTAAATATATACACAGGCACGTGTCGCAGGAAAAAGACCTATATACCTTCTCTAACATGAATATATGTTGATAACCTCCCCTTTATGAGACAAAATTCTATGACAATCTGTCTATGAAATATTGTCTCAATACCAACAAAATATAACCAAAATATAACCGTCCTTTAATAGGACATAGTTGCATTGTATTTATATGTGAAATATTGCCTCAATTCACACAAAATATAACCTCCCTTTAGCAAGACAAAATTCCATAACATTCATCTGTGAAATATTGTCTTTATACAGACAAAATTTCGCTATGAAAATATGTCCTTCTCTGGACATTTCACCATAGACGAGCACAATATTTGATGCTACATAATTATGAAATATTGTCTTGTGGTACACTATTTCATAGGACAATATTTTGCTTTAAATAACCAATGGCCTGTCCGTAATGGAACAACTACAATCAATGACATGCTTACTATGGTACAAGGATAACCAATGGCCTGTCCATAAATAAACAACAACAATATATGACCTGCCTGCCATGATACAAGGGTACCCAATGGCATGTCCATAAATAAACAACTACAATATATGACCTTCCTGCCATGGTACAAGGGTAACAAATGGCCTGTCCATAAATAAACAACTACAATATATGACCTGCCTGCCATGGTACAAGGGTAACCAATGGCATGTCCATAAATGAACCACAACAATAAATGACTTGCTAGCCACAAAACAATAGTAATCAATGTCCTGTCTGTAATTGAACAGCTACAATCAATGACATGCCTGCCCTGTCATGGAACAAGTAGAACATATGGCCTGTTTGTAATGTAAAGTACTACAATCAATGCCCGGCCTCCCATGAAACAAGTGTAAGGCCTGTCAATTATGGATCAAATGTAACCAACGGCCTGCCTGTAAATGTAAAAATATTAAAAAAAAGGAAAGAGAATAAAAAAATTAAAAAAAAATGACCCATGGAACAATCGTTACCAATGACCATTTCTGTAATAGAACAAATACAATAAATGACTCGCCTGACAAGGAAAAATCTTTACAAATTGCCTGTCTGTAATAGAACAACTACAATCAATGACTTGTCTGCTATGGTACATGTGTAACCAATTGCCTGTCGGGAATGGGACACTCACAATCAATAACCTGCCTGCCACGGAACAAAAGTAAATAATAGCCTCTCTTTAAGAACAACTACAAACTATGACCTGCCTACAATGAAAACAAATGTAACCAATGGCCTGTTTGTAATTGAACAACTTCAATCAATATCTGCCATGTAACAAGTGTAACCAATTACTTGTCTGCAATGGAACAACTACAAGCAATAACCTGCCAGCCACGGAACAATAGTAACCAATGGCATATCTGTAATGGAACAACAACCATCAATGACATGCTAGCCATGCAACACGTGTGGCCAATGACCTGTCTGTAATAGAACATCTACAATTAATTACCTGTCTGTTATGGGACAAGTGTAACCAATATGGCCTGTCCGTAATGGAACATCTACAATCAATGACCTGCCTGCCATGATACAAAGAAAACTAAATGACCTGCCATAATTGAACAACTACAATATATGACGTGCCTGTCATTGAACAAGTAGAACCTATGGCATGTCTGTTATGTAAAGTTCTACAATTAATGACCTGCTTCCTATGGAACAAGTGTAAGGCTTGTCAATAAAGAAACCAATGTAACCAATGGCCTGCCTGTAATTGCTACACTATAATCAATAAACCGCTTGCCATGGAACAATAGTATTCAATAGCATCTCTGTAGTAGAACAACTACAATTAATGACCCGCCCTCATGGAATAACAGTGAACACTTGCCTCTCTGTAATATATCAACACCAATCAAAAACCGCTTGCCATGGAACAATAGTATTCAATAGCATCTCTGTAGTAGAACAACTACAATTAATGACCCGCCCTCATGGAATAACAGTGAACACTTGCCTCTCCGTAATATATCAACACCAATCAATAACCCGCCTGCCATGGAACAATAGTTACCAATGTCCTTTCTGTAATAGAACAACTACAATCAATGGCCTGTCTGCTATTGTACAAGTATAGTCAATGGCCTGTCTGTAATGGAACAACTACAATCAATGGCATGCCTACCATGATACAAAGATAACTAAATGGCCTGTCCATAATTGAACAACTACAATATATGACATGCCTGTCATGGAACAAGTAGAACCTTTGGCATGTCTGTTATGTAAAGTTCTACAAACAATGACCGGTTTTCTATGGAACAAGTGTGAGGCTTGTCAATAAAGTAACCAATGTAACCAATAATGGCCTGTAATTGCAAAACTACAATCAATAAACCGTTTGCCATGGAACAATAGTGTTCAATAGCCTCTATGTAATAGAACACCTACAATTAATGACCCACCTGCCATGGAACAATAGTGAAAACTTGCTTCTCTGTAATATATCAACACCAATCAATAACCCGCTTGCCATAGAACAATAGATACCAATGTCCTTTCTGTAATAGAACAACAACAATCAATGGTATGCTTACCATGGGACAAGTGTAACTAGTTGCCTGTTTGTAATGGAACACTTACAATCAATCACATGCCTGCCACAGAACAATAGTAACAAATAGCCTCTCTGTAATGGAAAACTACAGTCAATGACCTACCTGTAATGAAAAAAGTGTAACCAATAGCCTGTGTGTAATTCAACAACCTCGATCAATGACCTGCCTGCAATGAAACAAGTGTATTCATTGGCCCGTCTGTCTGCTTTGTACATCGATAGTTTTTTTTATTAAACATAGTTGTATGAAATGCACGCTCTAACAATTTCAAAATAAATCTTTGACTTTGAAAGAACAATTTACTAAGTAATACTGATTTATCTGTACTCACATTTTTTTTTATCCTTTTCTTAAGTTCAATCAAACAAATGTCAAAGTAATAACTTCCCTGGAATGTTAATTTTTTTTATGACAAATCACGTATATTTGTTTTTCCTATCTTATATGTCACAAAAAAAGGTGACTATATATGATGACTTTACATACAATGAGCATAAAAGTGCACATCGTTTCCGAGATCCTTGGAAAAAAAAGATAGGGTTTTCCTTCTCATAGTCTAAAATTAATTAGTGAAACAAATTTTATAACAAATCGCGTTAAATCGACAAATACATTTCTAATGTGTGCACAACACAACAAAAAACGCTTTTTATAAAATTATAAAAATCATAGAAAGCGATAAAAACATGAATTACTGCAGTCGATGCAGTGGTAAAATTTATTTCTGTCGGTGTAAAAACATTCTTGTATAAATATCACAAGTATCATGTACCACCTGATTTAAATATTGTTAAATACTGAGGTTAATTAGATTTACTGAAGTGTATCCGTGTTTGTGTGACAGAATGACTTCTTTGTTCACACTGTACATTTAAAGCGTAGTGAGGAAGATTACTTTATTTTTGGAGAGGAATATCTTAGCAAATTAATTTCCAAAGTGAAGATATTCATTGCAGACATCGGTAAGTTACTCTAACATCAAGCTACGACAATGTCTTCGTTATTTGTACTTTTATTTGTATCATGTGTTTCCTTACTTCTATATTAATCAACATTATATGTGATTTATATCATCGTTGTGTAGTTGTTTATATTTCCTGCTGAACAATAGGGTGAAATATCATTGATATATAACCAGTACATGACCTTGATCAAATGTATCATCGTTGACATTCATTATTATCTTGATGTATCTTAACTTTCTTTGGCTTGTTGTCTGTTCAGCTGTCTCGTTTCTGTAGTTCGGTTATTTGTCGATGCAGCTCTCTCCTTTCGTAGTTCAGGGTGTGTCTTACAATTGTGTTGTATATATGGTATTGAAACTGCGGATGTTTGTCTTCTTGATTTTTTTTACTGGTGTTTTTATTTTTATTGTGCACGTCATTCTTCTTTTATTTGGTTTAACTCATATTTTAATGCTTATTTTAATTTTGACGTCACTATTTCTTTTATATAAATATAAAGTCATGCATAGGTACGATGTAGTAAAGATAAATATGTAATATTTCACCGATACTTTATATAAGGTCTACTTTTATAAAACAAAAATCGTCCTATAAACTGTCCTCAAAGTTTAAATGACTTCTATTTTAAGGTGGATAACATAGCAACTCACTGTTGTGTATTATAAGTAGACATGTGATACTCTATCTAAATATTAAATGGCATACAAAGCACATCGGTTGAATGATTTCACTACTATAATAATAATATAAGCTCTTTAAATTTATAAAAAAAATGTATTTTCCGTCAAGTTTTAAAGGAGTGCTTCTTTTAAACATTCAAGTAATTTTATCGATCTACATGTTTTTCTGATACACATAATACAGCGTATAGTAGTTACGTTTAATTTCAAAAAATCATGAACATGACGTTCACACATACATACAGTGATACATTATTACTAAGGGATTCGGAAACAAAGATAAACGGAAATAACTGCAAATGAAAAAGTCTTCCTACCAACCTCTGACATAAGTCTACACCGTCATTAAGAGAAATCCTTCATTGATTTAGGTAAGTGTTATAATGATATGCTTTTTACTTCAATGATTAAGTTCAATTATATTTGATAGATGGTTGCACTATTTGCTTACAGTTAACCAATAGTTGTTTTTACTTCTAAATGCCTTTTGCTTTTGTGGAGAACAGCAAATACAAATTTAAAAATTCAAACCTATCAAAAGAATGGAAAACAACTCTCATATTCCTAACTTTTGTTTTAAGTTTTGTAAAATCAATAGTAGTTTCTGACATTGATCAATATATAGTTCCATGTCCTCTGTACATGGTGTAATTCTTTTTAATAAGTAAATGTTGAAAACTAGCATAAATGACAAAAATATAAAATTGGTGGAAATAACCTTTTTACCAATATCTTGCTTTTATTTTTGCAAGGTTACTACAAGGCGTTCAATGCTTATTATAACTTGTCTGAAAATAAACTGGAGGGGAAATGTGATGTTCATTTGTTTTTTCATTCAAACATTTGTTTAAGGTATGGTTGATTGGTTCCTGATGCTTTCATTTGACAAATCTTGCTACCATACTGTACCACTGTTCCACACTGTCATTTAAAGGTCATTTCCGTTGATTTAGGTAAATGTTGTCATATACTTAAATTGAGAAGAAATTTAAGAATTAATAGATATGTGCTCTCACTACTTGCATCAGATCGATATTTTCTCTTTCTCCTAAATACGTTATGATAAGTGGAGAAACAAATTGAGTCCTCAATATTTCCTTTGTTTATGTGTCGTTCTCTTATAAGTTTTTGACCAGGAGTCAAATGCTTCTTATTATTTTTCTGAAATTCTAAACAAAGGGAATAGTATGCAGATTAATATTAATTTTAATTAGAGCCCCTTTATTGATCAGTCACTACAAAAGTAAAAAAGTCTGAAAAGACCAGTTTTTGTCTGAATTTGCATGAATTTTTACTCGATATTCTGTATTTGTCTGAATATTTTTTTTAAATTCTTAACATAGTATTTATTTGTCCATTAAGGTTCTTCATTTTTCTTGACAAGTGTCATGCCAGAATGAACATTGTCTACAAATTTCTCGACACTCTCTGTATCATCTGATAAGAGTCTGAATTAGTCTCGACCAATTCTTGACTGTCTTAAATGTGTCTCGATCAGTCTTGACATATTCTTGACATTCTTCATAATGTCTGAATATGTCTTGACCCATTCTTGACAATCTTAAAGCTGTCTGAATATATCTCGACACATTCTTGGCAGTCTTATATATGTCTTGACACTATCTCAACAGTATAAATTTCGCCTGAAATTTGTACAAACTCATGCTGCACAGTTTATGACTTTCTATTGCTGTTATAGACTCATTTTTATTATGGCTAAACTACACTTTAAAAAATCAAGGATAAATTTTGTATAGTAAGATACACTTTGGGTGAAAATGAATTAGAAATACTTCGAATAACCCCCATGTAGTTAATTAATTATTTTCATCTGGAGTATATGTTAAAGTTACTGACAAGCAGCATTTAGATTTTTGCCGTTCGCAAAACTGCCAGTCAAATTTACTTTACTATAATTGGTGACTTGATGCAGTTTTTAAATGTGATCATGTGTCTTTTTTGGATCCCACAATTCATATTGTGCGTTTGTGTGGCTTACCAGTGGATAGGCTTTCGTTTAGTTCGCATAAATTGTTTCCATCTTGAGTGTTGAATTTCATATTTTTTTTATCAAAACTAAATATTTGTGATAACTCCCTCCTGAAAAGACAAATAAATGTTTAGATCTATATTATGCATGTCTGTATGAGATCCATTTCATAAGACCAATGATTTCTATAGAATTCATTGACCATTGATGGGACCCATTATAAATACAGTTATATTTTATTATTCCCGGAGTAGAAAATGATTTTCTTTTAATCTTGGGGATATAATTCAATTTGTCTTTATGTTAAAATAATTAACTTCATAATTTTGATGACGAAAATCCATTTTATTAATTTATTTTAATTAAAATGTTAAAATTCACACAAAAATTGAAGTTGATCATTGTAGTCATTAACATTAGCTTCAGAATGCATTTAAATGTCTTTTTCATCAATCTGCTCTTATGTGGTATTATCACTCTGAAAGATAAAAAGAAAACAAGATAGGTAAATTGGCAGCACGACAAATTTAAACCAAACAAATAATGCAATCTAATGTATTTCTGTCGAGCCAAGGGCTACCGATGTATGGCTTTCCACATGGACTGTTTTATAGGTAAAACAAGAACAATGTTATTTAGTAAATACAGATACAGTAAAAAGTTTCCAATATTTAAATTGCATAACTCTTGCTTGAAAAGTAATGAAAAAATGTGTCTATTTCATATACCTATTTATCTTTGATATTATATTTCTAAAATTGAGGGTAAAGTGTATCTGGTGTACTGTTTGCATATGTAACCGACCGTAAGTTATTTAAGCACTTACATATGTTATAGTCAAATTGTAATCTAAATTATATATAATTAAATCATATATTATTTATTCCAGCAGGTAAAATTAATGTATTCCTGTTGATGTTATTGATAAGGTCCTCCTACCATCCTGTATCATTGTTCCACACTGTAACGTAAAGATTTTTTTGATTGATTTAGGTAAATGTTGTAATAATAGGTTAAATATTTCAATGCATAAGCTTTAAAAGAATCTATAGATCTATGCACTCTCTGTTGCATCTATATATGTGTTCTTACTTTTCTACATGATTCCTGATATGTGTAAAAGCAGCAAATATCATTTCAAAAGCTCAAACCCTTCAAACGAATGGAAAGAGACTGTCATATTCCTATCTTAGTAAAGTAATGTAAAATCAAAAGCCTTTCTGAATTTATAAATTTCAATTTCCTGTCTTCGTTATATGATGTAATACTATTATAAAAATATATAGACTAGCATCATAACAAAATAATGGACTCTGTAACATTTCCCTTTTTATATGTGCCGCTCTTTTGCTTAGATTTTGTTTAATGCGCATTATAATATGTCTGCAATCAAGCATTTTCCAATAATTCAGATTCTACAGTAAGAGCTCATCCAGCAGTATTTATCTTACCTCCTATACATTTCTAGGAATATGGTTAATAGCGTCCTCGTGGAGACCTGTATATTCCATATTATGTTAGTAGGGAGGCGGGGCTTATTTTAATAATCAGTACGTAGTGTGGAAATACGACTTTGGCACTGTTTTATTACTTAAATATAATTATATTTTGAATGTAGCGCGTCTTCTGATTGGCTGACGTTATTTTGTTATCAGCCCATAACCATAATTAAGACATTTGACCGTGACGTCGTCAACGTTTTTCCTGGTTTTCTACGGTTTAGATGGAATTTAGAATTAAATTATAAGAAATTACTGTAATATTTTTTCTGTCTATTCGAAATAACATAAAAATAAATGTGGTGCACACTGTTAAATAACCCGCTACGCGCGTTATTCAGTGTGCACCAAATTTTTTATGTTATTTCTTCATAGACAGAAAAAATGTTACTAGTACGGCGGCTTTGTGAAAAATTGTGCACATCCTGCTACAAGCATGAAATTTGGCATAGACCTTTCTCAACGATTACTCTTTTATTTCAGATAGGGAGGCATTTGAAAAAATGTCTCACTTCCGGTAAAATCCAAAATGGTGGACGTCATACTTAAATCAGCCCAATATCGAAGGCTAGTGTGTCAAAATGTGTTATTATCATGCTACTATCATAATATTTGGTACAAACCTTTGTTTTTCACTACTTTTGGATAAATGAAATAGATAAGACATGTTAGATGTCTTCAGAAACCCTACTTCCGGTTAAAATCCAACATGGCGGACATTGTACTTAAATAAGCTTATTTTTCAGGGAGCGTAATTGAAATGTGTTTTAACGTACTGCTACTATCATTACATTGTGCAAGAACCTTTCTTTGGTGCTTCTAATGGATACAATGTATCAGACATATGTCTTAAAAACCCTTACTTCCGGTAATATCCAAAATGGAGGACATAGAAATATCAATTTATTATTCAAACTTTCAACTTGTTTTAAAATGTAAAGAAAATGATTTTTTTTTTTGCTGGTCATTAAACTTTTGGCTGTAAGTTATCCCCAAAACTACTAATTCTATCATTGTGGATGTAAGAAAGGATGCCGCGGTCATTTTTAATGTGGAACATCGAATCTCCCGTGCACTGAGATGTGTGCATGTCGTGGTGATTTTTGGCCGAAAATTGTAGTAATTTTAAATATGTTTTAGTACTATAGTGATTTTATTTTGTTTTAACCAATCTATCGAAAACTCTACATAGAAGTAATGGATTGAGGACTCATCTTTGAAATTTACGTCATATTTTTACCGGAAGTGTCAACTTTATATTTACACATTTACAACATGATAGAATTAGTGGTTTTGGGGATAACTTAAAGCCAAAATGTTAATGACCAGCACAAAAAAAAACATTTTCTTTACATTTAAAAAAAAGTTGAATATTTGAATAATTGATTGATATTTCTATGTCCGCCATTTTGGATATTACCGGAAGTAAGGGTTTTTAAGACATATGTCTTATACATTATAACCATCAGAAGCACCAAAGAAAGGTTCCTGCACAATATAATGATAGTAGCAATACGTTAAAACACATTTCAATTACGCTCCCTAAAAAATAAGCTTATTCAAGTACAATGTCCGCCATGTTGGATTTTAACCGGAAGTAGGGTCTTTGAAGACATCTAATCTATAAAATATACCAAAAGTAGTACATAACAAAGGTTTGTACCAAATACTATGCTAGTAGCATGATAATAACACCTTTTCAAATACTAGCCTTCGATATTAGGCTGATTCAAGCATGACGTCCGCCATTTTGAATTTTATCGGAAGTGAGACATTTTTTCAAATGCCTCCCTATCTGAAATAAAAGAGTAATAATTGAGGAAGGTCTATGCCAAATTTCATGCTTGTAGCAGGATGTGCACAATTCGTCTGAATTATGCTTGTAGTCGCCGGACTATACAG
The DNA here is from genome assembly GCA_019925275.1 of Mytilus edulis. Lineage (NCBI taxonomy): Eukaryota > Metazoa > Mollusca > Bivalvia > Mytilida > Mytilidae > Mytilus > Mytilus edulis. Next base: position 5,824,692 of record CM034358.1, on the reverse strand, counting down.
TCATTCCTTAAGTATTGGAAGATTGTTTGATTTCGTTATTGTTGACATTATTTGTTCGTGACATAGTATGTTAGTGACCTAATACGATATATACGGGGTCAGTAAATTCTATATGGGGTTCGAACTCGAATTTACTGACCCCGTATGTATCGTATTAGGTCACTAACACACTATGTAACTAATAGTATCCGACTCGATCCTAATGCATCGATCGAGTCTAGAATACTCGTACTGATAAGGATATATCTTCTGTTATTTCTTGTGTTCGAGTTTTTATGACATTTTCTACCATATAATCGCAGCCAGATCATGAAGTGATTTAGTTAAAAGGAGTTCTTATGAGAAAGTTTTTTGTTGCCCATTTATTTCAAAAATAGTAATAATCAGAAATTCGAAACTGCAAAAAATATTCAGGAAGACAAGATTTACATTAGAGATTTGATTGGAATGAATTTTATGCCTTACATATATTTAAAGGGTTTGTTTATGTCTACGGTTGTGTTTTTTTTTATATAATCAACTTATTTTTCAGATTGCAGAAGATTTCACATGTTTCACTGGAAAGTAAAAGTTGTTTGAACTATTAAAGTGTACATTCCTGTTACCAAGATACTGCTTTTAGGAAACACGTAAACTAATAATATGCAGGCGACTGAGTGAAACGTTGCTCCTTTTCCTACAAGGTAATATTGCCTTCACGGTTAAACAGCTAGCATGGAAGGTCAATTGAGGCAGTTATTAGTGCATACTCAAATATTCAGCTTAAAATCGTGCTATGGAAGCATACACAGAACCTGTCGTGATTTTCAAGTCAAGTAAAATTAGTGATGACATAATCGCAGACTTAGGACAGGATTGTAGCTGCAAGAATCGATTCATAAATATAGAATAATAGATAGTTTCGTTTTTGATAGTGACTATATCATGTGGAATATCTAGACGAGCCCGTCAGGGCAAGTTGAGATATTCCACATGATATAATTAGTATCAAAAACGAAACTACCTATTATTCTGTTTATCCGTAATTATGACGTCACACACTGTATTGCCTAATATTTTCAGTGATACAGCCAGTACGTTGATACTTGAAAATATTAGGCAGTGAAATCAAAGGGAAAACTTGCTATGTTGATTCTTTGTTGAAATATTTTTAAATATCTTTTTCTGTTCACTTCTTTTTTTTCTATTTGTGAATAGAAATACGCGGTCTTGCAAGCCTGATGGGGTTTAATTATGAATACAAAAGGTAACAGTGGGCCTATTTAACCTCGTCGAAGTAACTATAGATAAAACAAAGAAATATCAGCCTAATATAGCCTATAAAATTTTAATTTAAAATAAGATGTAGTATGAGTGCCAATGAGACAACTTTCTATCTACGTCTGAATATGTGAAATGTACAAAAGTGAACCATTATAGGTCAAAGTGTTGCCTTCAAAGCGGAGTGTTGGCTTACACAGATCAATAAGCTATATAGTAAGTACCCCAAATGACTGGTGTAACGACATAAATATGGAAACCAACGGTTTCTGAATTTTGGATCCTCAATGCTCTTCAACTTTGTACTTGTTTGGCTTTATAAATGATTTGATATAGGCGTCACTGATGAGTCTTATGAAGACGAAACGCGCGTCTGGCGTACTAAATTATAATCTTGATACCTTTGATAACTAATTTCATCTATATTAAAAACAGGAAACGAGAAATGCTTATGAGCCAACCCAACAAACGACAACATCTGAACAACAGGCTCCTGACAAGTGCATCGATTTAAACATTTTAGTCAATATTGTTTCACACAGAGAAAACAAAGGACCAAATCTAAACTGGTTGTTAAAAAAGAACATATAGAAATACCGAACTCTATCTTGGGACCTAATTAGAACAGTTGTACGGGGCTTACATTTTATATTTTGTGTGTTCCAATCTAGCATTGCCTTCATGTAAAAAACGTTACGATACTAAACTCAGTGTGGCCTAATTATTTTTATGGTGAATAGAACATAAATACTAAACGAGGTCAGTGGTTTATATAAAGTTGAATTGGGTTCAGGTGATATTAGACAGTAATTCAGGAACACCCAAAACCACAACGCCTCTATTCACCCAACCATTATCTCATGACTCCTGAATGTATTTTATTTATTTGCAGGACATCATGGAAAAATTGAATAAGGTAAGAATTTTCTCGTGAGAAGTACGATTTGCATGTGACTTACTGTTGTCGTTTCTCCACGTAAATTACTGTTGTCGTTTCTGCATGTAAAGAGATATGAATGTTTTATTTTGGCATAAAAACTAGAAGAATATAGGTATGATTTAAATGAATTAGATTTCAATTCGTGAAATACTATTGTCAGAAATACTACAAATTTAATGTATATGTTTCTGTTGTCTGTACTGATTTTTTGCAGGAAAATACTCAATTACAGACAGCAATTTAACTCTGTCTTGGTAGTCATTGTATTTGATATACACCGTCGGATTGTGAAACATTAGTTGTAGGTCAATGATAGTTGGTATGCTGTTATATTAACATTAATACATCTCATTTTAATGGAAATCTTTTGGCTTTTGCCCATGAGTCATAGTCTATTGACTTTGAAACGTGTGCTTAGTTTACATGTATTAGATTGTATATGGGTCAGTTGTGATCGAACCATTTGTGGTAGGTAAATGATTATGGAATATTTACTTAGTACCAAATTTTAACATGAGATTTTATAATTTTTCAACAGATAACCTACTCATTAGCAAACATTCTGGTAACAAATTAAACAAAAAAGTAGAATAAAACATATAATCTTTGCATTTGTATTGGAAATTTTACTGTTTTCTTAAGCTTTTGTCGGGAATAGAAAACATTAAACAGTTAATTCTCCTTCTAACTTCAACAATCTTAACATGCTTAAGCTTGATTTGACTTATTCAAATTCCTTCAAGAATGATATACCACAGAAAAGGCAACCTGTCAAAAATTGAATCCCCATAGTCACAAGTCGGTAATATGGAGATAGTGATTGGCTCATCAGTCTTATATTAACCAGTAATGTTAAGTCAATGATGAAAATAGTGTACAGTGATACTGATGGAAGATAATTTTAGTCATGCTATAAACCAGAATATTCAGAAGAGGTGTGCCTTCATTGGCAGAATTTAAATACTCGATTAAAGAAATACATTTGGTATGCAAGCATATAGGAACTGACAACCCTCACTTCAATGGAGATTTAATAGCCTCCCACTCCTGGTTTTTAAGCTTGAAAACTTTTACATAGTTTACAAGTTCATGTTTGAATTTAGGTTTAAGTTTGTTGAAAGCGAAAGATTTATGATATGTAAATGGTATTTGTATAAGATTTTGCACATCTCATTTCCATGGAATTTGTTCAGTCATGTACCTTCAGTCACCGTGCACTGCCTTAACATATGTGCATTATTTACATGTTGAAGTATTGCTATTTAAATTTCAATATTTGCATAATCAAAATAATTCAAGAAAGACATAATTCTGTGTTAAGAGTTTTTTTTTTTAATCTGTCATTTAATTTTGATACTTATCCTCTGCAGTAATCATATCATTGTTGTCAAATAGCTTGCAATTGATTAGGATTTGTTCAGACTATGTAAAGACGATTCAGTACATGTAGTCATTATCATTAAGTAGTACAAGCCCTGTATGCAAAATTTATTCATCAATTCATAATATGTATGCACATTTGCCAGTTAAATTGTTATACAGTGATTATATATTCGTCTTCACAGTCCAAAACAATTTTATACATGTACATACTTGATGAATATTTTTTTTGTCCTGTCAAAAACCACAACTCAGCTGTCCCACCTGAATGTTCTGTTTTCTGCCAGCTAGAGATACAGAAATACCTCAATAAAACTATAAAATGCTTGACACTAGTATTTTGGGGGCCTTTTATAGCTTGCTGTTCGGTGTTACCCAAGGCTCCGTTTTGAAGACCGTGCTTTGACCTATGATGGTTTACTTTTATAAATTTTGACTTGGATGGAGAGTTGTCTCAGTGGCACACATAACACATTTTCTTATATCTATTAACAAAAGTTCATACATATTTTTTATCACATGGATTTGTGTCAACACTGCTAGTCCTATATGAGCCAGATCATGGTAGATATACAGAGAGATATAATATTATTGTAACAAGATTTCTAAATTGCCCATTTAGTTGAAACATATTTATTTATAGTGGATTGGGAAACAAGTAATTACAACTTATGTTAATCCCTTTCAACTTTGCGGGTGCGAGTCTTGCCTTGTAGTGGAATTAGCCTGCTCTTTTCGAAATCTACAAGGGTGTATTTTACGTGCAAGAGATATGACTGTATTATAACACGTTTCGGCTAATTATCATCCCCTTCCGACGGACTATTGTCGTTTCTCAAGACCATACTCGCAAATGTTGTCAAGGGAGAGCTGACAATTCATTGCCTGAAATTTTCTCCCCGGAGCAGGAATCGAACCAAGACCTTTTGTGTTAGTAATCTGATGCACTAACCACTTTACCACGGCTCACCTTAATTGACCATTTGCAGTGAATTTTTATAGATAGAAAGGCATACAGTAAGACGTGAGCTTGAGATAGAGGAGCGATTAGATACTTTATATAATCTTTTATGCTGCACTTATTCTATATGAGCAGTCAAAATGCGTTGACAGTATATTCAAATGTCATATACAGTCACTGACATGATATCACTTTTACTCATGAATATTTAAACAGAAAATTTCGAACTTATAATTAATTATTCAAACGACCTATTCCACCTGTTCTTGTTTTCAATTTATACAACGACTCAATCTTATTTTTTTGCTATTTTGGTAAAAAAAGAACATATTTCACTTGTTAATATTTTTGGTTTGCAAACTATAAATCATTATGTTTGATGCTAATGGTACATATTTTAGTTCATTCTCAAACAAACTCGTTCATCATCGATTGCGAATTTCAACAGGTAATTTACATTTCTCCACCTGCATGATATGAGGCCTTTTTATAAAAGGGTGAAGTTTCCCAATACTTAATCAAATGATAACATTAACACATTAAACAACAATTGAAAATGCTTTTTTTATTGCAATATACAATAGTGAATTGACTTGACATATCAACGATATAAGGATTCGGCCCGAAACGGGGAAGTACCTCCACAGAGCCTCGCATTCCCCCATTTTTAAGCCTCATCCTTATATTGTTGATATGTCAAGTCATGCACTATTATTGTCTATGAATGTTGTTATGATTAACTACTAAACTTTCCATTTACAGTATTCTGTTATCAATTTGTTATCAGAATAGTTTCATACTGGTTATAGACATTTCATGTCAGAAAACATGCACATCAGGCTAGGTGGCAATAATTAAAGTCTTGTTTTCAAATTCATTCTTTGAAAATTGAAACAGGGGTTGGGGTATACAATGTACTGTAAAGAAAATATTAGAGTATATGAGACAATATCTGAAAAAGTCTAGTTTCCATGTCCCGAACTTCACCAGCAATTATTTTTTTATTCAACCATCTTTTTTGAAAATTTTAAGTTTCAGTATAAACTAAATTATATAATGCACCATGGCCTGCCAATTAAACACTCATTCTTATATTTCTTCCAATAAAATATTGTAATTTAAATGTTCAACCCCCCCCCCTAAAATCATGTTGTCCCCTGTGTTTTTTTGAAAACTAAATCATTCAAATAATATCCAAATTAATTAAACAGGCGTCCGAATCTCACATATATGATATATTATATAATAAACTTGCCCCTAATTTGTCTTTTTATATTATAACTATAGCATGTTATAAAATTTTGCAAATTTTAAGAGAAAAAAAATTTGTCCCCAGGGGTGATTTCCCTCCTGTTACCACTGGTTTTTTTTTTACCTGTGGAAACGTTTACAAGACCAAGAGTTATTTTCCCATTATGTATTGTGAAGAGCAACATTTCCTGAATGCATTAGTACAAAGAAATAGTTGGAAAGGCGGCCAGGTTTGAAAATTCAAGCCCATCTAAGGTAAGAATTTATAGAAAAATACTTATTGGTGTTCTATCCTGTTACAGCCTTTTCTTACACTTTCTGAGAATATTTTTAAGTGTGCACCACAGCATTAAGTGTGTCTTTATATCATCTTTTTAAAAGTTATATGTCACAAAAAATACACTTACATTTAATGTGATAAAAAGGACAAAAACTATCGCGTAATTCCTTTCTGTTACGTTCTGTCATGTTACCTGATAAAAAGTAACAGCATAACCATCATCAGTAAAAGGAAGGATGTTCAAGACAATTTCACTGAGGAATCGAAAAGTTACTCTACTATATGTCAACCATTTTATTTAATATAAGTTATCACCACCATATTAAATAAATTTCTAAATAATATGCAGTATATTTAATAAAAAATTAGGTTTTTTGCTTTTGATAACAGCAGAGAACATTGTGCAATTCTAGTTAAGTAGATAGTAACAGAAAGGAATTTATTTTAGAATTTTTCCTTACCTAGGCAGATTTTTCATCTTGCAAATACAGTTTCAAAGGATAAATGACATTGTTTGCTGTTATCTTCCAATTGTGACCAATTTAACATGATGTATTTTTCTTAAACTTTAAAATAAAGCAGAAAAATCCTTTCTGTTACCAACTCTGTCCTGTTACCATTGTGCTGTTACTCAAGATTCTTTCATGTTACCGACATACCTGACTATATTTAAGTATATTTATAAACCTTTTGTATTGCAAATGCTAAAATAAATAATTGCCATTTGATAAACTATTGCAGGATATGCTAGTAAACCACAAATATTGTCTTAAACTTATTCCTTATTCCCATTAGAAACTTTTAAAAATTGATTCACTTTGGTAACAGGAAAGAACTGGATTTGTTTTGTACCATTTTTAAAATAGCCATTGTTTCCTTATTAAACAATTGTTTGAATTACAGACAACAGTTCCTAGATCCCCAATGTGTGTTCTTCGATTTGTGCTATTAAAATACTGGGTCTAATCAAATTTTTGTTGTTTTTTCTTATTTCCAAAAATTAGACTTTTTCAGATATTTCTCATATACAGACTTATATGTTAACCTTTGAAAAATAGTAGTATATTCCATTCTCGGATATCATTTTTAATAAAACTTCATAGTAAAAGTGGTACAGTTATATCATCAAGACGGTAATGACAAGGTTCTGATATACTTACAGCAACTATGTAAAGCTGCATCAACTGGAAGATTAAAGGATTTGAAAAGATGCGTACAAAAAGGGGCAGATTTGGAATACAGAGATAGTGTGAGTAAAATAACATTAATTGTATCTTGGAAGATAGTATCATACACTTGCATTTGGGACTCACTAAAAATATTGATCATTTCTGATAAAAAAAAAATTAAAGTTATTTGATTGTTAAATAATTTTTTCAAAAGATATTCGAGATCTTGTTTAATAATTAACGTTTGAATTTCTCGAAAAATATTATTGTATAAATGAGTGTGAGTAGGGAATAGAACTTTTGTAACTTAGTTTTTCTTCCAGTTGAAACCTTGTGAAAGTACGTACTCACACTAGTAGCCAGATTTAAATTTGAAACGGAAATTTTGGTCCGATCAAGTCTCAATCGACTTAATCGACTTAATTTGCCGCTAGGGAAACAACGTTAAGTCTTCTAAGACGCTTTGCAGATATTTCGTGTCTATTACGTTCAGTCATGTCAAGATGATCAAGATGGAAGGCTCTAGCGTTAACTTAAGTCTGTTAAGACTGTTTTGGACGTATTCAGACCAATCATAAAAAGTAACGTTCACAACTTTCAGGTCGGGTTAAGATTCGTTTAGTGTGTCAGAATAATATTAGGAGTAACGCCTGTTCATGTGGATGGTACATTCGAATTACAAAAAATGTACAATTTAAATGCTACACATTAATAAAAAAAAACATATTTTATTTTGAATAATTAAACATTAAATCATTGGTTGACTTACTATTTCCGTTGGTCTTTTTGAAGAGATTAGGGAATTAATATATATTGACAAGCGTTTGTTAATTTGTTTTGTTGAGAAAATAAACAATTCACCAATATTACCTGTTTCTGATTTGATTTTATTTTTTTATTTTCTGGTGTTAATTTGTGTATTTATCGAAAAGAAGTAATTGCAAATTAGAAAGTTAAACGTAACATTAACAAAATAGTGACACCAACACTCTATAAATTTCATCTGTCTATATCATGTTTATGGATTTAACTTCTTCAGAAGCGATCAACGCAAAATACAAATATTTTTTATGTTAGATAATTTATATCGTTATCCTCTAAAAGGCCACATCAAGGTACACTTATCTTCTGAAACTGCTCTTAGACCGTGAAGGGAAGTGTTCAAACTATAAATAACATACCATTGAAAAGAGAAGGATCTTACAAAATAGAGAATGATTGGCTATAAATATGAAAGTATTTATATATAAACACTACAAAAAATGGAACAAAAAAATACAGAATAGAGAAAAAAAAAGGTGCTTGTATATAAAGAAATAATTATATTACACAAACAGTATTACGAATAGAAAAAAAGCAGTTAAAACATTACAGAATACAAAAACGGAGTACCCCCTCCAGATCCTCATAGAACTTTTCGTTAAAACAATATCACTAATTTTAAGTTCAGTATCAAATACATATCCTGTTTGTAAACGCGATAATCCTTTCTTTCATTTGAATAACAACTTATATAATATAAAATATGTATTTATTTGTTTATGCATGTTGCACTATAATACATAATTCTTCTTCGTCGTCTTCTTCCTCTAACAGTAAATATTGTATATGCGTTAATATTTTCTGTCTATAAAGATCGATTTCGATGGCACGTGCCAATAATCGATAGGTTATAAAATTAATGATCCTTGAAATATTAAATAAACGTGGCAATTACAATGGCTTTTTCGCAATAATATGATACGTACCCCTGTCATGGTATTATGCATGAGCTCCGTATGTGTAGTTTAAGGTTCTAAACCATTTTATGATAGCTTCTTGCTAAGCTCCGTATGTGTAGTTTAAGGTTCTAAACCATTTGATGATAGTTTCTTTCTAAACACTATTGACAATGTTAAAACTACACGCACTTATCACAAAACCGCTTATTTAGTATAGTTAAAAAGATATACGATATTGACATAGCATATTTTTTATCAAAAATGTATGCTGGTATATTTGTAACTCTGGATGTTTATCTTAAACGTATTGAATATGTACAAGTTTCGATTTTTGTTTTGAATATTTGCCAAAAAAAACAACATTTTCCGAAAAAAAACAATCCATATTATAATGACGTTTTGTCCTTTAATTCTTTTTTGTGATTTCTAACCTATATTTTTAATTGTTATGTTAATCCTAACATTGCAAGTATATGAAATGCAAACATACAAAATTTGGCTATGTGTATCATGTTAAAAAACAATAATTTATAATAATTATCTAAATAAGAAAAAGTTATACAAGGAAAAGTGCTGTGTTTTCTATAAAAATTAAATACACAGGCACATTTTGTTCACGTGAAATTAACGTTAAATTAACGTAAATTTCACGTGAAAAAATTCACGTGAATTTCACGTTAATCGAGCTTATACGCGTAATTCACGTGAAATATTTAACGTGAATTTCACGTGAAAAATTTACGTGAATTTCACGTGAAATATCTGATTCACGTGAAATTAACGTGAAATATTTCACGTGAAATTCACGTAAATTGAGCTTTTACGTGAAATTAACGTGAAATCTTTCGCGTGAAATTCACGTTTATTGAGCTTTCATGATAAATTCACGTGAATTGAGCATTCACATGAAATTCACGTAAAATTCATGTGAATTGAGCTTTCATGTGAATTTTTCTATATTATTATTAAACTTTAAAATATCCATATCATTTGACAGTTCAGCATTAATATATTAGGCACACATCATGTTCTCTCTTATATTCACTGCAATGATTCATCTGTAGATCTATAATATATGATACTTCTTCCAAATAAACTAGTTTATTTGATGGTTATTCCTAATGTATACAGTACAAGTGTGTAAAAACCAAACATTAAGTGCACAGACTCGGATTACTTTCCTGGTTCTAAACATTTTATTATATTAGACCTGTACATAAATATTTGTAATATATCATTTAACAACCCTAACAATAGTTCAATATTATTTAAGGAAATAGTCGAAAGATTTATGGATTGTGGTCATTTAAAGAAGATGTTTGCACTGATGTATTATAACATTTGAAATGATTTTTATCATGTACAAATGTATACATAGATGTATAAGTCATATTGTGTGGTCATCAGTTATGACAAAAACCAATCATATTCTGGATAAGAACTATTTGCAAAAGATGCCAATTTTTTAGGTGGTTTTGAAGAAATAACTAGTTCACCTCACCACATATTCATGTACCCATTTAAAGTCAGAAACCTTTTCAGTGGTTGTCTATAATCTCATCTTAATTAAAAGAAAATTATTCAGAGAATTTGGTGTTGATGGCAGCTCTTGACTCATATTGTAATTGTTTATAGTCTCTGGTCAATTCAATAGATCATGGCAAATCTTTGGCTTTTGTTGAGGACTGCATGTTAGCACCTATAGCTAAATGCCTTTCGGGTGTTTTAGTTGTTTTATTGCTGTCTGATTGATGTATACCTCATATCTCATTGTATTAATAAACTAAAAAAGAAAGTTCTATGAAACAAAGGCTAGCTGATATACAAATGTACCATATTGAAAGTCTCTCTGTAATTAACAACCATTTACTTCTTTTTTCATATAGGCATATACCATTAAAAGATTTCCAAGTTTGGCTGCACAATATAAAGCTAAAAATTCTTGTTATTTCATTTTTTGATATAAAATTTATTTTAAAAACATATACATGATATATATGCATTTTCATTTTTTTTTTTAAATGTAACTTGTACATTTTTGTATGTTGACACAATAATCTGAATTTGAATTGTATTGTATTCTGAAAGTACTTCTGGTTGAAAAAATGTACACAATAGTTAATTCCAGTTGATAATGGTATAAATTTCTTGACTACCATGTCTGTTAATAATGTTTAAGAGTCCACTTCTGCATATAATTGATATTTGTACCCAAGGATTCCTTCATACATTTCCACTTATTATCCTTGGATGTTGCTCCAATGATAAAATCCTGTAATGCATACTTAGCAATCATACTCTTGGAATACTTCCTACAGTTCCTGTAATACAATAAAATCAGCATGTAATGTTTATTTCTGTATTGTAGTCCAGCAAAAAAGATTTTAAAAAAATCAATTTAATCTCCAATAATTTACCAAACTTATAATTAGAAGAAAACTGTATTGTATTTTAAGCTCTGACATGATCAATTGGTGATTTTATGGTGATTTACCCAGTAAAACCTTGACAGTAAAACCTGGGTTTTCCCAGTATTTCCCACCGGGGTGGGCAATACTCATAAAACACAGGTTTTTACAATCCCTGTTTCAGGACATTTTATAGTTCGCTATTCTGTATCAGTTTTCTTATTGGTGAAAGCTGTACATATGATCATTTATAGTTAGCAGTATTCAGTCATTTGGACTCTAGTGAATAGTTGTCTCATTGGCAATCATACCATGTTAAATTTTTATAATAAACTTCTTAAATGAAAACAAACTCTATTCATGTAGGTGTACTACACATAACCTGTATATGTAAGTATACTTAGTGCCTATAATAACACAACTCATTATTTTCAAGCCCCCTTCTTACATGTCTTAGCCTCTTACAATCATTGCTTACACCAAATATAGCTGATCAATATCTTAATTGATTATATACAGTATACAACAAACAGACTAAAATATGAAACTTAATATTGACCAATGAACCAGCATAATGAATATCAGGTCATGGTAAGATGAACCATGCCCAGACAGACATGTACTACACCATTATGACCATTCAATCAGTTGCAGACAAGACAAAAAATACCTAATTTATGATATCAGTAATTGTTTAATCTTAGTCAAGCTATTTTGATATTCTAATTTCCTAAAACTACAAGCATAACACATGGGTATATTATAGGATTAAACACATTTTTTTCTAGAGGTTATTGATGTGTAAACCAGGTCGATTAACTCACAAACTGAATAAAAGTCGTTTGTTTATGTGTTGCATATATATTTGTTTTTCGTTCATTTTTTTTTTACATAAATAAGGCTGTTAGTTTTCTCGTTTGAATTGTTTTACATTGTCTTATTGGAGCCTTTTATAGCTGACTATGCGGTAGGCTTTGCTCATTGTTGAAGGCCGTACGGTGACCTATAGTTGTTAATGTCTGTGTCATTTTGGTCTTTTGTGGATAGTTGTCTCATTGGCAATCATCCCACACAATGACGTCACTCAATAAATTGCGTCAAGCCCGAATGACCGTTCTTTAGGACCTATTTTAAGGAAACATTTTCTTGAGCTTACATAAATAAAAACTGACTTTATGTAAAAAAAAAAGAAAAAAAAGTAGGGGTGTGATAAAGGGTATGCGATATTGATTAAACAGCAGACTATTTATCAAATATGCAAAAACTACTGTATTTACTACTAAACATATGATAAATGTAACTACATGCCTATTCCATATATGTATATATAGCAGATTATTTTGTCCCTTGATCAGATCTGTTGGTTGAAAATGTTTTTTTTTTATTTTGTCAGTTTGTGTTTCAAGACTCCTTTTTAAATTTTCAGATTTCAGCATTTTTGTCATACCAAAAAACTACCATTTTGACTACAAATACCACATAACCAATACATACCAGTTACATGTTCTGTAGCTATATGGTCTCATCTACATGTATTTCTAATCAATTCGTTCATTTCATTGTATAACTTCAAATCCTCTTACATCTTGGGAGCAACAAATGTGCAATTCTGTAAATTTAAATTCCATTAATTATTATAAATATAAGCCCTGAACCTGATTAATGTTTTCCAAATAAAAAAAAAGGCAATACAAATGAAAATTCATTTAGATATACAATGTAAATCAAATTCACACAGGCAACTATTGTAAAAAATATTCGCCAAAAGCAGTGAATCAGATAATTCGGTCAGATAGAATTTTTTTGATTTTTCGGTTGACATACATTTGTAATAACAAGAGAAAAAGAATCAAATTTCACTTTCAGTCAGACAGACACTAAAACAGGTTGGCACAGACTGCAACAGCTAGTGGCAACAGAGAAAACAATTGATTTTTTTTATAACCAATAAGTGTCACTGTGAACATCACTAGCAAAATGACTATTACTAGTTTTATAGATTGAACTGTTGTCAGGATCATAAACAGCTGACTAAGCAGTATTTTTCTGTTCATTGTTGAAGGTCAGAATAAAAGTGGCCTTAAAGTGGTTATTTCCCCTTCATTTTGAATGTGGATGACCATGATGGTTTTCTTATTGGTAATCCTACCACATCTCCTTATTTTTAAAATCAAATTTCTAAAAATGTTTAATCTGCAACAATTACATTCTATTCATATACAAAAAAATGTACACCTCTACTTTTGCATAGACTGATAGGTACTATTTCTGAGACTGTACCAAAAATATGTATTACTGGAAATCCTAATTCGTTGGGACCAAAACTCCCAAAATCAATTCCAACCTTTCTTTTGTGGTCATATAGTCCTTATGTTAAAATTTCATAGATTTTTGTTTTCTTATACTAAAGTTATTGAGCGAAATCTAAGAAAAATGCTTATTTTGGTCCTTTTTGGCCCCTAATTCGTAAACTGTTGGGACCAAAACACCCAAATCAATCCAAAACTTCCTTTTATGGTCATAAACCTTGTGTTTAAATTTCATAGATTTCTATTAACTTTTACTAAAGTTAGAGTGCAAAAACCAAATGTCTTCGGACGATGACAAAGAAGACGACGCCATTGTGATACTAATATACATTACACCCAAAAGATTTTCAATTTTTGCTGTCGTATAAAAACGGCAAAATTTCCTCAAAATTACCAATTAGGGGAAGCAATCAAACAACCAGTTGTCCGATTCATCTGAAAATTTCAGGGCAGATAGATCTTGACCTTATAAACACATTTACCTCATGTCAGATTTGCTCTAAAGGCTTCGGATTCAGAGATATAAGCCAAAATCTACATTTTACCCCTATGTTCTATTTTTAGCCATGGCGGCCATCTTAGTTGGTTGGCTGGGTTATTGGACACATTTTTTAAACTAGATACCCGAATGATAATTGTGGCCAAGTTTGGTGAAATTTGGCCCAGTAGTTTCAGAGGAGAAGATTTCTGTAAAAGTTTACAGACGACGGACGCCAAGTGATAAGAAAAGCTCATTTGGCTCTTTGGGCCAGGTGAGGTAAAAAATACATACTTTTTGTTGGATGCTGCATCATAATTATTACAAGTTAAATGAATGCAAGTCATTGAGTACATATATGTAGTTACTAGTACATAATATTTGAAGATAAAATAAAGGATAATCTAATTATTATCAGTCTCTGGTCAGTAATGAAGCCACACAACAGTGAAATGTAAGTCTCAGAGATGCACATACAATCATTGTATATGTACGACAGACGCCAAGTGATGGCATAAGCTCACTTTGGCCCTTCGGGCCACGTGAGCTAAAAGAGAAATAAACTGATTATTTGCATGATATTTGTGGTAGTTTTCTATAAATTGTTATCCAATTATGTTTGATAACAAAAATCAACACAAGTGTTTTCTGATACATTGTATGACGTTAAATGGTATCTAATGTAAAAAGTGAGGTACAGCCACCTGCAGAATAAGAGTGAACGACGGATTAGGCATTTGTGCTGGCTTTCAGTTACTGCTAGCAAGTCTTGAAACTTGTCAGTGATTGTCCTGTGTCATGTACAAATGTATGTGATATTAAACTGCAAGTGTTATGTTATCTAGCTATATATATGACTTTGAGTTAATCATAGATAAGATACATGTAGTACAACATGTACAATGTACTATGTAGTATCGGTTTGAATCATAAACAAATACTCGTCTTGTCGCTAATTAGTGAGACTGTAAATTATGTTTTGTTTTGATAAACTAGTCAAAAATGAGTAAAAACAATGATGTACATACAATGTATATGTTACAGTAAATAGGTGAAATTAGGAATTACACGTAATTACTAAACATTTCAGTAAATACCTGTAATTACTAGCCAATTTAGTAATTACATGTATTTACTAGTTGTTTCAGTGATTACTGGTATTCACTGATTTTCTTTGTAATTTTTACAGCTATTTACTGACTTGATATTTTTAATTTAAAATTAAAGATATAATCCAAGACACAAAATAAGAAAGTAAAAGGGTAGGTATTTTAGGGCTGACTTAATTAAGGATTTATTTAATGAATATAAGGCACACCTTTAGTGGTTGTGAATTGAAACTGAAAAATGGTTGTTTTAAAAGTATTGAAACTCCCTTAATATCATTTGCAGCAGGCAAGACAATGATATCAATCCAAAATTAAGATATACATTTGTGAGAAGTTTATAGGCAACTTTGCCAGCTCTTTTTGATGATAAACATTTGATAATGCCAAATTTGGTTGAATAATTCTTAAAATCTCATAATTTCTTTATATTGCAATCTTCATAAGGCATTCTCTGCTGACTTCATTTGCTTTAATATTTTATATTAATCAATAAAATCAAAATCACTCATATTATGTCCTTTTTAACCTATTTTTAATTTACTTTACATTATGTTTGAAAATTACATTGTAATTGTTCTGCTCATTTTGGGCGCCGTGGTTGGCAAATAAAATATTTGTTGTTTATTGTTGTTGTTGCATATAAAGTTGCCCAATGACATCAGTCAAATTCCTTTTACAAAATAGTTTTATTTACAACTTCTTTTGTCAAACTGTTGTGATAAAGCTGACATTCTTCACAATCAAATTTATACAATTTGATGGTGTTAAGAGTCACATTTCATATTTTTGTGTTTCTCTTTTTTTATGAGTTTTTCAAGACCTCCAAACTCCAGCTTATATACCTGCAACAAAATTTTATTATCGTTTTTATCTGTATAAGAATGATCTTTTGTGGATTAAATAAGCCATTCCTTTTGATTTTCTTTCAATGTTGTCATTATGATTATGTTTCTCTTTGTCGAGCCTGCGACCTTTGTCGCAAAAGCGAGACACAGCAAGCTATTCTGTCGTCATCATCATCCACAAGTATTAACTATGTGGTTAAAGTTCTTTAAATTTTGATAACTTTCTTTAATTATCCTGGATTTCTACCTTAAGTGAACAGAAGCTTGACTATAATTATGAGATAATTTTCAAGAAGTAAATTTTGTGAAAATAAAATCAAGTTTTTCCGTATTTTACTTATAAATGGACTTATATGCCAGTTAACATTACATTCACATTGTAGTTAAAGTTTTTTAAATTTTATAACTTTCTCAGAATATCCTGGATTTCTACCAAACTTGGTTAGAAGCTTGTTTATGATCATAAAATAATTTCCAGAAGTAAAGTTTGTAAAAAAAATCCCTTTTCGTATTTCCTTATAAATGGACTTGTTTTTTTCCCCAGTTAACATTACATACACTCTGCGGTTAAAGTTTTTTTTAGACATTTATTAGATTTCATAAACCATCCTGGATTTTAACCAAATTTGGACAGAAGCTTCTTACAGCACTAGTCAAAAGATTTGATATCCCCCCCCCCCCCCATTTTTGTTGAGCCTGCGACTAACAGCTAAAGTAGGCGAGATACTGGATTCTGCGAAACCCTTACAATTTTAAATATGAATACATCAGTAACCTATCTCCAGCTAGGTGTTGAATTGAAGTTCACATGAATACATAGTCAATGAGGTCCAATTAGTCACTTGCAAGTGCAAAAATCATCAACCATGTTTCTCTGCTTATTTAAGTAAAATAGAACCAGATTGACTGTTAAAAGTGAATTATAATTTCACTATATAATTTTCATTAATAATATAACAAACAAAAAATCATATTTAATTTATTTAACAGCTCGTAGATAATGCTCTTATAACAAAAAAGGTACATTTTAGGCTAATCACTTTTTAAGAGTACTCACTGATCTTCTATAGCTAGAATTACCATAACTTTTGATCAGCTTACATTGTTTTAACAGTTATTAAATAGGTGTCAAAATTCATTTTAAAATTAGTAATTACTGGTAATAACTGGGCCGTTTCAGGAATTACTTGTATTTACTAAGTACATCGGGGATTACATGTAATTCCTAAACTTTAGTAATTACACATAATTCCTAATTTCACCTACATTTATTTACTGTAACATATACGAATTGTAAAACATGAAAAGTATTTTGATAAAATTGAGAATAGAAATGTGGAATGATGTCAAAGAGACAACAAATAGACAGTTTAATTATTACATATGATTCTGCTATAATACTGCATGAATTGTAACAGTAAACAAATATCAATAACGATAAGTAATTACTTAAACAAAATTAAAGGGATAATAATTTTTCATTTGCAGCAATACACATACATGTATTCGCCGAATTTTTCAACATTCTTTGCCATATTCTGTTCAAATAATAAACATTATGCAAGTAGACAACATATAAAAAACAAGTGAAACTGCAAGCTACTGCTCACTGACGATACCCCCGCCGCAAGTGGATAATATTAATTGTGTAAAAATATGCAAGTGTTCAGTAAACAGGAAGTTGTCGAGTGATGAATCTGGAAACGCATCACACGGTATAGCTGACTTATATTAACTCTTAAACCAAATTTCAGAAATCCTTGTATTGTAGTTCCTGAGAAAAATGTGACGAAAAGTTTTCAACTTGGCTATCATGTGTAAAATCAAACAAGTGTTCGGTAAGCAGGAAGTTGTTAAGTGATGAATCTGAAAACGCATCACACAGTACAGCTGACTTATATCAAGCCTGAAACCAAATTTCAGAAATCCTGGTAGTGTAGTTCCTGAGAAAATGTGACGAAAAATATTCATGGGACGGACGGACTGACTGACAGACAGACGGAAGGACAGACAGAGGTTAAACAGTATACCCCCTTTTTTTCAAAGCGGGGGTATAAAAATCAGGGCGAATCGATCATGGGCGAACAGCCACAGGTACTTGGGCGAACGTGAAACATGTCGAACGGACACTACATCACTATACCAAACTCGAAGATGAAAACATTCAGTCATTGCAGATTTCTGTTTATTCCTGTACTATTAAATCATTTGTTTGAGTTACCTGTAGTATATCCTCGAGTATTTATTAATATTCATAGCTCCTTGGTATTGGTTGTCTTGTTAAATTGGCTAAAACAAGTACTATTGTTGTTGACAATCGGCGGCGTCCTTCTCTTCAAAACGCGTCATAATCTGTATCTTTCAAGCGTTTTAAAAATCCGAATCCGGAATAGAGATTGGCGGATATTTGCTGATGTTCAAAGCATTTCTCTATGTAAAAAAAAGGTATCCCCATTCTTTTAATATCCTATATACTATACAAATTCTTGGAACATATAACAAATTATTTTGTTTATAAGCATCCTTTACAAAGGAGCACCTCCACATGGACAACCCTTACAACCCTTTCATTTATAAAATTAATATAATAAATTATTTAACTATAATTTCAATTATTTTAATGACCAAGGGACTGTTATATTAGTTACCATAATCACAGATTATGACTGTGATTTCATTTTGTAAAATAATATATATATAAAGATAAATGTTTAACTTTAATTCAATGTGAAATAAACCAGCCTTGTCTAATTAGCAATCATTTACCACACATTTAGCTTTCAAATACGGGGCAGATCCAGATATTTTCATAAGTGGGGGACCACTGACTGCCTAAGAGGGGGCTGCCCCAGACACGCTTCAGTGATTCCCTATATAAGCTACCAAATTTTCTCCCCAAAAAGGGAGGGGGGGAGGTGTAAATCCGCCTCTGAAATAATATTTTACTGTCAGTCAATAAGTTTTCATAACATACATCAAATTTAGAATGGAAGTGGGAAACAATTGTCAAAGAGACAACAACAATAGCAGACAAAAAACAGCCTACTAAATCCATCTAAGACACTATGTATATTAAAGACCATAAATTTATTCATTATAAATAAAGTTAAAAAGATAATTAAAAATTTGAAATCAGTTCTGAAGCAAATTTTATGGGTAAAGGGGGGGGGGGGATTTACCACATTCCCACGGTACCTTTTCTTTTTACAAGTCTTCTCACACTTTTATTAATATCCTGGACCCATATCTGTCAATTATTGCAACTTTATTTACTTTGCCTTTTTTTCTGTAACTGTTTTCCTACATTGATTGGAATAAAATTCCCATAAGAATGGGGACACTCAAAATTTTACATTAACCTTTTTTCCAGAGTTAATAAGGACAATCCTAAATAAACTACTTAAAATATACCTAATATTTAATACCAAAAATTATAATAACTAAATAAAGATAAAGCTTTTTACATGTTTTAGTTTAAATTTTCCCCATTGTTTG
The DNA here is from genome assembly GCA_019925275.1 of Mytilus edulis. Taxonomy (NCBI): domain Eukaryota; kingdom Metazoa; phylum Mollusca; class Bivalvia; order Mytilida; family Mytilidae; genus Mytilus; species Mytilus edulis. Next base: position 5,805,086 of record CM034358.1, on the reverse strand, counting down.
ACAAACACGGACAACTCATCAACTCTTTAGGAAAATCGAGAAATCTTTTACATTATAAAAAACAGTATGGAATATTTTTGAAAGTGTACAATTTAAACAAATAAATTGCTATCTAGTCAATACACATATAATCCCTGATATGATATTTTTTCTTCCTTAACTTGGGTGAGGGATCAAGTTATTTAAACATTCACCACTTTTATAATGCATGTTGAATCAGACATTTTTGCATTTGTGAAAGCATAGCAGTTTTATACTGCACTTTAAATAGAAACTTCAAAAATTAATATACATTCAAATTAATTTACATTTATTGACAAAGTATAGAGTACATATAAAACTCTTTTCTGTATGCTTACTGTTTTTATTCACATGTACTAGTTAATTTTAAACTTATGTGCAAATTCAAATTGCTCACAATTTTTTTGGACTTTAATTTAATAGTTTGAGGAAAAGTTTCATGCACAGTAAAAAAGGGAGATAACTCATATTTGGAAGTAAATGATCTATTATCCTTTTTTTCTTTGAAGAAATGGGAAGTAAAGAATCTATTACAGTAACAGTAATCTATTTCATAAGTTGGAGTTACCTTCATTTTTTAAAAGTATTAAAGTAAAGAAAATATAAGATGTGTGAAAGTAATTAAGCTTACAAATTAATAATTATAGAAACATTACCAGTAAATCAATTAGTCCAGCACTATAATATATGCATCTATGAATTTGAAATTCAAATAAGTTACACATGTATACAAAATTCCATTTTTGTGATTCATCTAGAGATAAATATAAACAGTGATAAAAAAAATATATTTCAAGACCAACATATTTTTGTAGTTGCATTTATTCCACTATCAAGGGAGATAATCCGTGCTTAAAAAGGATAACTATTAACCATTAACATTGGTTCTATGTCCTTCTTTTCTGTACATCTTTAGACACAAAGAATAACAGCTTTGAAATGATTCAATTTTGCAAAACTGAAATGAACAATAGTATGTGTAAAATTCATGTGAATTTGTTTTCATATTGCAAAACTTTAACTCAATAAATTTAAATTTCTCTTATGAACTCATGGTTTAATTCAGATAACATGAAACATAAATTTCACAGGAGTTTTGATTCATGTTTATTTCATGTGAATTTAATGTGAAATTTTTCACGTGAATTTAACATGAATTTTTGAATTAAATTGAGATTCCCAGGGAATATATGATACATATAATACAAGGTATGAGATGTTGACAAAATTATTGATTTTCAGTTAATTTTTTATAACTTAGACACCATTTTATATTATTTCACGTGAAATTCACGTGAAATTTTTACGTGAAATTTATGTGAAATAATTTCACATGAAATTCACGTGAAAATTTAATGTGAATTTCACGTGAAATTAACGTGAAAAGTTAACGTGAATTTCACGTGAAATCGCTTCACATGAAATTCATGTGAAATTCACGTGAAATTAACATGAAATTCATGTGAAATTCACGTGAAATGAGATTCACGTGAAATTCACGTGAGCAAAATTTGGCTGTGTACCTTTTGGTTTTTCAAAGTTGTCCATAAATAAATTTCATTTTAAAAGCATATTATCAAATTGCTGAAAGATCTCCTACATGTACTAAACAGGGAATCCGTTAGTATTGAAAACTTTTTGCGTGGTATACTTGTAATATAACTGTTCATTAGACTTTTAGTTTGAGCTGCAAGGCGAAAACAACTTACTTTGCTCTATGGATGTCGTTTGGTTTTTTTGGTTTGTTTGCTGTATTTTTTTAAGTAAATAAAACCAACAACTCCTAATATTCTAGACGTAGTTATCAAAACCCAATATATATATGAATAAGAATGAAGGACGAAAATGCAGGTTTATATGTAGTATAACGAGATCAGAGATCTGTATTTTAATCAGATTGTTATTACAGCTGCTACAGTATTTTTTTTTCTTAAAAACAAATTTATTTAAGGAATGACTGTAATATTTTTTCTGTCTATGAAAAAATAACATAAACAATTTGGTGCACACTGAATAACGCGCGTAGCGGGTTATTTAACAGTGTGCACCACATTTTTTATGTTATTTCGAATAGACAGAAAAAATATTACAGTCATTTCTTATAATTTAATTCTAAATTCCATTTAAACCGTAGAAAACCATGAAAAGGGGTTGATGACGTCACGGTCACATGACTAAATTATGTCTATGGGCTGATAACAAAATAACGTCAGCCAATCAGAAGACGCGTTACATCCAAAATTAAATTATTACTTTTTGCACTCTATTGTCATATATCGTAAATTTAAAAATCTAATATTAAAACAAATAAGCTTTCTTTGATTTCCACAATTTACCATAATAATGTCATGCCATAGGCTACATTGATTCAGAAAACAAATTTAGGAAATATATGACCACACAAATGTATGTGTACTGCCCGGAAAACAATGCTGGGGTTCTCATCAAATTATAAAGGGAGGGCATCCAATGGTATGTCCTTATAAACAAACGGGGGTCCAAACCCCGGATGCCTCCCCAAATCCGACACTGTGTCAACCAACGACATGACATATTACAAATATGCAAATCGATACTTGTTCTGAAAGACTGTTTTCAATTTTGTATAAAAGATATACTTTGTAAAAAAAAGATGGGGTACATGTACGAATGTCAAATGCGATATCTACCCACCCAAGAAACAATCTGTTAAAGTAAGCAATTATAATTGCAACTCTGAAAAGTAAGCTATAAAAATTACTAGTGTTAAACAAAGACAACTGTAGTATACCGCTGTTCAAAATGCGTCAATCGATGGACAAAAAAACACACAAAATCGGGGTAACAAACTAAAACTGAGGGAAACGCATTAAATATAAGAGGAGAACAACGACACAACCTGAAAATTTAACACACACAGAAACGCACTAAGCGTTCCAATCAGAATAACAAATAAAACAAATATAACATCAAAATCAAATACATGAACGTTCTCACTACGACCATACCACGAGTTATCCGACTGCAACACGATCTTACTGCGATTATAACACGTTCTTACCACGATTATACTACGTTCATAGCGCGATCTTACTACGCTCTCAGCAATAACGTCAACATCGTGTTCCATATCAATACAGTTCAATTCCTTCTTTATCTGATCAAATCGTAGATTTCTCGGAAACAATACAGGCATGCAACCAAAATCTACCAGAGCACGGGGGCATGGTTGTAGGAGTTGATGTAGAGGCAGAGGTAGCAAAGTAACGAATCCTGATCTAGCAGAGATGTCGGACCGACCAATCCAACCTAAATTACAACCTTTTGATGGTCCATAAAGCTCAATGATGATATTTAAGTGAACGATAGCAGAGATGACATAGATGTATCAATATATATATAAAGGAAGATGTGGTATGAGTGCCAATGAGACAACTCTCCATCCAAGTAACAATTTATAAAAGTAACCATTATAGGCCAAGGTACGGCCTTCAACACGGAGCCTTGGCTCACATCAATCAGCACGTTATAAAGGACCCAAAATATTACTAGTGTTAAACCATTTAAACGGGAAAACCAACGGTCTAATCTATATAAAAACGAGAAACATGGTTGATCCGTTAGAGCAAATGGATAATTAGATTCAAACAAACAAAATCTAGGGAACTTTTTTATATATTTTATGTGAGAAATGACAATGAGAATGATAGTCGTAGTGTGAACGTAGTCAGATCGTAAGAAGAGCGTGATGAGGACGGCAAGGGCGTGCTAGAATCGTACTATGGTCGTTAACAGCGTGGTATAGTCGTAGTGGAAGCGTAGTTGGGTCGCAGTGAGAACGTGATGGTCGTAGTGAGGTCGTGATTACGTCGCTGTGCGATCGTAGCGCAGTCTCTCCGAATAGAATCACGCATTCGCTACGCTCTCGCTACGATTGTACAGCGACCTTGGCGATCTTACTACGATCTTAGTGCGCTCTCACTACGCTTCTACTACGACCTGATTTCGCCACGACCGCACCACGATTGTTTTGAACATGTTCAAAGTTGGCCACGCTCTTCACGATCTTAAAGACCTCACCACGACCGTGATACGACCTTACTGCGATCTACACGATCGCACTACGATCATCAAAATTTGCATTTTTTTCACAGATCGTAGTGCGATCGTGGCCTAGTGGGACTGGGGTATTAGGATAGAAAAGTACCGTGACACGTCTTATAGTAATGTAAATTCACACTCAAATATAAGAGACAAACGACACAAAGGAAACACAACGTTAAAATGTAACACACACAGAAACGAACTATAATATAACAATGGCCATGTTCCTGACTTGGCTCAGGAAATTCTTTATAAAGAAATGTGTGGGTTGAACCTGGTTTTGTAGTATGCCGAACCTCCCGCTTTAATGACAATGTTAAATATAACATTAGAATGACAACATAACATTACATGACTACAATACGTCACATACGAAGTGGTAAAAATGCACAAAAAATGGCGTCACATTTGAATGACTAAAACTATTTCTCAAAAATAAGATAGAATTAGGATTGATTTAAGATTATATTTGAACTAAATACTGATATTACATTTAATAACAATGAAAATTGCAATACGTATTAATAGCAAACTGAGGTAGCAATTAACTATATTATATAGCTATGTCCGGTTTGTTTTGAACCTAGCTGCAAACGTAAAACATCGTATATATTACGTTTAACCTAATCAAATCTAATAAACGAAGGCGGTGGTTAATTTTCTTTACCATAACACATGAATATAATAGAAAAGACGTCAAAACATTTGATAAAATCCGATGAGTCTTTCAAATATAAGATCAAAACTAAATACGTGAATTTGGGATAGAAAATTGCCGTTACACGTCTTATAGTAATGCGAATTCACACTCAGAAAAACAGTAACAATCGGGTATTAGTCATGTCCGGTAATTAAAAGATTAGACGACGTAATGGTAAACCACAATCTACCATGTGGTAAAAATATCCTTAGCTAGTTTGGTCAAAGACACAACAATTCAAACCAAACAATACAAAAAAACGGCTTAAGTTATATACAAAATGAGAAGAAAAAATATCTAATAAATAGCTTAAGATCCAACGGTTCAATTTTCTAAAATCCTTAGAGTTCACGTCCTTGTGTACATACGCATGGAAAACATCATTATGCGTTTATAAAGGTTGGCAATTGTCCTTTCAAAAATATAAAAAAAATCAATATCTCCATCAGAAAGAAACAAAAATCTTTGCAAAGACGAAAAATTAAACTACAACTGCTTACTTCAAAACCAGTCTGAAAAAAGTCCAAAATACTGAAATTTGTTTAAATCAAAACTTATAGATTTTTTTAACATTGTCAGCAAAGAAAAGAAAATGGCTTGTTCAGTTTTGATGGAATATGGTGGATGATATAGGCTTCATAGTCGGGTTGTTGTCTCTTTGTCACATTCCATATTTCCATTCTGAGTTTTATTACTGCATAAGAATGAGTTTATATGGAGATTTTTGTTTTGTTAAATACAATTTACATACTTACGCTGTCTCTATTAGTAATCTATCCGAAGTTTTAAGAAAACAAGGGGAATTAGAGAATTAAGAACTTTGAAATTGGTAGATGGCTTAATAATAAGAAAGATCATTTTATTTATATTTTATGTACCTCCGCGCACGGGTGATATTGAGTACGAGTTCCATAATGTTTTAGAATGTTCGTCAATATGCAAAGGTGGACACTGTTAGAACGCGATTTTGATTCCTAAGGACGCCACATTTTGTAATGAATTTGTTCTTTATTTTTTAACGCTTTCAGATGAAATAAATTGAAATATTTCAGACTTTTTGAAAATTGATCAATTGGCTTCAATTATAACAAAGTTAAAACAATTCGGAAAGTCATGGTACTTTGTATTTTTTCAAAAGAAATATATGTTTATTATTTTTCACAGAAACCCTTTTCTGTTTTTTAACAGAATTAACTTGTGTATATTTATTACCATCACTTATCACATGCAGGTACATGTATACACCTAATTATAAACGGCGCATGACGTTTCCGCTTTGTAATTTGTATAGATACATGTATAATACACACGCATTACAATTTTATATAGATAAAATTGTAAATTAAATATACAAAAAATAAATTTATAAACAGGTCATATATTAAGCATAGAAACAGGAATATATTATAATGTTGATAGAAATAATAGACTATGTACAAGTTGTAATACTACCCCTTTTGCAGATGAATACCATTTTATATTTGAATGTAAAAAATATAGTCATATATTTTAAACAGCAAACCACGAATTTAAGAAATCAGCAAAGAATAATCACGAAAAAGATGTGTATTTTAGTAGAACGTTTGTTCCCAGTTTTGTTGTGTAATTCTATTGTGTTGACTTGCGATAACAATAGTATCCTAAAACGTTATTTCAAAAAACAACATTGTTTTGAAAAAATATATTATAAATCTCTAGAATATATCAATAATAGTTATCAAAGGTACCAGGATCATAATTTAGTACGCCAGACGCGCGTTTCGTCTACCTAGGACTCATCAGTGACGCTCAAATCAAAATATTTATAAAGCCAAACAAGTACAACGTTGAAATGTTGAAGAGCATTGAGGATCCAAAATTCCAAAAAGTTGTGCCAAATACTGCTAAAGTAATGTATGGCTTGGATAAGAAAATCCTTAGTTTTTGGAAAAATTTACAATTTTGTAAACAGGAAATTTATAAAAATGACCACATTATTGATATTCATTTCAACACCGAGATGTTGCCTACTGGGCTGGTCATACCCTCGGGGACGAAACGTACATAAAATAGTCACTGCAAGTTGTTATTATTACTGTATCATTGATGATTAAAAAAATCAAGACGTGTAAGGGACATTCCCCATAAGTTATATTGTTTATGACAGAAACATTAAAGTGACCATCTTTGACTCCTCAAGAATGAGTAACAAGTTTTAATTAAGGTAGCGAAAGTAGGACACACATTGATATTTTTTTAATACAGTGTTGATGTATTGCTATTTAAGAATTTTTGTTTACTTATTTCTGGACATAAATGACATTCTTACAAAATGTTAACGAATTCATCAGTGATAATAATGGTATATTATTTCACACATCATTGATACTAAACCTATATAAACTAACACACCACTGATGGGGAGAGCCTATGAAGTAACACACAACTTATGGGGAAGCTGTATGAATACACACACAACTGATGGCGAAGCATTATTATTTAACTCTTGAAAATTGTAGATCTTAATGAAATATTATATCACTGATGGCATAGCTATACAAATATATAAAAAAAAATATCTAAGGAAAACATCATAAATTTAAAGAATCATTGATGGAAAAGTTCACAATTTAAAAACCATAGATTGCAAAGCTGATCAAATTAACTCAATTCTAGGGATCCATCCCTTCGTAAATTTTACGGACGTCATCACGAGTTGGTTGACCGTTATGGAATAACCGTTTCACAAATGATATCAGATATGTTCCTTACGTCGTAACTACAATCCCTTTTCCTTTCATGAATGTGACCTACCGAATTAGACTATTTATCACATAAGCAACACGACGGCTGCCACATGTGGAGCAGGATCTGCTTACAATTCCGGAGCACCTGAGATCACCCCTAGTTTTTGGTGGGGTTCGTGTTATTTATTCTTTAGTTTGCTATGTTGTGTCGTGTGTGCTATTGTTTTTCTGTTTGTCTTTTTCATTTTTAGCCATGGCGTTGTCAGTTTGTTTTAGATTTATGAGTTTGACTGTCCCTTTGGTATCTTTCGTCCCTCTTTTATTACAAATTTTATAACAAATGTTATACAATTCAAAATCGCTTTGATCATAGAATGGCCTTTGTTTGTTGTTCACGTAGAGTATAATTATAAGTGGCTTTGGTCATTTGAATCATATTTAACCACTGATTCATGTGATATATATTTATTTTTATTTATTACACTACATTGTCCAGTTTATGACACAAGTTTTTAATGTGTGTTATATGTTAATATTACAGGAGGGATTCACACCATTAATGTTTGCAGCCATTAGAGGACACCTTGAGATCGTCCGTTATCTGGTAACATTAGGCTGTGATAAAGAAGGCAGAGACACCAAGGTGATTATAGACATTAGCTCCTCAGTCTTATATTTCTATTAATATTGAATTAATACAAAATTATATTGTTAATCAGACAGGTTTAATGGACAATGAATACTGTTAGAATTTAAATAAATCGTGTTAACATGTCAATTGTCAAACTTAATCAGGTAATTAACATTGTGATTTTTTTTTCTAACTTAACATATGTTGTAAACCTCTGATTTTACCTGGAGTTGATGTTATGTTGAAATAGCCCGATCTATTATGAAGAAAAATTTCAATTAAAATAAATTCTTGCTAAAATTATCTACAAAGGGATGCCAGTTTACTTGTCTCGTCCTTCAGCATCCTTTATACAAATGTTTCATACATTAAAAACAGTATTGTTCTTTTTCATATATTGACTTATTCGTTTAGATCAATGAATTGCATGTATCTAGAATATATCAATAATGAAAGCATACATAAGTTCACACATCCTAAATCCTGACATCCCCAATTCGCACCCACTTATGGTGACACCTAAAATCTCAAATCATTGATAGGGATGACCAAAATTAGTACACCGGATGTAGTCATCATAAATTTCCACACCGCTGATGGTGACAACTTAAATTCACCCTACATCGCTTGTGAAACCATAAATTAACAGACTACTGATGCTGACATCCTTTAAATTCACACTGCACTGATGCTGACAACCTTTAAATTCACACTGCACTGATGCTGACACCCTTTAAATTCACACTCCAAAACTGTGACGTCCTAAATAAAAACATCTATGATAAAGACAACCTGATATAACATACCACTGGCCTTGACACCGCAAAGGCAAAGACCTTAGATACCTAAGACCAATTAATTCACAATTAATTCTAATATGTATAAAATAACTGATCATAGTTAAGACCATTACATTTATACACCACTGATTATCACATTTTGAATTACCACACCCTTACGGTGACTCCTTGAAGTTGGGAATTAGTTAAAATGATGCCATAACTTCATACACTCCTGATGTTGATAACATGGATCAGTGATGATGACGCTCTAAATGCAAATAACAGTGATTGTGAATTTCACAATAGTTATCAAAAGTACCAGGGTTATAATTTAGTACACCAGACGCGCGTTATGTCTACATAAGACTCATCAATGCCGCTCATATCAAAATAGTTATAAAGCCAAACAATACAAAGTTGAAGAGCATAGAGGATCCAAAATTCCAAAAAGTTGTGCCAAATTGATGGTGACATGGTGAAGTGAAAACCACTGTTGGTGACACCTTAAGTACAGATATCATTGATGTTAAATCCAAAATTTAAACTCCACTGATAGGAACAGTCTTATCTGGCGAATCACAGTGATGAACGTTTACCCCATTGATGATGTCAAATTAAATTCAAACACTATCAATGATGACAACTTAATTTCTAACACCATTGATGATGAAAAATTAAAATAAACTCACCTGAACAGGGATCTCCATGGATGAAAATTGAACCATGGAGGAACTTTGACCATTACAAACCGTGTCTACGCTGTACAGTGTAGCGCGATCGGAAGTATTTTATCCCTCCATACAAGGAATGGTGAACATGCTAATTCATTGCTTATTTAAATTATATATTTATTTGAATTTTCATTATAGAATTAGAAGTATCAATATGTTCATTTATTGCCGTTTTTAACCATTCAAATGCCAAGTCTTCATGGTCCCCCCTTAGTCGAGAATGACCAAAAGCTGTCATGAAGGTCCCCATGTAGATTTCTTGTATTTTTGGTAATTGTTATGGGGGTTAAAAATCATATGATGTGTAGCTTATTTTTCATGGACACTGTCAAATTCAGAACCCATTACCGGTATGGCTGATTTGCAGCAACAACAATACGATTCGTACGGGTTATGTAAAAGGTTAAAGAGATTTGTAAAGCAAATGAAAAGGTTTTTTACGACTTTATCTGACAAATTGATGCTGTGCAACATGCATCTTTCGAGTCTGAATAGAAACCGGAAACGCGGATGTATCAATTTGATTGTAATATACGAAATGAATTCGGAATTACGATACGATATTTCTTTACAGGAAATATTTTTTACTTTTAAACTTTTAAAGTAATTCTAAATTATCGTTACAGCAGTACTCGAGTTATTTGCGATGAAATAATATTTACTGTTTTGCGTCTTATTTTGTTCTTCTTAAAAAAGGGGATGCTGATTGCGTAAGTCAAAATAAAGCACGTGTTCGACTTGTTAAACTGTTTTCTTTGCAACTGGATTATTAATTAATTTATTTAATCTAAATTATCATAATCATTTGCTGAAACTTAGTTGATTAATTCGACAAATGGATCGTCTATCCTCAGATAGTATTCTCCTGTCTGGTTTGTTGATCTACCTGTACAAGCTCAGGTACAAGTGATTAGCGATCTTAATCCGGATATCCCTCAGGCGTTAGAACTGTGTTGGATTATAACATAAAAAGCCTAAGGGTTATGCAATTACATGCATTTGATTATAATTGATAAAAAAATGGCGTCGGGCTACATAAAATGAATAAGTTTTGAACGATGGCGGAAGACAATTTAACGATGGCGCAAGACAATTTAACGATGGGGCGAGTCATTTGACGATGGCGCAAGACATTTGAACGATGGCGGGGCGCCATCGTTAAACAGGCCATGGAGATCCCTGCCTGAACATGACGCCTTAAATCTACACATCACTGATGTTGGTATCCTTAAGTCATAAATCTTTTGAGGGTGAAACTTTGAAATATCACACCACTGGTAGCAACACGCTAAATCCAATCAACACTGAATATCACAACCTGTTTCACATACCACTAACAACAACAACCTAAATGTGAGCACTGCTGAAATTGACACAATCAATATATAACACCACTGATGGTGGCATCCTAAAATCAATCACCACTGATTGTGACACTATAAATTCATACATTATTGATGATAAGACACCCAAGATTTAACACATATGATGATGACATCCATTATTTTCACACACAGGTAATATGTTACTCTCAATGAGTACACCACTGATAGTGAAACACTTTTAATTCCTAAACCATTGAGATTCAAGCCTAATACATTCACACAACACTGATGATAACACATTCAATGTATTCACTGATAATGATGATATTCCTTATTCACTACGCACTAATAATGACATGTTCAATTCATTAGTGAAAAATGGTTATAACCACGTTTCAAACACCACTGAAGATTACACCCTCACTTCAAACACTCAATTTTTAGTTTGCCTGTGAGAGAGCCTTCACATGTTTATTTTATCTTAGTATTAAATCTTGTTTATTCAATATTACGGCGTTTGGATGTATAAATACTCATCCAGGCCTGCTACTTTTGATTATTGCTCCCTGCTGTGTTTTTACTGAGATTTCTTACATCCTCTGTTTTTTGTACTGTGTTTGTTGAATATGTCACTTTTGTTATTTTTTAATTCTTTACGTTAGGCCTTATATAATAATTTTGTGAGGGTCCTTTAAGGATGTAGGTAAAATTTAAAAAATCAAGAAATTTAAATTGATGCTACAGTTTGACGCTCAAACTGTAGCATCAATTTAAATTTCTTGATTTTTTTAATTTTTCGAAATATTTGTGTTTTTAAAAATAGCGGGAAAAGGCTGACTAGGACTTTTACCTAACATTTGCATTTGTATTATTTTGGGTTCAAATCGAAAGAACAAAAATTAAAAAATTGCTTAAATTTTGGAAAATGGCCTTTTATGAGCTATGGAAGTCTTTTATACAAAGAATAGTGGGTGTTACCCGGTATTGGTGGTTAAATACCAAGGAGTCCGAACATTTGACACCAATTTCCAAAACCTCACCTATGTACATCCTTAACTGCATTCTCTATTATTTTCTATTCCGTAATTGTGATACTCTTTCAATGTTACAACCTCCGGTCTTTTTTCTTGTTCCTATACCCCTATTTATAATCATGATTTTATGGAATGGAAAGAAAATTATTAACAACATAACTTCTAGGTTATCTACGTGCATAAATAAACGTATTTGTAATGCCACTACAGCAAGATTATTTAACAAAAAAGCTGCAAACATTCAGATGCCTTATAGTATAAAGATCTTTAAGGGTAGTTGTGTTGTGTTATAATATATTTACATGTTTTAACCATTTGATTGTGATATTTGATTAATTGTAATTGATCGTTTGACACGATTACATGGTTATTTAAATTCACTTACAATACCTTATAATTAAGAATAGGCGTTAATTCTTAAAAGGCATTAACACAATCGTTTAAGTTATAGATACAATGGATAAGCGTTGAATCATTAAAAAAAAAATCCATTCGCCCTCCGGGCTCATGGTTTCTTTTTTAAGAATTAACGCTTATCCATTGTATCTATATCACATAAATACTGTTAGAATTGAAATAAATCGTGTTAACATGTCATTTGTCAAACTGAATCCGATAATTAACAAAATGATTTTTTTCTAACTGAACATATGTTGTAAACCTCTGATTTTACCTGGAGTTGATGTTATTTTAGAATAACTCAGATCTATTATAAAGAAAACTTTCAATCAAAATAAATTCTTGATAAATCTATATACAAAGGGATACCAGTTTACTTGTCTCGTCCTTCTGCATTCTTTATACAAATGTTTTATACAATAAAAACAGTATTCTTTTTCATATAATGACTTCTCCGTTTATATCAATGAATTGCATTTATCTAGAATATATCAATAATAAAAGCATACATAAGTTAACACATCCCAAATCCTGATTTCCTCAATTTGCACCTATTTATGATGACACCTAAAATATCAAATCATTGATGGTGACGCCCAAAATTAGTACACCAGAGACGTAGTCATTATAAATTCACACAGCACTGATGGTGACACCCTAAATTCACCCTACATCGCTTGTGACACCATCGATTAAAAGACCACTGATGCTGACACCCTTTCAATTCACACCACTTATGTTGAAACCCTTTAAATTCACACTGCACTGATGGTGACAACCTTTTAATATACACTCCAAAACGGTGACATCCTAAATGAAAGCATCTATGATTAAGACAACCAGATTTAACACACCACTGGCCTTGACATCGCAAAGATGATAGTCCGTCAGAAGCGGACAATAAATGGCTGACCCGTGTTAAGACAGAGCCATATCTCTTTCACGTCAAAGAAACCCTTGTAGATTTCTAAAAAGAATAGGCTAATGCCGCTACAAGGCAGCACTCGCACCCGCAAAGTGGAAAGGGATTAATATAAGTTGCAAAACTTGTTTCCCAATCCACTATAAATAAATATGTTTAAACTAAACTAAAACTAAAAGACATCGCAAAGGCAAAGACCTTAGATACTCAAGATACTCAACACCATTGATGATGACAAATTAATTGTTAACACCATTGATGATGACAAATTAATTTTTAACACCATTGATGATGACAAATTAATTTTTAACACCCTTGATGATGACAAATTAATTTTAATACCATTGATGATGACAAATTAATTTTTAAAACCATTGATGATGACAAATTAATTGTTAACACCATTGATGATGACAAATAAATATCATCAAATTAATTTTTAACACCATTGATGATGTCAAATTAATTTTTTACATCATTGATGATGTCAAATTAATTTTTAACACCATTGATGATGACAAATTAATTTTTAACACCATTGATGATGACAAATTAATTTTTAACACCATTGATGATGACAAATTAATTGTTAACACCATTGATGATGACAAATTAATTTTTAACACCATTGATGATGACAAATAAATATCATCAAATTAATTTTTAACACCATTGATGATGTCAAATTAATTTTTTACACCATTGATGATGTCAAATTAATTTTTAACACCATTGATGATGACAAATTAATTTTTAACACCATTGATGATGACAAATTAATTTTTCACACCATTGATGATGACAAATTAATTTTTCACACCATTGATGATGACAAATTAGTTTTGAATTAATTGTTAACACCATTGATGATGACAAATAATTTTTAACACCATTGATGATGACAAATTAATTTTTAACACCCTTGATGATGACAAATAAATTTTTAGCACCATTGATGATGACAAATTAATTTTTAACACCATTGATGATGACAAATTAATTTTTATACCATTGATGATGACAAATAAATTTTTAACACCATTGATGATGACAAATTAATTTTTAACACCATTGATGATGACAAATTAATTTTTAACACCATTGATGATGACAAATTAATTTTTAACACCATTGATGATGACAAATAAATATCATTTAAATAATTTTTAACACCATTGATGATGACAAATAAATATCATTTAATTAATTTTTAACACCATTGATGATGACAAATAAATATCATTTAATTAATTTTTAACACCATTGATGATGTCAACTTAATTTTTAACACCATTGATGATGTCAAATTAATTTTTAACACCATTGATGATGACAAATTAATTTTTAACACCATTGATGATGACAAATTAATTTTTAACACCATTGAAGATGACAAATTAATTTTTAACACCATTGATGATGACAAATTAAAATAAAACTCACCTGAAGATGACGCCTTAAATTTACAAACCACTGATGTTGGTATCCTTAAATCTTTCGAGGGTGAAACTTTGAAATATCACACTACTGATAGCAACACGCTAAATCAAATCAACACTACATCAATATACCCACTGAATATGACACCATACACATTTAACTTCTGGTGATTCAATCAAATATTACATACCAGTGATGTTGCCATCAAGACTTCAAGCAGCACTAATGTTGATAACTTTCAATTACACAATACTAATGTCTTCCTATGTTTAACATATCTAATAATGTCATACAATAATTTCAAATACAATTAATGATGACACCCTTAATACTCACACCACTGATAATGAAACACTTCTAAGTTCACAAACCATTGAAATATTTACACAACTGATAATGTCATACTCAATTGGTTCATTTGTAATGGTGATACCACTTATTCACACCCCACTGAAGATATCACCTTCAATTCGTTATCTGGTAACCATCGGCAGTGAAATGGAAGCAAGTGACAATGTGATTATAGATATTATCACCTAAGTCTGATCATATTATGTGTTTGTTTTGAATCAATACAAAATCATGTTGTTAATCAGACAGGTTTAATGGACAACAGATACTGTTAGAATTAAAATAAATAGTTTTAACATGTCAATCGTCAAACTGAATCAGATAGTAAACATGAGAAAGATTTAAATTTTTTTCTTACAAAAAGATATTTTGTAAACCTCTGATTTTACTTAAAATTGATATTATCAATAACTCAGATGTAATATTAAAAAAAAATATCATTATAAAATTCTTGATCAAATTACATATAATGGGTTTTGTTTTTGTCCTTCTGCATCCTTCTTACATATATTTTTTTTACATTAAAACAGCATTGTTTTTTATATAATTATTTTGCTCAATGAATAGCATTTGTCATGAATTGTCATACTCCTGACTAGGTACAGGTATTTTCAAATGTAGTTAATGGTGGATTGATGATAACTCTCTCAATTCATCCACTAAAAATGATGAAATCCCTATGTCCCTATGTCACACACCACTGATGATGACTCCTTTCATTCATTCACAAATAAGGCTGATATATATTTTCAACACGTAGTTGATGTGGACTCTCAATTCAGACAAGAGCAATGTTGATTTCCGTAATTCTCAAACAACATATGATGACTCCTTTATTCATCAACCAAAAAAGATGATATCTTTAATGCACACGCCACTGATGATGACTCTTTTGATTCAGCCATCATGAATGGTGATATTCAAAATTATGACTTACTATATGATGACTCATTCAATTATCCACCAATTATGGTGGCAACTCTAATTCACACACCACAGATAATAATTCCTTCAACTCATTCAAATGTAATGGTTATATCCTTAATTCTCATACAAGATGGGATATCAATGCTCCAAACACCACTGATGATGATATATTTGATTTAGCAACCAGTAATGGTGATATAATAACAAATATAAGTGATCCACTTATAATGATGATATCCTTATGCACACCCCACTGAAGATAAAAAGTAAAATAAAATAAAAATACTGAACGACATGAAAAAATCTAAAGGGACATGGTCTAATCTAATGGCAAAATCAAAAGCTCAAACACATCAAATGAAAAAATAAGAATTGTTCCTGACTTGATACTAGCATTTTCTTATGTAGAAAATGATATATTAAACCTCGTTTTAAAGCAAACGAAACCTATTACTTGTATGACAGTCGCATCAAGTTGACAACAATGTATGAACGAAACAAACAAACACAAGATGTAAAACTGCACAAATAGGGGTACAGCAGGAACACGTACCCCACCAAAAACCGGGGTGATTCATGTGCTTCGGAAGGGTAAGCAGATCCTGCTTATGATTTGTTACACCTTTAATTTATTGGTGATAACCATGTTTCGTACACCACTGCTGATGGTGATATTCCTAATTCCCACACCACTAATAATGACTCCCGCAATTCATCAAACAACAAATGTTTATATCTTTTATTCACATACCGATGGTGATAACTATTCCAGTTCATTCACCAATAACGGTCATATCCATAATTCACATACAACTTATGATGACTCTTTCGATGCATTCAACAATAATGGCGATATACATAATTTACATTACACTGTTTATGACTCCTTCAATTCATCCACCAATAATGGTAATATTCCTAATTTGTGCCTCCTTGCATTCATCCGTTATATTCCTAATTCTCGCAGGTTGACGATGACTCCACTCCAAATGATGAAAAAACATTAAATTTACTTGAATTTCATATTTTCCGGAATGATGTTTAGAGGGCTAATGGCTGAGTATGACAGTTGTTGTCCATTCGTTTTTTATGTGTTTTGTCATTTGATTTTGCCATGTGATTAGGGTCTTCCCGATTTTCCTGTTAGTTCAGTTTTTCTGCGATTTTACTTTTTATGATACAAATTTGACATGCTTTTTATTATTATCACATGCCTTTCCTTAACGTTATCACATGGAATTCCGATGTTTCGTGTTCAGTAATAAACATAATAAAGTAGGTCTACAGAAACATACATAAATTATACTGTAACAGGAAATTGAATATATTGAGAAAAAAAAATGAAAAAAAAATAAATGATACACTAAATGCATTTTTCCATCATAGTTATGAAAATTACTAAAATAATGATTTGATATTCATTGAAGAATATGATAAAAAGATCATAACCTGCATTTTTCATATTAGATTATTACCAGCCCTGTATCAATATCAGCATTCGAGCCTTTAGCTCTTAAGCTAATAATACATCAGATATGAATAATATTAATCCTATGTAAGATTTTATATTATCACACCACTGATGAGGACTCCTTCAAATCATCAATAAAAAATGTTGATATCCCTCATTTGCACACCACTGATAACCTTTCCAATGCATAACCCAATAATGGTGATATTAATAATTATTAACCATTATAACAATATGTATAGAAATGTTCATGCTTTATAAAAGTAAAATTTCGACAACTGCTCATTATGAACGGAGAAAATTGCAACAGCCAGTCATTACGAAATCTCAGTCATGCATTACGTAATCACACCCGTGCATTACGAAATCACAGTCATGCATTACGAACAGATGAACAGATGAAACAGGACATCGATTAAATCAAAATGTCGTTTATTTCTTAAAATAAGTGTGACAGTTTTTTTTATATTTTTTTAAACCTTAATATCATAATAACAAGTTTCAATGATGCGCAGTGTTTTGTAACGACTTGAAATGGAAATATTTCACAGACTTTTTCGGGTACGACTTTCGATTATTATCACTGTTTCATTTCTATTGTTCAATCCTCAGAATGCAGACTACTCAGGGCCATTACAACCATCCTTGGCTATTATTAATACCTCGGGCATGTTACAGGGCCAATATGAAAAAGTCCATACATTAATACTATATTAACATACAACTGATTGTAACTTCTTCAAATCATTCAACCATAACGGCGATATTCATTATTCGTCAATTAATAATGCTGCACAGAAAAGCAACAGGGATATTCTGCTTTATCTGATCACTAACACTAGCTATGACATCTCACATTAAAGGATTTTGTTTATTTGTTATACAATTATATAAAGCATATACTTACTGATGTGACCAGTCATTTTTAATCAAGTTTTACATCTTTTTTTAAACTTAATATCATAAAAACAAGTTTAAATGTGTGAACCCTTTATATTCACACACTGCACTGATGGCAGGCCACTTTCAATTCACACTCCAATGATGGTGATATCTTAAAAACAAACATCAATGATAAAGACAACCTAATATAACACACACTATACCGTTATATCTCTGCTTCAAATATCTTAATAGTGACACCTGATACTAAAACGTCCTAGATAATCAAGACCAATGAATTAACACACCTCTTATATAAAAAAGTGTGTATACAATGACTTTTCATAGTTTTTACTATAAATAAACACCACTGATAATACATTTAATTAACACACCAATGATTATCACAACTTGAATTACAACATCACTGATTTTGACGCCTTTACATCTGGAATTTATTAAGATGATGCCATAACTTCAGATACTCCTAATTTTGACACCTTTGAAATATACGTTAGTGATGATGATGTTCTTAATGCACCAACCAGTCATAATGAAGAACACCCACAACTCTTGGTCACACCATGATAATTTGCCCACCACTGATGGACACAACATTGGTGATGACATGATCCATTTGCAAAGCCCTGATTGTGACACAACTGATGATGACATGGTTAAATGGCAAACAACTGTAAAACCCTGATATATCACACGACTGATGACAAAACGCTTAATCCAATCAACACTAATAGCATTCTATATGCTCATACCACTAACGACAACAACCAAAATGTAGGCACAATTCATGTTACCATCCTTAATAACACCATTGATTATGAAGGTCTAAAATCAATCACCACTGAATGTAGCATCATAAACACTTAACCACTGATGATTCAATCAAATCTTACAAACCACTGATGTTGACATATCATCAAGCACCACTAATGTTGATACCTTAAATTTACACACTACTGATTTCACCCTATATTTAACACATCTAATAATGACATCAAACAATTTCACATATTAGTAATGGTGACACCCTTAATACACACACCATTGATAGTGAAACACTTCTAATTTCACCGACCATTGACAATGAAGACAAATAAATTCACACAAAACTACTTTTTACACTATATATTTACACAACAAAAGAAAAATCACAAAATAACTAGACATTGATGAAAATTCAATCGGTAAGTCCATAAACACATGGCAAAATTAAATAACAAAACATATCAAACGAATTGACAATAACTGTCATATTCCTGACTAGGTACATGCATTTTCAAATGTAGTTAATGGCGAATTGAACCTGGTTTTATAGCACTAAACAGTCTCATCAAATTCCGTTATATTTACAACGATGCGTGAAAAAAAACAGACAAAATAAATAAAATATTCAAACTCTGGGAACAGCAGTCATCGCTGTGTTACAACAAACGATTTTACAAAAAAAGCACACATTCATCTATCAAATTAAAAACACATTCATTGCTTCGATTATCTGACGTCACACAGGAAGAAATTTTGTCGTTCAATGTTTACACAAAACAATTTCACATGGGAAATGTTAGCATACGGGGTAAAAATTCAAAATGTTAGAATTATTGTAAGAAATCAACCGAGATTTAAAATTGTCCAGAAGTTCTGTAGAATTTCTAAGAATCCAAAAATGAATAATACCACTACTCGATAAAACTAATTTTATCGTTTGTTGTTCAACGTATTTTCTCATTTATAATACTACTGAAACACTTACATTTAATTTAAGAATAACATGGTTACGTTTCACAAATTTTGAGTAGGAGCTGAACGCCTTTGAATATCGAATAAGTTAGGCAATGAATATCCCATATGCAGCTGAAGTTGATATATTGCTACTAAGGTGGTGATGATGACACATAAAACTAATCCACTAATGGGTATATCCAATAACACCTTCAATTCAAACACCACTGAAACAGACTGATTCAATTCATCCACCAATAATGGTGTTAACCCTCCTTCAAACACCACTAAAAATGACACCCTTAATTCAAACACCACTAAAATAGACTCCTTCAATTCATCCACCAATAATGGTGTTAACCCTCCTTCAAACACCACTGAAAATGACACCCTCAATTCAAACACCATTGATATAGACTCCTTCAGTTCATCCACAAAATAATGGTGCCATCCCTTATTCACACATTACTGATAATGACACACTGAATTCAAACACCTCTCACCATAAACCATTGATGACATCCTATTTTTGATACACTGATTATGACACTGGTGGTGACACCTTAAATAAAAACTCCAATAGGATGAATATAGTCAAGTGATGTTTTTTTGGATCAATCATGTCAATGCTCAATATCAGGTTGTCTCATGCAGACAAGCAAATATGATAGAAATGTGCGAAAGAAAGAACTGTGTGCTTGCATCGTCCATTTGTGTTAAATGGTTAATAAAATACAGATAATAACTTTTACAAAATATCAGTACAATTTAGCATTTGGACAACATTAAAATGTGTACACAACGTATTTATCATTTATATTAATACACACAATTGTCCAATTTTTGACACAAATTTGTATGTTTGTTTTATTACAGTATGGATCCACCCCATTATTGTTCGCTGCGAACAATGGACACCTAGATATAGTCCGTTATCTTGTAGAAATCGGCTGTGACAAGGAACCACGTGACAAGGTGATTATAGATATTATCTCCGTAGTCTGAACATATTTCTGTTACTCAGACAGGTTTAATCATGTTAATGGAAAACAAATACTGTTAGAATTAAACAAATAGTGTTAACAATGGAATCTTCTAGCTAATCAGATGGTCAACATGATAAAGGTTTAATTTTGTTTTTTACTAAAAAAAATTGTAAACCTCTGTTTTTACCTGGAGTTGATGTTAATAATAACTAAGATCTAATATCTAAAAAAAAATAATCAAAATAAATTATAGATATATTTATATGAATAGGGATATCATTTTACTTATCTTGAGCTTCTGCATTCTCTGTACAATTTTTTTATCAATTAAAAAGCAAATTATATCAAATGTTTTATAATTTAAAAGTTTGAAAAAAATCATGTAGTGTTAAAACGGTTATGGCAAATGATTTTGTTTTAAATTATAGAATATGATTAATGAATTCATACATCATAAATTTGTACAAGTGATGATTTTATCATATATTCAAACACCACTGATGGTGAAACCCTAAACTCACCCAACACTGATGGAGACACTCTTCATTCTCACACTAATACTGTTCACAACCTCAATCAAACAACTAGTGATGTTGAAAGCCTGAATTCACACACCATTGATGCTGACACCCTAAACTCCTATACCTCTAACGGTGACTCCCAGAATTCGTTAACACCACTGATGATTAAATTCCTTTATTTCACTCACCACTGACGGGGACTCCCTGAATTTGTGGACCACTGACGATGAAATCTCTTTAATTTACACACTATTGACCCTGTTGACGGTGACACCTTTTAAATTCACCACCACTGATGGAAGCAACCTGAATTCACACACCACTGATGGTGACAAAAACCCATACAATTTACACACCACTGTTAATGAAACCGTTCAGAATCACACTCAAACTATGGTGACATCTTAAATTAAAACATCACTGATGGTGAGATCATATCTTCAGACACTTCAGATAATCAACATAAATTAATTTCACAAAACAGTCATATTAACGTAATTAAGGGTGACACCTTAAACAAGCAAAGTGAGTATAATGATGTCCTAAATTCGTGCACGTCTGATGGAGACAACTGTAAACATTGTAGCAATTTTGCGCCTGTCCCAAGTCAGGAGCATCTTGCCTTTGTTAGTCTTGTATTATTTTTAATTTTAGTTTCTTGTGTACAATTTGGAGTTTAGTATGGCGTTCATTATCACTGAACTAGTATATATATTTGTTTATGGGTCAGTTGAAGGATGTCTCCTATTGCGGGAATTTCTCGCTGCATTAAAGACCTGTCGGTGACCTCCTGCTGTTGTCTGCTCTATGGTCGGGTTGTTGTCTCTTTGACACATTCCCCATTTTCATTCTCAATTTTATTAAATCATAATCATGATGCCCTAAAATCAAATACATGTGATAATGACATGGTAAATTTGCAAACCAATGATGGTCACACCATTAATGATGACATGGTAGGTTCGCAAACCACTGATCGACACACTATTGATGATGAAATTGTAAATCCGCAAACCACTGATGGTCACATCATTGATGATGACATGGTAAAATGGCAAAACACTGATTGTCATAATATTGATGATGACATGGTAAATTCGAAAACCACTGATAGCAACACCATTGATAAGAAAAGGAAAATCCGCAAACCACTGATGGTCACACCATTGATGAGGACACGGTTAATTGACAAATCACTGATGGTCACGTCATTGATGATGACTCGATAAATTTGCAAACCACTAATGGACACATTATTATGACATGGTAATTTGCAAACCACTAATTATCACATCATTGATGATGTCACGGTAAATTTGCAAACCACTAATTATCACATCATTATGATGACATGGTAATTTGCAAACCACTAATTATCACATCATTGATGATGACACGGTAAATTTGCAAACCACTAATGGACACATCATTGATGATTACACGGTAAATTTGCCAACCACTAGTTGTCACACCATTGATAATGACATGGTAAATTTACAAACCACCGATAGACACATTATTGATTGTGACATGGTAAATATACACCCCATTCATGGCGACATTATGAATTGAAAACCAATGATGGTGACCCCTAAACATCAGACATCATCGATGATTTAATCAAAAATTAAAATACAATTGATACAAACAGCCTATATCAACGAATGTGGTGACAACCTTAATCTATACACTAGTGATAAAGGCATCTAAATTTCTAACATCATTGATGATGACAAATTAAAATAAAACTCACCTGATGATGACGCCTTAAATTTTCACACCACTGATGTTGGTATCCCTCATACAAACACTTATGAATATCATACGACTGATAGAAACGCGGTAAATCCAATCAACACTAAAAGTAACATGCTGAATTTACATACCATTGACGACAACAACCAAATCGAGGCAACATGTAATCATCATGAATGGTGATATTCAAAGTAATGACTTACTCTATGATGACTCATTCAATTATCCACCAATTATGGTGGCAACTTTTATTCACTACCCACAGATCATAATTCCTTCAACTCATTCAATTGTAATGGTTGTATCCTTAATTCTCATAGAAGATGGGGATATCAATGCTTCAAACACTACTGATGATGATCTATTTGATTTAACAACCAGTAATGGTGATTTCTCCAAATCACACACCAATGATAATGACTCCTTTCGATACATTTATCAACAATGGTAATTTTCCTACTTCACACACCACTAATGATGACTCCTTGCATTCACTTACAAATAATGCTGATAATATAAAAAAAGAAGATGTGGTATGATTGCCAATGAGAAAACTATCCACAAAAGACCAAAATGACACAGACATTAACAACTATAGGTCACTATAGTGATATTCATTATTATCTCAGGTTGATGATAACTCCCTCAATTGATCCAACAATAATGATGATATCCTTATTTTACACACAAATGATAATAACTCCTATATTCCATCCATCAATAATGGTGATATCCCTTATTCTCAAACAACTTATGATGACTTATTCAATTCTTCAACCAATTATAGTGACAGCTTATGACTCCTTCAAATCATCTACCAATAAAAGTGATATCCCTATTTTTTCCACGACTTTCGGCTCCTTCAATTCATCCATATATAATTGTGTTATCCCAGATAAGCTCACCACTGATGATGATACCTTCAAGTCATCCAGATATAATTGTGTTATCCCAGATAAGCTCACCACTGATGATGATACCTTCAGTTCATCCAGATATAATTGTGTTATCCCAGATAAGCTCATCACTGATGATGATACCTTCAGTTCATCCAGATAAAATTGTGTTATCCCAGATAAGCTCACCACTGATGATGATACCTTCAGTTCATCCAGTTCTAATTGTGTTATCCCAGATAAGCTCATCACTGATGATGATACATTCAGTTCATCCAGATATAATTGTGTTATCACAGATAAGCTCATCACTGATGATGATACCTTCAAGTCATCCAGATATAATTGTGTTATCCCAGATAAGCTCACCACTGATGATGATACCTTCAGTTCATCCAGATATAATTGTGTTATCCCAGATAAGCTCATCACTGATGATGATACCTTCAGTTCATCCAGATATAATTGTGTTATCACAGATAAGCTCATCACTGATGATGATACCTTCAGTTCATCCAGATATAATTGTGTTATCCCAGATAAGCTCACCACTGATGATGATACCTTCAGTTCATCCAGATATAATTGTGTTATCCCAGATATACTCACCACTGATGATGATACCTTCAGTTCATCAACCAATAATGTTGATATCCCTTATTCACAAAGTTACTATGATGACGCCTTTAATTCATCCATCCATAACGGTGTTATTCCTAAAATTTACCGCTGATAATGACAACCTTAAGTTATACGTTTAACATAATTTTGTCCACATTATGACATAAGTTTAAGTCCAATTTACTCTTGATACATCGTCATGAATCTGAACTACATCTCCGACATTGGTATCAGGTCCGTTCGCGTCCAATACACTTTCGCACCCTACACGTTCGCACCTCGCACGTTCGCACTTAAGGTCTGTTCGCACTCTACACGTTTGTGTCCAATTTTAGTTCAAATTCCAGTTGAATAATTGGAAAATCATGATTGTTGTTTTAAATTGCTTAGATTTAAATACTGAATGTATTTAGCTTGGTATGAGTAAAACATTGGAGATTTCAAATGAAATGAAAAAGATAATTGTTTTTAACAGCTTGGTCCCTTTGATCTGAATCAATGAAACAATAAAATATAGCAATACACTATTATAACCAAAACATGATAAAATGTATTCAACACAAAAAAAAAAAAACGTAGTCAGAATCTCACTTGATTTTGAAACAAGTCAATAATTGAAACAAAGCTATAGCGATACACTAACCAAAACATGATTAAGAGATATTCAACACAATATAAAACGTTGACAGAATCCCACTTTATTCAGAAAGGATTGTTATTTTTTTAACAATACACTATCCAAAGCTTAAATAAAATTTATTCAACACAAAATAAAAATGCTTTCTCACTTTATAATGTGACAATGACAACAAATATACTTAAAGAAATACACTTGCCAAAACTTAATTACAAAGTTATTAAAAACAAAGCCAATAAAAATTGGGCGCGAACATGTAGGGGGCGAACGGACTTTGGGTGCGAACATGTAGGGTGCGAAAGTTAAAGGGCGCGAACATGAGTGGTTGCGAACATGAATGGGCGCGAACTGACGCGGATTCTCCGACATTAATCTTCTGTGTGTTTCGACCAGTTTATTGGTAATGTTCCCTAATGGAAGTTAAGTACTCCTGTTTCCAACTTTTAAGAAGTGTTTAAACTTCGATTGTCTAGTCACGGATTTATGCGTTGTTACTTTGGTTCCTGGTTGTAAACTACAATCTTGAAGTCCGTTATACAATAGCGTTCTGATTCGTGTTCCATATAATAAAAGTGACGGTTTGAGGGGTTCGTCGTCCGTTGGATCTGATGAAACGTATATCCTATTAATCTGTCCCACAATTCTCAGAACCAAGGTGCTCTTTTTGGGTAAATCAAGTTGTTCAATAAGAGTAAAGCTTCTCGATGGTTACTTTTTTCAAATGTACAATTTCTTTTGATCCCGCAACATACGTAGACGTATTTTATAAAATCATCACTGTTGAGGGTGACTTTCTACACGACGAAAGCTAAAATAAAAGTATTCTGTGATAAATCCTGTACAATTTATAAGTGAACTGCTCTTGTACTAGCACAAGTAAACAGACATATGTTTATTATATATATGTTTGGTCTTGTATCATATTTTGCCTCCGGTTTATATGATCCGTTCATCCTATATTGACTCTTGAAATTCAAGAGTCTTTCTTAAATTGAGGGTAAAATATATGGAATTCTAAATACCGTTTCCATCCCTAACATCACTGAATAGACATTTATTGTTAAAATTCTGATCTAGTGTACAACAAAATATTGACACCTTATGTTTATGGCATAACATATTAGCAACGAGTTTATTGTTTTCTGTTTAGTATTAAATTGATATTAAGATCCATTTTGTTACATCTTGTGATCAATTTTATTTCGCAATCGCCAATGGCAGTTAGCAGGGTTAAAGAACATCAGTTGTTCGACCTGTTAGTCAAATGCGTTTTGTTTAAATATACTTTTTCACTTTTTTGGTCTTTTATAAAATATTGTTTGTGCTGTATTTAGACACTTCTACAACGAAATTTGTTTTACATGCTCACGTATAAAAATTGCGGTTTTTATACAACGCAATCATAGGTTTGAACGTAGTTTTCAATTTAGACTTGTTTTATTTTTGTCATTGGGGCTTGTATCATATTTTCCCTCCGGTTTATATGATCCATTCATCCTATATTGACTCTTGAAATTCAAGAGTCTTTCTTAAATTGAGGCTAAATTATATGGAATTCCAAATACTGTTTCGATCCCTAACATCACTGAAGAGACATTTATCGTCGAGATTAGGATCTGGTGTACGAGTTTTACAAACAAACAAAAACACACAATCGGAGTAACAAACCAAAACTGAGGGAAACGCATATCCATAATTCACATACAACTAATGATGACTGTTTCGATGCATTTAACAATAAAGGTGATATCCATAATTTACATTACAGTTTATGACTCCTTCAATTCATCCACCAATAATGGTAATATTTCTAATTTGTGACTCCTTGCATTCATCCGTGATATTCCTAATTCTCGTAGGTTGACGATGACTCCACTCCAAATGATGAAAAAACATTAAATTTACTTGAATTTCATATTTTCTAGAATGGTGTTTAGAGGGCTAATGGCTGACAGTTGTTGTCCATTCGTTTTTTATGTTTTTTGTCATGTGATTTTACCATGTAATTAGGGATTTCCCGATTTTCTTCTTAGTTCAGTATTTCTGTGATTTTACTTTTTATGATACAAATTTGACATGCTTTTGGCTATTATCACATGCCCTTCTTTAACGTTATCACATGGAATTCCGATGTTACGTTTTCAGTAATAAACATAATAAAGTAGGTCTACAGAAACAAACATAAAATATACTGAAACTGGAAATTGAATATATTGAAAAAAAATGCAAAAAAAACTCAATGAGTTTCCAGCATAGTTATGAAAGTTACTTGAAAAAATAATGTTTTGATACTCATTGAAGCATATGATAAAACGATCATTACATGTCATTTTTCATATCAGATGTATTACCAGCCTTGTATTAATATCAACATTCGAGCCTTTATCTCTAGGGCTGATAATACATCAAATATGAATAATCCTATGTAAGATTTTATATTATCATACCACTTATGATGACGCCTTCAAATCATCAATCAATAATGTTGATATCCCTTATTTGCACACCACTGATAACCTTTCCAATGCATAACCCAATAATGGTGATATAATAATTAGTAACCATTATTACAATATGTATAGAAATGCCCTTGCTTTATAAAAGTAAAATTTCGTCAACTGCTCATTATAAACGGAGAAATTGCTACAGCCAGTCATTACGAAATCTCAGTCATGCATTACGTAATAACACCCGTGCATTACAAAATCACAGTCATGCATTATAAACAGACGAAACAATACATCGATTAAATCAAAATGTCATTTATTTCTTAAAATAAGTGTGACAGTTTTTTTGTTTTTTTTTAAACTTAATATCTAAACAAGTTTAAATGATGCGCAGTGTTTTTTTACGACTTGAAACGGAAATATTTCACAGACTTTTTCGGGTACGACTTTCGATTTTTATCACTGTTTCATTTCTATTGTTCAATCCTCACACACCACTGATGGCAAGCCACTTTCAATTCACACTCCAATGATGGTGATATCCTAAATATAAACATCAATGATAAAGACAACCTAATCTAACACACACCAGGCAGTTACATCACTACTTCAAACATCTTAATAGTGATACTAAAACGACCTAGATAATCAAGACCAATGAATTAACACACCTCTTATATAAAAAAAAAAGTGTGTATAAAATGACTTTTTATAGTGTTTACCATAAATAAGCACCAATGATAATACATTAAATTAACACACTACTGATTATCACATCTTGAATTACAACATCACTGATTTTGACGCCTCAAAATCTTGAATTTATTCAGATGATGCAATAACTTCACATACTCCTATTTTTGACACCTTTGAAATATACGTTAGTGATGATGATGTTCTTAATGCACCAAGCAGTCATAATGAAGAACACCCACAACTGGTGGTCACACCATGATAATTTGCCCACCACTGATGGACACAACATTGGTGATGACATGGTAAATTTGCAAACCCCTGATTGTGACACCACTGAGGATGACATGGTCAAATGGCAAACAACTGAAAAACTTTGATATATTACACGACTGATGATAAAACGCTTAATCCAATCAACACTAATGGCATAAACTCTATATGCTCATACCACTAACGACAGCAACCAAAATGTAGACACAATTCATGTTATAACCCTTAATAACACCATTGATTATGAAGATCTAAAATCAATCACCACTGAATGTAGCGTCATGAACACTTAAGCACTGATGATTCAATCAAATGTTACAAACCACTAATGTTGACAAATTATCAAGCACCACTAATGTTGATACCTTAAATTTACACAACACTGATTTAACCCTATATTTAACACATATAATAAGGACATCCTATAATTTCACATATTAGTAATGGTGACACTCTTAATACACACACCATTGATAGTGAAACACTTCTAATTTCACAGACCATTGACAATGTAGAGAAATAAATTCACACAACACTAATTTTGTACACTTAATATTTACACAACAAAAGGAAAATTACGAAGTAACTGAACATTGATGAACATTGAATCGGAAAGTCTATAAACACATGGCAAAATCAAATAACTAAACATATCAAACAAATGGACAATAACTGTCATATTACTGACTAGGTACTGGCATTTTCAAATGTAGATAATGGTGGATTGAACCTGGTTTTATAGCACTAAACCTCTCATTTTCACAATAGTTTCATCAAATTCTGTTATATTTACAACGATGCGTGAAAAAAAAAAAAAAAAATAGTCAAAATATGGGAACGGCAGTCATCGCTGTGTTGCAACAAACGATTTTACAAAAAAAGCACACATTCATCTATCAAATTAAAAACACATTCATTGCTTCGAGTATCTGACGTCAGAAAATTTATACGTCACATATAACGTATGTTAGAAGAAATTTTGTCGTTCAATGTTTACACAAAACAATTTTATAATTGCACATGGGAAATGTTGGCATACTGGGTAAAAATTCAAAATGTTAGAATTATTTTAAGTAATCAACCGAGATTTCCAATTGTCCAGAAATTCTGTAGAATTTCTAAGAATCCAAAAATGGTTAATACAACTACTCGATAAAACTTATTTGTTGTTCAACGTATTTTCTCATTTATAATACAACTGAAACATAATGACATTTAATTTAAGAATAGCATAATGAATGGATCTTTCTGCTCAGACACGGGTGACGTTTTACAAATTGTGAGTAGGAGCACACTTTTGAATATCGAATAAGTTAGGCAATGAATATCCCATATGCAGCTGAAGTTGATATATTGCTACTAAGGTGATGATGATGACACATAAGACTGATCCACTAATGGTAATATTCAACTATCCCACTTACTGAAGAAAACACCTTCAATTCAAAGACCACTGAAATAGACTCCTTCAATTCATCCATTAATAAGGGTGTTAACCCTCCTTCAAACACCAATGAAAATGACACCCTCAATTCAAACACCACTGATATAGACTCCTTCAATTCATCCACCAAATAATGGTGACATCCTTTATTCACACATTACTAATAATGACACCCTGAATTCAAACACCTCTCACGATGTTGCCTTACAATGCATAAACCATTGATGACATCCTATTTTTGATACACTGATTATGACACTGATGGTGACACCTTAAATCAAAACTCCAATAGGATGAATATAGTCAAGTGATGTTTTTTTGGATCAATCATGTCAATGCTCAATATTAGATTGTGTCATGAAGACAAGCAAATATGATACAAATGTGCGAAACAAATAACTGTGTGCTTGCATCGTCCATTTGTGTTAAGTGGTTTATAAAATACAGATAATAACTTTTACAAAATATCAGTACAATTTATAATTTGGACAACATTAAAATTTGTACACAACGTATTTATCATTTATATTTATATATACAATTGTCCAATGTTTAACACAAGTTTTTATGTCTGTTTTATTACAGGGCGGACGCACACCAGTATTGGATGCTGCTTACAATGGACACCTAGATATAGTCAAATATCTGGTAACAGTCGGCTGTGACAAGGAAACAAGTGACAAGGTGATTATAGATATTATCTCCGCAGTCTGATCATATTTCTGTTAGTCAGACAGGTTAAATGGAAAACAAATACTGTTAGAATTAAACAAATAGTGTTAATAACTGAATCGTCTAGCGAATCAGATGATCAACATGATCAAGGTTTAATATTGTTTTCTACCAAAATTTTTGTAAACCTCTGATTTTACCTGGAGTTGATGTTATATTAATAACTCAGATCTAATATTTTAAAAAAAATAATCAAAATATATTATAGATAGAATTATATGAATAGGGATATCATTTCACTTATTTAGACCTACTGCATTCTAGTTACATTTTTTTTAAAGATTAAAAATTAAATTATTACAAATGTTTTAAAATTAAAAACAAAAGTTAAAAAAAATCATGTAGTGTTAAAACGGATATGGAAAAAGATTTTGTTTTAAATTATAGATCATGATTAATGAATTCATACATCCTACCTGAGGACATCCTAAATGTGCACAAGTGATGATTTTATCATATATTCAAACACTTCTGATGGTGAAACCCTAAACTCACCCAACCCTGATGGAGACACTCTTCATTCTCACACCAATAATGATCACAACATCAATCAAACAACTAGTGATGTTGAAAGCCTGAATCCACACATCATTGATGCTGACACCCTAAACTCACACACCTCTCACGGTGACTCCCAGAATTCGTTAACCACTGATGATCAAATTCCTTTAATTCATTCACCACTGACGGTGACTCCCTGAATTCGTTGACCACTTATGATGAAATCCCTTTAATTTACACACTATTGACCATGTTGACGGTGACACCTTTTAAATTCATTCACCACTGATGGAAGCATCCTGAATTCACACACCACTGATGGCGACAAAAACCAATACAATTCACACACCACTGTTAATGAAACCGTTCAGAATCACACTCAAATTATGGTGACATCTTAAATTAAAACATCACTGATGGTAAGACCATGTCTTCAGACACTTCAGATGATCATGATCAATTAATTCACAAAACAGTCAAATTAACGTGATTAAGGATGACACCTTAAACAAGCAAAGTGAGTATGATGATGTCCTAAATTCGTGCACTTCTGATGGTGACAACTGTAAACATTGTAGCAATTTTACACCGGTCCAGGAACCTCTGGCCTTTGTTAGTCTTGAATTTTTTTTAGTTTTAGTTTCTTGTGTAGAATTTGGAGTTTAGTATGGCGTTCATTATCACTGAACTAGTATATATATTTGTTTAGGGGCCAGCTGAAGGACGCCTCCGGGTGTGGGAATTTATCGCTGCATTGAAGACATGTTGTAGACCTTCTGCTGTTGTCTGCTCTATGGTCGGGTTCTTGTCTCTTTGACACATTCCCCATTTCCATTCTCAATTTTATTAAATCATAATCATGATGCCCTAAAATCAAATACATGTGATGATGACATAGTAAATTTGCAAACCACTGATGGTCACACCATTGATGACGACATGGTTCAATGGCAAAACACTGATTGTCATAATATTAATGATGACATGGTAAATTCAAAAACCACTGATGTCAACACCATTGATGAGAAAAGGAAAATCCGGAAACCACTGATGGTCACACCATTGATGAGGACACGGTTAATTGACAAATGACTGATGGTCACACCATTGATGATGACATAGTAAATTTGCAAACCACTGATAGACACATCATTAATAGTGACATGGTAAATATACACCCCATTTATGGTGACATTATGAATTGAAAACCAATGATGGTGACACCTAAACATCGGACATCATCGATGATTTAATCAAAAATTAAAAAACCACTGATACAAACAGCCTATAACAAAGAATGTGGTGACAACCTTCATCTATACACTAGTGATAAAGACATCTAAATTTCTAACATTATTGATGATGAAAAATTAAAATAAAAGTCACCAGATGATGACGCCTTAAATTTTCACACCACTGATGTTGGTATCCCTCATACAAACACTTCTGAAGGGTAAAACCCTGATATATCACACGACTGGTAGAAACACGTTAAATATAATCAACACTAAAGGTAACATGCTGAATTTACATACCACTGACGACAACAACCAAAATGTAAGCAACACTGATGTGAACACCCTAAACATATAAAAGCACTCACGATGACACTCTCAAATCAAATACCACTGATTGCGACACCATCAATTCAATTAACCACTGATGACTACAACAAAAGTTTGCACATCACTGATGTTGACATCTTAAATTCTAGCATCACCTAATGTTGATAACTTACATTTATACAATATTGATGATAATATACCCTACATTTAATCTTATGATGACATTCATATTAATATCAAACCTCATTTGCCTTTTCCCCGACTAATGAGCCCATAAACATAGGTGATCCCTTAATTGCTTCCCTAGGCTACTTAGGGTTGATGTAACAGATGATTATTAATAAAATACGTTTAAAATTTCTACTTTTTTTTTTAAATATATCACACATCAGTAATGTTGACACCCTCACTGCACACATCACTGATAGTGAAACACTTTTAAAGCACAAACGTTGAAAGTGAAGCTCATGAAATGGACACAACACTATTTTTTACTTTTATAATTTACACAACAACTGATAATGACACATTCAATTGATCCACGAACAATAATGATATGCCTTATTAACATCCAACTGAAAATAACACCTTTGATTCATTAGCCAAATATGGTAAAAAAAAACTGCTATACATACCACTTATGATGACACCCTCAATTCAAAAACCACTGATGATGATGCCTGCAAATCATCAACCATAATGGTGATAATTTTAATTCACCCACCACTGATTATGACTCCCTCAATTCGTTCACCAACATATGGTGATATCCCTTATTCCCATACAAATTATTATGACTCATTCAATTTTATTCCCAATCATGGTGATATCACTAATGGAATACAACTACTGATGACTCCTTCAATTCATCCACCAATAATGAAAATATTCCTAATTATTTGACCACTGATGATTACTCCTTTCATTCATCCCCCTAAACTGATGATATCAATTTACCAACTAATTATGGTGATATCTCGGGTGCACACACAACTGACAATGACTGAATACTCCATGGTGATATCCCTTTCTCACATACAACTGTGTGATGTCTTTTCAATGTTGTCATTGACTGGGTGATGAGGAAAAAAAAAGAAGATGCTCCAAGAGGAATAAGATGAAACTTTTCAGCAACATTAGAAGATCTTGATTTTGCTGATGATCTTGCTCTTATATCTCATACCCACCACCATTTACAAGAGAAGACAAACCGCCTTAATACTTTTGCCAGTCAAGTTGGACTTAAAATCAACCAAACGAAAACAGAAGTCATGACCCTTAACATCAATAACCCAGCTCCTATCCTAGTAGATGGAAGATATCTTCCCATCACAGAAACATTTACATACCTAGGAAGTACAATAAGAAACGATGGAGGTGCAGGAAATGACATTATGAATAGATTAAACAAAGCCAGAAATATTTTCAGATCATTAAACAATGTATGGAAATCATCACAGTACAGTAAGAAGACCAAACTTAAATTGTACAGGAGTTGTATTTTGCCTACTCTGCTAAACGGATCTGAATGCTAGAGGATGACAGAATTAGATCCAAACAAACTGTATATTTTCCATACCAAAAGCTTAAGAAGAATCCTACGTATTTTCTGACCAAACAAAATATCTAATGAAGACCTTTTTAAACAGATAGCATGGGTACAATATTATTGAGAAGGCGTTGGAAATGGATTGGGCATGTCATCAGAAGAGATAGAAATTCCATCACTAGAACAGCTCTACATTGGACTCCAGAAGGAAGGCGTAAGCGAGGTAGACCAAATAACACATGGAGACGTTCTGTAGAAGGAGAACTGAAGACCATGAATAATACATGGGGAACAGTAGAAAAGATGGCCAAAGACAGACAGAAATGGAGAACCTTTGTTGCTGCCCTACATGCCGATGGCATACCGGGCAGGTGAAGTGTGAAGGTGAACATACAACTACTGGTGACTCTTTCGATTCATCTAATAATAATGGTGATATCATAGTTTACATTCCACTGTTAATGACTCCTTTATATCATCAACCAATAATGACAATATTTCTAATTCTTGCACCAAATGACTCCTTTCATTCATCTAGGATATTCCTATATCTCTCAGGTTGATGATAACTCTCTCCATTCATCCACCAAAAATAATGATATCCCTATTTCACACACCACTGATGATGACTCCTTTCATCCATCCACAAATAATGCTGATATATATTTTCAACACGTAGTTGATGTGGACTCTCAATTCAGACAAGAGGATGAATATAGTCAAGTGATGTTTTTTTGTATCAATCATGTCAATGCTCAATATCAGATTGTGTCATGTAGACAAGCAAATACGATAGAAATGTGCGAAACAAAGAACTGTGTGCTTGCATCGTCCATTTGTGTTAAGTGGTTTATAAAATACAGATAATATAACTTTTACAAAATATCAGTACAATTTATAATTTGGACAACATTAAAATTTGTATACAACGTATTTATCATTTATATTAATACACAAAATTGTTCAATTTTTGACACACGTTTGTATGTTTGTTTTATTACAGAATGGTTCCACACCATTATTTATAGCTGCCAGAAGGGGACACCTAGATATAGTCCATTATCTAGTAGAAGTCGGCTGTGAAAAGGAAGCAATTGACAAGGTGATTATAGATATTATCTCCTCAGTCTGATCATATGTCTGTTATATTGAATAAGTACAAAATTATGTTGTTAATCAGACAGGTTTAATGGGAAACAAATACTGTTAGAATTAAAAACCAATTCTTCAGAGAACAATTGAAGGTCTTTCCACCTCGATAATAAGAATGAAATTTAAAAAAAGGTGTAAGAAAAGGTCACTCATTGTTGATGTAATTTGGTACCTCAAACTGGTATAAAAAATAAGATTAAATTGGTATATGCAGAAAACTTAATTGTTTTATAATGAACAAGAAAGAATTTTAAGCAAATGTAAAAATCTAGAACGTCAAGTTGACCTTTGATCTTGACCTCAATTTTAAAGGTCAGATATCAGTGATCTCAAATCAAAAGACCCCAGGTCAATCACGTGTATGGTTGTGGAGAAATACCGATTTCAAATACAAAAGGGGAGAAAACTCCTATAAGAGTTGGCCAAAACACTTCGACTTAAATAGGTTGAAGTTGTGCCTTATCGTAAACAGTAAATTTGAAAACATATCATATCATTAACTGTTACAGCTTCTTTTGAATATAGATTACAAGCAAAATCCAAAATTTAGAATATGACCTTCATCTTCAACCATGACCCCAATTTCAAGGTCATAGGTCAGCGAACTCAAACCGGAAGGCCCACTGTAAATCACTTGTATGGTTGTGGAGAAATAATGATTTCAAATACAAAAGGGGAGAAAAGTCCTATAAGAGTTGACCAAAACACTTCGACTGTAATAGGTTGAAGTTGCGCCTTATTGTAAACAGTTATTTTGCAAACACATCATATCATTAACTGTAACAGTTTCTTCTGAATAACGATAACAAGCAAAATTTAAAATTTATAACATGACCTTGACCTTGACCTCAATTTCAAGGTCATAGGTCAGTCAACTCAAACCGGAAGGCCCGATGTCAATCACTTGTATGGATATGGAGAAATAATGATTTCAAATACATACGGGGAGAAAACTCCTATAAGGGTTTACCAAAACACTTCGACTGAATAGGTTGAAGTTGCGCCTTATTGTAAACAGTAATTTGGCAATCATATATCATTTACTGTAACAGTTTCTTTTGAATAACGATAACAAGCAAAATTCAAAATTTTAACAGGACCTTGACCTTTGACCTTGACCTCAATTTCCTTCAAATGGACCGAGGACTTCATATGAAAAGACTGTAGGCCTCTACGACTTATACCGTATGAATTTATCCAACATATCGCCTATCTTAAATTTTCAAATGGAAATAACTCCCATAAGATGTCTTCTGATCACTCCAGTCAAAATAAACCAAATCATTTTTAAGAGTAGACCAACAATTTGGTGAAAACAGTTTGTAAAACTCTTTTACGGTTTTAGAGATATAGTGATAACAAGAAAAAGGGGACGCGGGGAGATAACTCCTATAAGAATAAGTGTTCGGTCACACAGGGTGAGTTTTGAAACCTCCATTACTGTACAACATCATTGGCCGAACATCCATTCGATATGTTGTAAAACAAAAAAGCATCTCAGACGACAGAAGAAAAAAAAAGAATCAGAAGAAAAACAAAAGGTCTTTCCGAGAAAAGTGGAAAAACTTATTAAACAAATAGTGTTAGAATTAAACAAAAATGTGTCATTAGTTAAACAAAAATCATGTAGTGTTAAAACGGTTATGAAAAATGATTTTGATTAAATTATAGAATATTATTAATGAATTCATACATCCTACCTGAGGACATCCTAAATTTGCACAAGTGATGGTTTTATCCTATATTCAAACACCACTGATGGTGAAACCCTAAACTCACCCAACACTGATGGTGAAACCCTACACTCACCCAACACTGATGGAGACACTCTTCATGATCACAACATCAATCAAACAACTAGTGATGTTGAAAGCCTGAATTCACCCACCATTGATGCTGACACCCTAAACTCACACACCTCTAATGGTGACTCCCAGAATTCGTTAACCACTGATGATGAAATTTCATTAATTCACTCACCACTGACGGTGACTCCCTGAATTCGTTGACCACTGATGATGAAATTCCTTTAATTTACACACTATTGACCATGTTGACAGTGACACCTTTTAAATTCACCCACCACTGATGGCGACAGAAACCCATACAATTCACACACCACTGATAATGAAACCTTATTGACATCCAAATGAAAATAACACCTTTGATTCATTAGCCAACTATGGTAAAAAAAAAAACTACTATGCATACCACTTATGATGACACCCTCAATTCAAATACCACTAATGATGACGCCTGCTATTCATTAATCATAACGGTGATAATTTTAATTCACCCACCACTGATTATGACTCCCTTAATTCGTTCAACAACATATGGTGATACCCCTTATTCCTATACAAATTATTATGACTCATTCAATTCCATTCCCAATCATGGTGATATCACTAATGAAATACAACTACTGATGACTCCTTCAATTCATCCACCAAAAATGATAATATTCCTAATTATTTGACCACTGATGATTACTCCTTTCATTCATCCCCCTAAACTGATGATTGCAATTCATCAACTAATTATGGTGATATCTCGGGTGCACACACAACTGACAATGACTGATGATCACTTCATGCAGATATCCCCTTCTCACATACAACTACTGGTGACTCTTTCGATTCATCTTACAATAATGGTGATATCCATAATTTACATTCCACTGTTAATAACGCTTTTATATCATCAACCAATAATGACAATTTTTGTAAATCTTGCAACAAAATGACTCTTTTCATTCATCGAGGATATTCATATATCTCTCAGGTTGATGATAACTCTCTCCATTCATCCACTAAAAATGATAATATCCCTATTTCACACACCACTGATGATGACTCCTTTCATCCATCCACAAATAATGCTGATACATATTTTCAACACATAGTTGATGTGGACTCTCAATTCAGACAAGAGCAATGTTGATATCCATAATTCTCAAACAACATATGATGACTCCTTTATTTATCAACCCAAAAAGATGATATCTGTAATGCACACGCCACTGATGATGACTCTTTTCATTCAGCCATCATGAATGGTGATATTCAAAATTATGACTAACTCTATGATGACTCATTCAATTATCCACCAATTATGGTGGCAACTCTTATTCACACACCACAGATAATAATTCCTTCAACTCGTTCAATTGTAATGGTTGTATCCTTAGTTCTCATACAAGTTTGGGATATCAATGCTTCAAACACTACTGATGATGACATATTTGATTTAGCATCAGTAATGGTCATTTCTTCAAATCACACACCAATGATAATGACTCCTTTCGATACATTTATCAAAAACGGTAATTTTCATACTTCACACACCACTGATGATGACTCCTTGTATTCCCTTACAAATAATGCTGATATTCATTACTATCTCAGGTTGATGATGACTCCCTCAATTGATCCAACAATAATGATGATATCCTTATTTTACATACCAATGATAATAATTCCTATATTTCATTCATCAATAATGTTGATATTCCTTATTCTCAAACAACTTATGATGACTTATTCAATTCTACAACCAATTATGGTGACAGCTATTGACTCCTTCAAATCATCTACCAATAAAAATGATATCCCTAAATTTTCCACGACTTGTGGCTCCTTCCATTCATCCAGATATAATTGTGTTATCCCAGATAAGCTCACCACTGATGATGATACCTTCAGTTCATCAACAAATAATGCTGATATCCCTTAGTCAAATAGTTACTATGATGACGCCTTCAATTCATCCATCCATAACGGTGTTATTCCTAAAATTTACCACTGATAATGACAACTTTAAGTTATACGTGTAACATAAGTGTAAGCCTAATTTACTCTTGATACATCGTCATGAATCTGAATTACATCTCCGACATTAATCTCCTGTGTGTTTCGACCAGTTTATTGGGAATGTTCCCTTAGTGAAGTTAAGTTTTCCTGTTTCCAACTTTTAAGAAGTTTTTAAACTTCGATTGTCTAGTCACGGATTTATGCGTTGTTACTTTGGTTCCTGGTTGTAAGCTACAATCTTGAAGTCCGTTATACAATAGCGTTCTGATTCGTGTTTCATATAATAAAAGTGACGGTTTGAGGGGTTCGTTGTCCGTTGGATCCGATGAAACGTATATACTATTAATCTGTCCCACAATTCTCAGAACCTATTGCTCTTTTGGGGTAAATTAAGTTGTTCCATAAGAATTAAGCTTCTCGGTGATGACTTTGTTGAATGCCCACTTTCTTTTGATCCCGCAACATACATAGACGTGTTGTCTGAAATCATTATTGTTGGGAGTGACTTTCTACATGTAAAACGACGAAAGCTAAAATAAAAGTATTCTGTGATAAATCCTGCACAATTTATAAGTGAACTGCTCTTGTACTAGCACAAGTAAACATACATATGTTTACTATATATATGTTTTGGCTTGTATCATATTTTCCCTCCGGTTTATATGATAAGTTTATCCTATGTTGACTCTTGAAATTCAAGAGTCTTTCTTAAATTGAGGGTAAATTATATGGACTTCCAAATACCGTTTTGATCCCTAACATTACTGAAGAGACATTTATTGTCGAAATCCGGATCTGGTGTACAAAAAAATATTGACACCTTAAGTTTGTGGCATAACATCTTATCCACGAGTTTATTGTTTTCTGTTTAGTATTTAGTATTGAATTGATATTAAGATCCACTTTGTTACATCTTGTGAACAATTTTATTTGGCAATCGCCAATGGCAGGCAGCAGGGTCAAAGAACATCAGTTGTTCGACCTGTTAGTCAAATGCGTTTTGTTTAAATATACTTCTTCACTTTTTTGGTCTTTTAGAAAATGTTGTTTGTGCTGTATTTAGACCCTTCTACAACGAAATTTGTTTTACATGCACACGTATAAAAATTGTGGTTTTTATCCAACGCA
This sequence comes from Mytilus edulis, assembly GCA_019925275.1. Lineage (NCBI taxonomy): Eukaryota > Metazoa > Mollusca > Bivalvia > Mytilida > Mytilidae > Mytilus > Mytilus edulis. Next base: position 5,764,209 of record CM034358.1, on the reverse strand, counting down.
GTCATAGGTTTGAACGTAGTTTTCAATTTAGACTTGTTTATATATATATAAGTTTACACTCAAAGTAAAGCCAAATAAATTTACACAACACTAATTCTGTCTCTTGAAATTTATACTTCTGATGATAACACATTCAAGTGATCCACTAATAATGATGATATCCCTTATTCACACCCAACTGAAGATAAAAAGTAAAATAAAATAAAAATACTAAACTCCGAGGAAAAATCTAAAGGGACAGGGCCTACTCTTATGGAAAAAATCAAAAGCTCAAACACATCAAATGAATATATAAGAATTGTAATGTTCCTGACTTGGTACTAGCTTTTTCCTATGTAAAAAATGATATATTCAACTCGTTTTAAAGCTTACTAAACCTATTACTTGTATGACAGTCGCATCAAGTTGACAACAATGTATGAACAAAACAAACAGACACAATATGTCAAAATGTCACAAACAGGGGGACAGCAGGAACACAAACCCCACAAAAAAAAACGGGGTGATTCCATGTGCTTCGAAAGGGTAAGCAGATCTTGCTTATTATTTGTTACACCTTTAATTTATTAACACAAAAATGGTGATAACCCTGTTTCTTACACCACTGATGATGGTGATATTCCTAATTCCCACACCACTAATAATGACTCCCGTAATTCATCAAACAACAAATGTTTATATCTTTTATTCCCATACCGATGGTGATAACTATTCCAGTCCATTCACCAATAACGGTGATATCCATAATTCAAATACAACTAATGATTACTCTTTCAATGCATTCAACAGATGGACGAAAGATACAAAAGGGACAGTCAAACTCATAAATCTAAAACAAACTGACAACGCCATGGCTAAAAATGAAAAAGACAAACAGAAAAACAATAGTACACATGACACAACATATAAAACTAAATAATAAACAACACGAACCCCACCAAAAACTAGGGGTGATCTCAGGTGCTCCGGAAGGGTAAGCAGATCCTGCTCCATATGTGGCACCCGTCGTGTTGCTTATGTGATTACAAATCCGGTAAATAGTCTAATTCGGTAGGTCACATTCATGAAAGGGAAGGGAATTGTAATTACGACGTAAGGAACATATCCGATATCATTTGTGAAATGGTTATTCCATAACGGTCAACCAACTCGTGATGGCGTTAGTAAAATTTACGAAGGGATGATTTCAACTTCACCATTGGAACTCTTGGTTTAATAGCTTCCTTGTGAGCAGTAACCCTCTATCATGAAAATCATGATAGGAAATGCAAGCACGGGAATATCGTATCAATTGGGAGATATATACCCCGTATGCAGGTGCTGCTGGAATGTTGCTACTTAGAAATGGAAAGTTCACAATTGGAAAGCTGAAATCATCTCTTTTGTCGTAAAGTTTTGTTTTCAACCGACCCTCATTGTCAATTTCTAGATGTAAGTCAAGATATGAAGCCGACTTAACTGTATCTGTAGTATCCTTTATCTCCAATTCGATGGGATAGATGCGTTCCACATAGTCACCAAATTTTGAATTGTTTAGTGAAAGAACGTCATCTATATAGCAGAAAGTAGAGTTAAATGATATTGCTAACTTCTTATCTTTCTTCCTAAGAAGTTCCTGCATGAAGTCAGCCTCATAATAATAAAGAAACAAGTCGGCAAGTAGAGGGGCACAGTTTGTTCCCATTGGGATGCAGACAGTCTGTTGAAAAACACGTCCTCCGAACGTTACAAATATGTTGTCAATCAAGAAATCAAGCATCTTGATAATATCGGTTTCAGAGAATTTTTTGTTTGAATCAGAGTGATTCTTTACAAAGTATGATTCATCCCTCCCTAAGACAAGATACTTGTATCTTCACTGGCCATTCTTTTTTATGAAGCAAAGTAATACCAACTCTTTCAATTTGTCTTTTAGTTTGGAATGTGGAATACTTGTGTAAAGAGTAGAAAAGTCAAATGTTTTAATACTGTTACAAGATGAAAGAGAGTTAGATTGTATGTACTCTAAAAGATCTTTGGAATTTTTAAGTATCCACATCTGATTCACGCCACCTCTAGAATAGGCAGTTTCACAATAACTTTGAACTCAGTTTGTTTTAGATTTACTAGAACACACCCGCGAAATCGCGGTCATTCAGAGCGTAGTTTAAAGTATGTAAAGTGTTTTTGGAAGAATTTTGTAAAATATTGAATGACTGGAGAATTTCAGCAAAAGTATCATAAGTCATAGGTCATTATTTCTAAAATTCCAATTTTTTGGTTTTCTATCAATTTCAATATAACATATATTTAGTATGTTATGAACATTTAAGTAAGGAGCCTGTAATTCAGTGGTTGTCGTTTGTTTATGTGTTACGTATTCGTTTTTCGTTCATTTTTTGTGCATAAATAAGGCCGCTAGTTTTCTGGTTTGAATTGTTTTACATTGTCAGTTCGGGGCCTTTTAAAGCTGAGTATGGGGTATGGGCTTTGCTCGTTGTTGAAGGTCGTACGGTGACCTACAGTTGTTAATTTCTGTGTCATATTGGTCTCTTGTGGAGAGTTGTCTCAACATGGCAATCATACCACATCTTCTTTTTTTTGTAATCAATGAAAAGATTTAATGACTGGAGAATTTTAGAAAAGGTATCAAAAGTTCACATGAATATTTTTAGCGCTTATCTAGAGTTGTTCCAACATGGCAATCATACCACATTTTTTTTTCTTTTGTAATCAATGAATTTTGTAAAAGATTTAATGACTGGAGAATTTTAGAAAAGGTATCAAAAGTTCACATGAATATTTTTAGCGCTTGTTTGTATATTATGAACATTCATTACAGTAACTATATAAATATAGTGTATTTACTTTCAATTCTAAGTTTACTAATATATTCATGGTGGTCATTGGTATAGTATACACACGTGAGTATACAGACTCTCTCTATTTAATAAACTCTATGACCGCCGTAGATAGTAAATTCTAAGTATTCTAATCGATCCATGGTGGTCATTAATATGGTATACAGACTCTCTCTATTTAATAAACTCCTTGACCGCCGTAGATAGTAAACTTGAAAATGATAGCAGATAGAATTCTGAAAACACACTTTATTCTTTGTATATGTTTGTTCAAAGTATACAGAAAAACCGGAAGTCTAATCTGACTTAAAATTTCTTGACGGGACATTATCTGGATGCCTTTTTTCTCGTTTTTCTCCCAAAATAATTCAATCTGAATAATCATATGAATGGATGACAAATGCGACTATGCACTGTACCTATAGGACACAGAGGCGTGTTGATTAATTTATTGTGGAAAGAAGAGAAGCTACACCCAAAATGAGGTCTTCTCGTTTAATAGTATAGATCAGTTTGACTGTCCCTTTGGTATCTTTCGTCCTTCTTTTATTACCACTGGGTCGATGTCTCTGCTGGTGGACATTTTGTCCCCGAGGACATCATCCGCCCAGTAGCAACACTACAATTGCATGAACTTACGAAGATCAAACAGGAAACTGGCTCGGACGTCGCCCAGTATAAAAAGGTCCGAAACAGATAATGGTGATATACGTAATTTACATTACACTGTTTATGACTCCTTCAATTCATCCGCCAATAATGGTAATATTCCTAATTTGTGACTCCTTGCATTCATCCGTGATATTCCTAATTCTCGTAGGTTGACGATGACTCCGAATGATGAAAAAAACATTAAATGTACTTGAATTTCATATTTTCTGGAATGGTGTTTAGAGGGCTAATGACTGAATATGACAGTTGTTTTTGATGTGTTTTGTCATTTGATTTTGCCATGTAATTAGGAACTTCCCGATTTTCCTGTTAGTTCAGTATTTCTGTGATTTTACTTTTTATGATACAAATTTGACATGCTTTTGACTATTATCACATGCCTTTCCTTAACCATGTTAACGTTATCACATGGAATTCCGATGTTACGTGTTCAGTAATAACATAATAAAGTAGGTCTACAGAAACAAACATAAAATATACTGAAACAGGAAATTGAATATATTGAGAAAAAAAATGCAAAAAATAAATGATACACTAAATGCATTTTTCAAAGTTTCCAGCAAAGTTACTTAAAAATAATGTTTTGATACTCATTGAAGCATATGATAGAAAGATCATAACATGTCATTTTTCATATCAGATTATTACCAGCCCTGTATCAATATTTGCACACCACTGATAACCTTTCCAATACATAACCCAATAATGGTGATATTACTAATTAGTAATCATTATTACAATATGTATAGAAATGCCCATGCTTTATAAAAGTAAAATTTCGACAACTGCTCATTATGAACGGAGAAATTGCTACAGCCAGTCATTACGAAATCTAAGTCATGCATTACGTAATAACACCTGTGCATTACGAAATCAAGGTCATGCATTATGAACAAATAAACAGGACATCGGTTCAATCAAAATGTCGTTTATTTCTTTAAATAAGTGTGACAGGTTTTTTTAGTTTTTTAACTTTTTAACTAGTTTTAAACATAATATCATAAAAACAAGTTTAAATGATGCGCAGTGTTTTGTAACGACTTGAAACGGAAATATTTCACAGACTTTTTCGGGTACGACTTTCGATTATTATCACTGTTTCATTTCTATTGTTCAATCCTCAGAATGCAGACTACTCAGGGCCATTACAACCATCCTTGGCTATTATTAATACCTCGGGCATGTTACAGGGCCAATATGAAAAGTCCATACATTAATACTATTCTAACATACAACTGATTGTAACTTCTTCAATTCATTCAACCATAACAGCGATACTCCTTATTCGTCAATTAATAATGCTGCACAGAAAAGCCACATGGATATTCTCCTTTATCTGATCACTAGCACTAGCTATGACGTCTCACATCAAAGCATTGTGTTTATTTGCTATACAATTTTATAAAGAATATACTTACTGGTGTGACCGGTCATTTTTATTCAAGTTTTACATCTTATTCATTTGATATGCAATGTATATATTTAACCTATATTTATTCAACGATGTCCAGTTCATGACACAAGTGTTGATGAATGTTATATAATTATATTACAGTATGGAAACACACCATTAATGACCGCTGCCGGCAGCGGACATCTGGAGATTGTGTGTTACCTGGCCAGCATTGGATGTAATATACTCGCCAAATTCAAGGTAACGGAATATATATCTCCTGTTTGGTTGTATCCCTGTTTATAATTCATAATTTAATCAGACATGTTTATCTTATAGTTTGTTATATGTGTTTTACATTGTCGTTTTGTTTTGCACTTTACTGTTTCTATATTCTCGTTGATTTACTCTTGTATTTGATGTGTTTTCCTTAGTGGTAGTTTGTATCCCTGATTTGTTTTCTCTCAATCATTTTATGAACTTCGAACAGCGGTATACTATTGATGCCTTTCTTTAATACACAACGCAATTTGTAAAGTTGTATACAATTGAATATCATGTTACTCGCACTGAGAAAGGCTTCAAAGTGCGTTTATGATAATGGGCAGCTGATAGTAATCAAACATACCTTTCTTAATCCATTGATATAAGTAGTTCTTTTTCAATGTTTTATGTCATAGAAAATAATTTGTTTTGTATCATGACATTTCTGATGGAAGTTTGGATTTCGACGTGTTTACCACTCATTCTTTTCTGATATATATGTGTCTTGTTTTTAATTAATTACACAATATTGTCCAGTGTGGCAAAATTAAGGAAAATGTTGATATTACAGATGTCAGTAACATTGTAAAATTTTGTGTATTTTGTTGATATTAATTACGCAATAGTGTCCAGTGTTGCACAGGATATGCCTATGTTGATATTCCAGATGACAATAACATTGTAGCATTTTGATGTTATTAATTAGTAAATACGCAGTATTGTCTAGATCATCATTTTACATGAATAGACTCATTTTTGATATCATAGAACGGATCAACAGCATTACATGGAGCTGCTTATTTTGGACATCTTCATGTCACCAAATGGTTAATTGAGGAAGGAGGAATCAGTCCACTGGATAAAACAGATCAGGTAACATTTAATATTATATACTAAGTGTTAATTTATCAATGAAAAGCTATTTTGAATACTTATAGGATTTGTTGATGTAATTTAATTTTTGTCTATATTCAATTTTGATGAATTGTTTTTTATTTATATGTTTAAGTTAACATCTTGAATCCAAAAAGAAGAATGACAACAATTGACAAAACAAACTACGGACAAACGTTTCTATTTATCTAATAAGATACGCCGTCTTACACCTAAACATAACCATAATAAGTATATACGAATACATAGCCACTATTTCAAATAACATAAACTAGGTCCTACAAAAACCAAATTCCTATACTATACTGATATATAAACACTAAAAATAAAATACCACGTATTCAAATGCATGAGTAACTACCAGAATAAACTGAATAATCAGAAACCAACATTCAGCCTCTACTGATATAATCAACAATATATCACATACTCAAGAAACAAACACCTAACATGATAAACTACAAATATATTAACAGCAATTTACATTAACGACATCGATAATGTTTTAAATAAACACAAAGTCACCACACCACATAACAGTTGCCAAATCCAGACATTAAAGACACACTACCTTTGATAGAAATAATAAGATACAAATTCAACACTATAAAATATGACAGTAGACAGATAAAACAAACTACAACCAGACATTAAAGTCAAACGACTTACTAACACGGATTAAGATACAAAGTCTCCATTATAACATATGACAGTAGACAGATACAACAAACTACAACCAGACATTAAAGACAAACGACTTACTAACACGATTTAAGATAAAAGTCTCCAATCAAACTCATTTCGTTATACAGAAAAAAATATGTATAGTAACAAATCACTACATAGCCATTGATATGTTAATGCTGTTGTAAATTTCACCGAAATGGTAAATTGTTTTACTGATTGTGTTATAATTTATGTTTATCATTGTATTTTAATCTTGTAATACACTCAATGATGACCAGAGCGTTTCTTTATATAAAATCCTGAAATTAAGAAATTCAGGGCAGTCATCAGACATTAACAGCAACCATGCAGACACCAATTTGAAAGAAACAAACCCCTTCATCACTCCAAAAAATCACAATCCCAAATAAGATCTTTGACGACCACCTAGACTTGAACAACCAGTTTTTACATAAACACTAATTGTGAAAACAGCCAAAAACTAAAGGGTCATCAGTCGGGCATATGGCATCATTCAGAAATAAATTAAAACTTACTATTAAGACTTATAATAAACCATCAGCCATCAAACACAGTCACAAACCAAACACTTGACAGTAAGTAGGCAACTCAACAAGAATTATTAAACACATTGTGAAGACACAACCACAAAGTATCCACCTCTTACGTATATGTCAAACAAACATACGATAGCCATCAACTAATGCTATACTTATTGCATAAATTAAACCTTATATCATCATAAATAACACATGTACAGTCACAAATCAAGCATATGATCGATAACAAAAAACAATCAACAACTATTTGAAATTAAATATCAAGATAGTGTTCCTAATCAAGCACATGATAACTACCATGCAGTCCAACAGGCAACACACATTTGGTAATGATTTAAACAAGAGTCACCAATCAAACAGATGATAAATTCTACGAAGTTAAAATCCTACAGCAATTAACATGAAAATAATGTCAAAACAAATCACCAATCAATAACATGATAGCTATTAGGTAGTTCAACAGCTAACATATATTTGAACTAATCATAAAGAAACTGTCACCAACCAAGTACATAATAATCACAAAGACCTATAACAACCATGTGCTACTACTACTAAGTATTAGGTCACACTCACAACACAGATAAGTAGTTTTAAAAAAAACCGTCAATAGCTTATAATCACTAATCAAACATATGAAAGTAATCAGGAACAACAAACAACTATTTGTAGTTAATTGGGAAAACACAATCAACTAATTTCAATCAGGTATCAAATTTAGAATACTATGGATTCATTTATTTTCGTGGGTTCCAATTTCCGTGGATAAAGGAAAACTTGTATGTTTGTGGATATTTCATTTCGTGATTTTGCTGAGGTCTGCAAACAAACCTATTTAGAATTTGTCGTTCTTGGAACTTTTGATTTCGTGGTTTACCTGTACCCAAGAAATCCACCAAAACTGGTATCCAAAGAATAATAATTAATCCATAGTAATGGTAAAGATATAAACAACAATTTTCAGATACCAATAAAACAGGACAGTCATCATATTATATATCAACAATCAGAAGATACTTACTGTAAATACACAGCCAACACCTTATACTTACACAAGATAGCCATATGAACTACTAAGACGTATTATAAATTTTTTAGTAGAACCATAAGGCATTTCCAACTGTCGACCGACAACTTACGGTCACTAAGTAATACATTTTAACTATCAGGAGCAGTCAAAAACATACAACCACCTTGGACTAACTCTTAATACATAGCCAACAATAATATAAATCACTTATCAAACGCAATACATAAATAAGGTATTTCTTACAACCAATCATATACTAAGAAACATCTTTCAACAACTAACAACAATCAATTAGAGATAAAACAGATATAAGTCATTCCCTATTTATACACCCCGTCAATGTGTTTGTATTGTCTTTCATTTTTTGCTAATGTGTTTTGTATATACGACTTGTTGTATTTCTTTGGTTCTTATAACGTGACTCTGTACTTTAAAAGATCCCGTCAGTATGATATTGTTCTATTTTATGTCATTATGATATATTTCTATTATGAATTACTTAATACGTTGAACCACAAACGTCAAAATTATTCAATTACGTAGTGGAATTAACTATTTGTGGATTCTTATAAATTCTATATAACTTTTTGTCTATTTTAAATCTCGGTCTATTTCTGAAATTTATTCTTACTTACTTTTGATTTTTTAACCCTATATGCTAGCATTTCTATGTGAAATTTTAAAATTGTGTGTATGTACATTGAACGACAAATATATGTGACGTATAAAATTTTCTGACGTCAGACACGCGTATTAATGAATGTGTTTGAAGATAGACGTTGTTGTGTTCTGTTAAATTGTTCCTTTAAAAATTGTTACACGATGATGACTGCAGTACCCATATTTTAAAATTGAGAATGGAAATCGGAAATGTGTCAAAGAGACAACCCGACCATATAGCAGACATCAGCAAAATGTTACCAACAGGTCTTCAATGCAGCGATAAATTCCCGCACCCGGAGGCGTCCTTCAGCTGGCCCCTAAACAAATATATATAATAGTTCAGTGATAATGAACGCCATACTAAACTCCAAACTGTACAGAAGAAACTAAAATTTAAGATAATACAAGACTAATAAAGGCCATAGGCTCCTGACTTGGGACAGGCGCAAAATTGCGGCGGGGTTAAACAAGTTGATGAGATCTCAACCCTCCCCTATACCTCTAGGTAATGCAGAAAAGTAAACGCATAACAATACGCACATTAAAATTCAGTTCAAGCGAAGTCTGAGTCTGATGTCAGAAGATGTAACCACAGAAAATAAACAAAATGACAATTATAATACATAAATAACATCAGACTACTAGCAGTTAACTGACATGCCAGCTCCAGACTTCAATTAAACTGATTGATTATGCCTTCATCATATGAATATCAGGCACAATCCTTCCCGTGAGAGGTTTAGTATCATACCATCATAACATATATGAGAAGAACATAACCCGTGTCATCCCAACAACTGGTTTTTAAATAAATGAGTTCAGTTCCGATGCAAAGACCCTATAAGTGAATTGATATTAACGCCAAAATATGCAATATTCAATGACCTGACAACCGTTACGTAACTATATCCCTTCTTAATAAGTCTATTTTAATGTTGTGTTAGCTTCTGAGGTGAATACTGACATTGTTGTGCTTTATAAAGAATATTTCCATAAAATATTGGATGTGAAATACCTGAACGTATAAAATGTCTGCATGTTGAGCTTTATTTACGAATGATGACCTTATACCGATGATAAAATTAAGTAAATGTTTTGACTAGTTTGTGATATCAAAAACCCTGGTGCAATAATTTGTCAGTAAGACACAAATTGCTCTCATTAAAATCTAAAACATTGTTACATACACGAGCGAATCTTGATTTTCCTCTGAGTTCAGTATTTTTGATATTTTACATTTTTCCCCAACATCAAATTGAAATAATTTATGAAGACAGACTAACAACTAAGAAATATTTATTGGGCACATTTCACCCATCACAAACAATTGTTTTCCCTAAAACGAACAACTTGCTACGTCAAATTAAACAAATGAAGACAGACTAACAACTAAGAACTATTTTTTGGGCACATTTCACCCATCAGGAACAACTAACACACAATTATTTTACCTAAAACAAACAACTTGCTACGTCAAATTAAACACATGACACCAAACAGGCATTATAATAACAGCAAATTGACACAACTTACAATCAGTAGTCACATATCAAACATTTGGTAGTAATCAGGTACTGCTACTATCCTATGATCATATGAGGCTAACTTTTCAGACACTTATGTGCAAACAATCATAAGATTCTGTCAAAAACTACCAATAGCCTCTAAGGACTAAATCGCAAGATACAAATAACAACACACATGCTCTCAAACACACGACGGCTATCAAAAATATCATTTATCAAACATTTGTCAAATGTACAATCATTTCTCATAATCACCAATCAAACACATGACAAATTTCAAGCACTACCAACAAATACCAACTATCAGAGATTTAGTAAAAAACAAGAGGCAACAACTTAAATCACCACGGAAACATATAAACAATGAGGCACATACAACAGCCATCAATACTAGTTTGAAAGTCAATACCAGAAAAAAACTGTCACACATAAAACACAGAACAGTCGTTAGACACTTCAAAAAACTTAACAAAACACTATTTATAAAGACACGACCAACATATAACAATCACGGACCAAACACAGTTTAGCCTTCAAGCACGTCCAACTAACATTCAGACACTTATTATAAAACACAGCCAACAAGTCTTATTCAGTTATCAAACAAATGAGAGACATTATAAACTAACAGCAACTAACCAAAAGACGACGATAATTGTCAACAATTTGGTCATTGATAAAACACTATAAGACACTACAAGCTGTCAACAAATGGAAGATTCTTATTCTAAAGACACAACGAACAACTTACATAATTACTTTTTTAACTTTGGGATTATAGCTCTTCATCTTTCATATAAGCTTTGGATTTCACATATTTTGGTCACGAGCATCACTGAAGAGACATGTATTGTCGAAATGCGCATCTGGTGCAGAAAAATTGGTACCGTAAATGTTATTACAGTTCACAATGAAAACATGTACTAATACCAACCAACCACTTACCAGATACTAACGACATTCAACGGGTATTTCCAGCAGCCATCCACCAGACAGACACTGCAGACACATACTCCAACAATCAAACACTATAAATTTTACCTTGCCAATCAATTATATGACAGTCTCAAACTACTATATATATTAAGTACTTTTTATAAGACACAATCATTAGCTATGAAGTGTTACTAATTTTAAACATAAACACTACAAATGAAGACACACCGAAGTATGCATACACAATGTACTTATAATACTATAATATATGGCTATAACAATATAATCAACAAGATACATCTTCGAAATCAAATAATACACTGCTACATTGACTGATATTCTAGAATTGTGAATTTAAACATATTTTCTTTATAGTGGATTTGGAAACAAGTCAATCCCACTCATATTAATTACTTTCCGCTTTGCGGGTACGAATGCTGCCTTGTAGCGGCATTATCCTGCTGTTTTTAATCTACAAGGGCGTCTTTTACGTGTACAAGATATGGCTCTCTCCTTCCGATGGACTACCCTACTTGTAAATGGTGTCAAGGGACGGCCGGAAATCCAGTCCTTAAATTTTCTCCCTGGAAGGGGATCGAACCAGGAACCTTTGTGTTAATAGTCCTATGCACTAACCACTATAATTTTGAATCTTAAAATTAGATGTCAACCTCAAACACTAAGTTTGCAGAAGACAACATGTATTGAATAAATTGTGATCAGGAAATTATTCTACTAGATTTCAAAGAAATTATGACATCAAAAATGTAACAAATGCTGCTTGTATTTAGCTTGAAAATTGTTGTAAAAACGGAATGATTATAGTTTATAAATACAGGTTTAAGATTGTTTTTATAGGGTTACACTCCATATATGCTGGCTGCAAATAAATACAGCACCGATTCATCTAAGGAAAAAAAAAGAAAGATAGAAGTAATGAGTTTCCTCAAGGTACATGTTCTGTCTTATCATATTGTATAAAATAATCAAAATGTAATACACTATATGTTTACACTGATTTTTATCAACAGCAAAATTTAGAAAATATCTGAAAATTTTTAACATTTTACTGTTACCTTAATTTGTCTGTATGTCTATCCGAACGTTCGTCCCAAAATTAGTTTCCATTCTCTTACTTGAGTTTGCCTCTATTAAATTTTATGAAGTCTATACAAGTTCAGTAGTCAGTACTTCGGTAGTTACATGATTTATAACAAACCCTTTCTTAAATTGTCCGTTTATAAATTTGAAATTATAAAGAAACTAATGCTTTTACTCCCTCGTGCAAAGTTGACCTTCAATAGATTTGGTTCTTTTTAGGTTTTATTTCATATACCTCTTCAACTGTTTCGATACTTATATATCATCGGCTTTCAAATATTTGGCTTTAAGCGTTCCTGATGAAATAAAATCAAGAAAAGTAGGAAAGCAGTTCGGACGCATATAATTATTAAACGTGTTGTTTTCAATATTTGACACACGATGCTTATTTCCACAAAACACAGATCAAGGTCAAATTTGGGTGGCATTAATATAACAATTCTTTGGTTACGGGGTATGTGTTCCGTAAACAAATGTTTGAATCCAAATTTCTTGAAATATAGTTTGTAACGTTCGAGTTGAAAACGTGAAAAAGAATACTTTGTTAAAAAAAAAACAGAAAGTGTTTGGCATTACAAAAAAAGCTTGTTTCCGATAAAGTTGAAACATAAAGATATCTAGTATACAACTACGGACTAACGTAAATAAAACTATTGAATAATAAAACATTTGAGAAGATGTTATATTGATACTGTCTATTTTTCTTATGAATATTATGTACCAATAAAAAGTCTACGGTTAGGCATTACGAGGCAGACACAACTGGACGTATTTTGTTTTGTTTTGGCCTTAAATGTGCTGCCTCACAGAGCCAACGATACTATGAGACATATTTTTGATGTTTGGGAGAAATAAGCGCTCATAAAGATTTTTGGCCACGCCTTAATTTGTATGTCGATGTCCCTTGTCAAGGGGCTGTAATTAACTGCTTGTCATAAGTCGCTGTCTGTAATACTTGTTTTCAATGTCATTTTGGTGACGTATACGCATGTGGCCAGGAACAAACTAGTCAAGATACACATATATAATCTGTTTCTTGCATAATATTTGTTTAATTAATGAATATGATTAGAACAAGCACAGTTTAGGACAATGATAGGCTGGTGAAGTTTTCAAACATTGCTGGACTGACTGGAATATTTGTTTCTGTCTCTAAAGAAACAACATTACAAATGTGGTTCGCAATGAATAAGGAGTAAATCATAAAAAAAACGTTGATGACGTTACGGTTATGTGACAAACTTATGTTCATGAGATGATAAACAAAATTATCTTATCCAATCAGAAGACCAGTTATATTAAACATTACGTAGGGAACAGAGCGTGTTTACCAGTGCCATCTTCATTCTTTTCGGACATTTCTAGCTTTAAGTGGGCTCGCGGGTCTTAATGAAATGTTTTGTTTAATATAAGATATCTCTATATTTTTCTATGAATGAACTTTATCTTATCCTTAATAGAAAAATGAAATAAAAAAATGGGGTCACCGTTCATTTACGCTCACAATCTGCCGTCAAAAAATGCATACATTTTTGTTAATGTCCTTTTTTTCTGTTGAACTAATATCGAAATAAAAAAAGAAGGAAATTACAGAAATTGCTTAAATTTTAACAATTATTTACTTTATGTACAGCTTATTAGAAAACAACAATAAAAAATATAGGTCACCGATGAGTTTAAAAAGATATTTCAATTTTAATGCCAAAAAAGGGCATTTTTGAACCAAAGGGAGATAATTTAGAGCTTTTTCAATGATATCGACATTTTAAAAGTCACCTGGGGTCAACACGAATTGATTTTTTGGAATAATTTTTGTACCATACGATAAAGTAACAACTACTGAAGGTAATTAATAGAATTTGTAGTGTAAAATTTTTATTTTTTTTTTTCTAAAAATCTTATACCCGCGTGCCTCCTTAAGTCACTTTAAGTGACAGTAGTGTGAAATAAAACTTTTAGATTATAAAGCAACAACTATTTTAATACCAACAATCTAAGGTTATTTTTTTCTGGCACTCTTAGCTCAAGCGTTCTTTCAACAGATTCAGTTTTTAACAAAACAATATTTCACTTAATTGACTGAAATGTGATTATGATGGCCTAAAGTAAACGTTTGTCTCGTTCTTTGCATTTTGTAATTTATATTCCTCTCCAAAAGTTGTTTATTTTTGTTTATTTTGCTTTGTCCATTCAAATATTATTACAAATTAAGTACGAGAGCCAGATCCCAGCCGAAATTTGATTTTTTACGATATTAAACAGAGACAAATGCTTGGCTAAAACAAATTACGAATTATTTACACAAGATGAAAAAAAACATCTTTTTGAGCAGATTATATATTCCATTAGATCCCTTTGTTATAAGTTCTGGCTCTTATAGCCTCCATTCAATGTGTATGTTCCTATTTATAACCATAACATATTGTCTGCTGTGTTGTAGACTGTCATGGCCAAGGAAGAACAAGAAGTGGCCACAAAAGTCTTCCATCAGAAAGGTCTTACACAAGTTATCAAAGGTAAGTTTGTATATGATTTCATTTCATGTGTGGAATACATCTGTGAGACGGCACAACAAGATTTGAGAAAAAAACAAATGTGATTTTAAAGTTACAAGAAAATGAGAATTGTATATGATCAACTCACACATGCGGTATATATAAGGGAAGGCAAAGAGTACACGAGTACTCACTGGGAAGATCGATAACTCCTTTACTTTTTAGTACTTGTCAGTACTCATCTACCTGTTAGCCTTTAAACAATCTAGATATATTTCTTCTTACATTACCACTCACTTTAGTTCCCTTTGTAATACCCTCCTCAGTAATGCTAGTTTAAATATCGTTCAACAACGTAGAAATGTTTATCCTGAGACTCCTATGTGTGGAATTCTGTTTTATTTTAACTGTGAAAGGAATGTGGAATATCGCTACATTGAAGACCTGTTGGTGACCTTCTGCTGTTGTTTTTTTTTTATTTGGTCGGGTTGCTGTCTCTTTGACACATTCCCCATTTCCATTCTCAATTTTATTCTATTTGACTGTCAATTTCTGTTTGGTAATATCGTTCAAAATGTGTTTTTTATTTGACCTTGGATTTTAAGCAGCTAACTATCCTTCAACATAATCTCTTTGGTTTTAATTTTATTTACTGTACTCATTACTGAGTAAGCTAGTATTTTTTGATAAGGTTCTTTACTTCTGTATTGTGCAAGCAATTTTCAGTAAATCTGAAAAATACTTTCCTGCTTAATTCACGTCATTATACTTTTATTTTATTGTGGACGAAAGGCGCATCTGTTCTGTAAAACTGCATGGCTAGGCTATTTGATGAGGGTCTTTTTTATTTTGAAAGGATTTGTTTTTACATTTCGTCATATTCTGTAAAGATATGATTTCTTTTTTGTTTTCTCAATTTTATGACTTTGATGTGCACTATTTTACTTTTTTGAGATCTGTAGGGGAGTCACTTACTGTCAAAATTTCTGTAATTTGTGGAAGTACTAACTCAGGTTGATTTTTTAGTGACTCATTTAAATGTTTCATAATTTTTTCAACTGCAAAGAAAGTTGAGGAATGCTACATATAGAGATTTTCATTACTATCAGTACATATCAGTTTGAAGATTGTTTTGAGGCCATATTCAATAGGAGATGGTCAAGTGATTAAATTAATTAGCAATAAGCAATATTCAGCTTTTCTGCCTACGTTGTATTACAAGGAACTACATACAAACATATATAATAAACGACGATATATTCTATAAAGTTATGTAACTGTCTGTTTGTCTCAGTTTTTTAACATTCGTAGACCCTGCCAACTACATCATAGTCTGTAGACAAGGATAATAAGCATTTGTTTTAATTTATTCCGGTAGGTAAGACATATCTCTGTGTCAACAATTTGTTTGTAATAAGGCATGATTCGACATTTGATGTAGAACTTTATAATGTTGAATTGTACTACGTACAGCTCTAATGATACGTTTTAATTTATAAATCAGTGTTAGCTTGTGATATTTCTAAAACGTATAACGATCTAAACATATATGATGGATAACACCCAGTGTATCTTCTTGTTTAAACTGCTTGTATTTGTGTCAGCAAGAGAACAAAAACAAATGATATTTGAATTTCATATTTTACGTTTTTTTCGGTTTTATACATTTAGGACCCAACAAAAAAATACAGATATTTTCTGATATGGAATTTCAAGGTCTGTTAAGCAGCGGATCATACAAATGTTACTGGAACCGTGTTTTTCTTACCGGTCCATTTGGTGTTGGCAAGACATGCTTAGCCAAAATTCTAGTGGGAGATGAGGCTCCAGAGCAGCGAGAGTCAACAGATGGTATATGGATTTACCTCGGCAGAGCTGGAATGAATATAAAGGAGCGTTGTTGGGTTTTCTTGGAAAAGGGTAAGTACATTTAAAGACTATAAACAATAGAAATTGACTGAGGATATGCATCTCAGAGTAATTGGTTTAATTTTGAGTAAGGGATTGAACAAAGATTTCAGGTCAAAGTTCGATTTATAATGTGAAGTGAAAATATATCTCGAGTTACACTTTGAACTTAACTAAATTATTTGTTTTATTCGTTGGTTTCCGCCTATTATATCGTCTATACTTACTCTTTTGACCTTTGGGGGTAAATCCGTTTTAAGCCTAACATTATTAAGTTTGATTTTTCTTAAACTTACTGAATATGACTATTTTGGGGATACCATAATTAAACATTGTGAAACGTTCGAAAATCACTGATAGACATATTAGATAATAACAACATTAACAGTACCAATTTTCCTGCACCAGATGCGCATTTTGACAATACATCCAAAAGGTTCAAAAAGTATAGCCAAATCCGTGAAAGGAATCAGAGCTTTGCATGAGGGAGATACATTCCTTAATTTATAATAATTTCTAACATTTTGGTTGTCAGTTTTGCACAAGTTTTCATACAACTTATCTGACACTATATAAAGACGTACATATATAGAATTCTATAACTTGAAAGCAAATATGAATGAGTCAAAAATTCTGCACAACTCAGATAAATCAATTTTTCAAACATTGCCAAACAATGAAAACATTATGTTTTATTTTTAGAAAAAATCTTGTCTGTTCTCCATACAACCTTTTACAGTCTAACTTTGCATTATTTTGCGTGCCTACTTGGAAATTGTTAATGGAGACGTTTATAAGGGAAAACTATATATTATTGGACGATAACCTTGCGACGACGAATTATCATCCTGATATTTTGAAGCGTCAATATAAAAAAGAAGATGTGGTATGATTGCCAATGAGACAACTATCCACAAAAGACCAAAATGACAGACATTAACACAGAATGATTAAGTTTGTTTCCTTTTTCAAGACTAAAAAAATCCTTTGTCATCAGACAGCAGCTGGTTAATTCCATATGTAAACAGTCTATCACTATCGAAGTACTATCTCTGTGCTGATTTTGATTACATATTATAATTAGCTGGTACTTGGATGGGTATTTAGATTATATCTTGTAGCATTTTGCCATTTGTATATAAAACTAAAGGCATTCATCCGATCAGATAAACGCTTAAACCTTATAATTTCAATATTCATTCATTTTCTACCATTTAAATTTTCAAACTGTCAACAATTTATCTAAATGTTGCAAATAGAAATTTAAAAAACCTTAGAACACATTTTGTTTTAAAACTAAACACGTTTGAGTGTTTATTTACTATGTTTTAACTTTTGGTTTTCAATCTTTGAGAAAAAATACTTCAATGATATTTGTAGTAAAATTTGTCGTATTCTTATGAATGATTTTTTATCATTTTAAAAATCAATGTAATAGAAAAAACATAAATGCTTTATAGCTGTAACAGTTACGCCTGAGTTAAAATGAACACATTACTTCCAATGCATTTGTAAGATTTGTCTTTTATATTCTAATTTTTAAGGGAGACCAGGCAAAAGAAATATTGTCACAATTGGTCTTTTTGCAAACGGCAGTGAAAACCTCCTAAAAGTGAGGCGTCCGTTTGGTTGTGCGATGCATAAAATTCACAAGCATTTAGAATGGGGATGTTAAATCCGATGCCTCAAGTAAAGATGATATATAAGTTTTTTTCCCTATCCATTTAAACCTCCTTTTACAGCGGCAGCCTTAATTTCGCTGACCTTCATCCTGGACGGCATCGTGTAATGGACCTATCCATTTCATTCATTATTAACTTGTTCGCGTCCTGAAAATGCATGACATATTTCCGACTGGATAAAAGGCATACAACTATTAGCATTCAATTATAATTCCTATGTTTACCCTTAAAAAGGGCCCTTAATTACTTGTTCGAAATGTTTTACAATGTGTTGTTCGATATATGGTTGGTTGGGGGGGGGGGGGGGGGGGGTTAATCGTAATTAGAAATTAGTTATCGATTACTTTTTGCAATGTGATCCTATGTAACAAGGCTATGACTTTCTAAACCATATTTCGTAATCTTCGTATTTCCTAAGTTTACGTGAATCAATATTTTGTGATAATCAAAACAAACGTTTTGGAAACCAACTTTAGTTTGATCAATCAGATATATATTATTTCAGGGACAGAGATAATCGTTATCAGTAATCAGTTGTCATCGATAACTCATTGCAATGTGATCACATGTAACCATTTGAATTAATGTTTTGCAATGATTTAAAAAAATGTCTTTGAAACGATTTTGTTTATGATAAATCAGTTAATATATTTCAGGGACTATCTTGAATGCAACAGTGCAAAGTTTACTACGGAGTAAAAAAATGGCAATTCCAGGTGTTGTAAAATTTATCGAGGAAGTGGCAGATTCTGATGATGCTAAACATAGGGAGGAAATCAAAAGCAAAGGTTCTGTATCTTCCAGTCTAGGGGCTGCAAAACGTATAGAGGAAATGCCAGATCGAAGTGGTGTTAAGTCTAATATCAGTACTCCAGGTGTTCACATGATAACGTCAAGGTTGAAAGCTTTCTTCAGTCTGACAAGTCGAAAACAGAAAGGAGTTAAAGGTATGTGTTGTTAATATTATGTGTAAATATGATTCATGCCATATTGTGTAGACGTCTGGTCTTTCTTGTCAGTGTTGTGCTTAATTCTGTCCATGTCACAGTTTGTGTTGACCAATAACTTCGTTAAACAGTGAATAGCTGCAAAATTGTTAAACAGTGAATAGCTGCAAAATTTCACCACAAGGTTCCATTTTCTAAACAGGAGGTTAGGATTGATTTTGATAGTAATGACCAAAATTGTCTAAAAGAAACAAAAACTACGATGTATATGCTGCTGGGCAATTATTTGTGTATCTCAATGAAATTATACCACAAGGTGTCACGACACAACCGAAAAGTTGGGATTTTTTGGGTTTTTTTGGTGTTATTGTCCAAACTGTTTTGGACGGAGGGGTCCAACAAAAAGTTTTTTTTATGTTTCAGGACTTGTGTATAAATGTATGGATATCTGTGAAATTGTACGACAATGTCCTATACATTAAAATGAGGGTTGGGCTTCCTTTTGGTTACTATGGCGAAATCTGTTAAAAAGGATAACAAACATAGAATTTAAATGTTCTTGGACAATAGCTTGTGTATAAGTCTATGGCTTTCTATGAAATTAGAGCCAAAGGTGTCATACTAAAAAGGAAGGTTTAGAATTATTTTGGGGATTATAGTCAAACTGTGAATGAGTAGCGACCATAAAGACTAAGATTTCCATGTTTCCTGACAATAACTTATGTCAAAGTCTATTGGTTTCTGTACTGAAAATGGAAAGTTTGGAAAGATGTTAGGGGTTAAACCCTAAATATTTTACTAAAAGGGGTAAACGATACGTTTTTATACTTTGTATAAATTGCTTTTTTTATAGAGCAATATCAATCGGGTTAAAATTCATAGACTTGAATTCTTCTTCTTCTTTTATATGCTGAATCTATCAATGTATTCATATTTTGGATTTTGAACTATTTTTTCAAGCTGGTCCTCATTGTGGTCAAGAGTATCCAAAATGAGACTTTTTTCGATATACAAAAATGAAATAACGGATTTTTGTATCTGCTGAATCTTAACATGTATTTAGATTTTATAGTTAAGGACCAGCTTTCAAATCGGCACAAATCGGGGTCTTAATTAACCATTTGTTTCAAATTTAACAAAAAATTATTAATATGTATTTATATTTTATATTTTTTACTTTTATACTAAAACGGCCAATTTTAAACTTTTAAAGTTGAAGTTCTTGATAACATTCTTTCTGAGTCGTTTCAACAAGCACATTTTAATAACCCTATGCCAGAACATAGATGTCACCATTTATTTTTTGCGACTTATATCCTCTCTGGACGTGGTTGTATCTGAATACACCTTACGCAGCAATATGCATCACCAATTCTAACAAGTTTTTTACTGCCAAGAATGGAAAAGTCCTACGGATGACTATATTATATTCCCAGTCTAACATTTGTGTGTAAAATGATCTAGCCCGAACATGTATCATTTTTAAAGATCTATAAAATAATCTATGTTGAACTTCTTGAATCATTTATTTAATTGT
Organism: Mytilus edulis; assembly: GCA_019925275.1. Classification (NCBI taxonomy): domain Eukaryota; kingdom Metazoa; phylum Mollusca; class Bivalvia; order Mytilida; family Mytilidae; genus Mytilus; species Mytilus edulis. The sequence goes on along the minus strand of CM034358.1, from coordinate 5,743,074 downwards.
ATTAAGACATGGCTGCTTAAATGAATATCATTGCAAAACATTTCAAAAGTCAAAACATTTGAAAAGTGAAACAATGCTTCGTGAATAATGATTTGTCTGTTTACAAAACTTGTTTGACAAATTTTCAAATGTGCAATTATGTTTTTTCAATATCTAGGAGATTAAAATAAATATACACGATTATCTTCAACCTTTCATTCAGCTCTTACATACACAAAGCAACTTATATCTTTTGTTTCCAGGTCAAAATGTTGCTCATCTTAAATCTTCAAATGATGAAAGTGCTCTGATGCATGGAGCTACTAGAGATGATAGTCCTGGGAGAGGGGGAGACTCGGAAGATATATTGACTGCCAAGGACATGTCAGAGGATGAAATTATCAAACTAATTCGATCTGAATGTAATAAAGGCAATTACGAAATGATAATTGTCCCCATTGATTTATGGGACTTTGGTGGTCAAAAGATATATCACTTGACACACCAACTCTTTATATCTAGCAGAGGCACTTTTGTATTAATCTTCAATGGTAGTAAAGGTATCCATGACGACACACCTGATTACATAGACCTACCAGGCTGTAATAATCAACGCAATACTGCAGGTATGTTATCATTTATTAATGGGTAAAACAATCTGTCTATTTCAATACAACGAATATATTTTATAGTCTTTCGATATAGGTAAACTGTAGATTGCCTAAGCTTTCCTTGAGCATAAAAGGCCTCAACATAAAAAAAAACAATAGGCTTCTTAGTTAAGATGTATACAGTAACAGAGTTAGCAATACAACATCTGGTATTGTTCGTAACATCTAGATGAACTGACTATTCATTGTTTTAAATCGAAGTTTGTTTTATCCAGTTTAAATAATGAAGAATTTCATTTTCCTTTCTTAAAATTTGAACACAATGAGCGGAAGACCAATTTGTGAACGCTAATATGTATAAACATGATGAAAATGATTATGTTTAAGCCCTACATTCTTTTGTTGCGTATTTCAGTTTAGGATTCATACAAATAACAAAGTATTGTTAAAAGCTATGTCTGCAAGAATACAAAATATGTTCACCTCAAAAGAAAGATAAATAAGCTAACAATAGAAATGATAGAAAAGTTGTTTTTGTTTTAATTCAACAATGCTGCTAACAATTGAAAAGATATCTTCAATTGATATGATTAGATAGTGGTTGTGAGAATCAATTATTTTAAGTTCTTTATAAATGCCTATTGTTCAGTAATTATTGGCAGGCAATTTTATACTTCCAAACATATCAACATGTATGCGTGTTTGTTGCAGTCTATCTTGTCCATTGGGTTAATTCAGTCCTTACATATTGTAAGACTTTGGCTGAAAATGGAGGATACCCAAAAATCCAGTTTGTTGCAACACACAAAGATAAAGTAAAAGTAAGTACTCACATAAATTCAAGAACTGTGTAACTCTAATACTTTGCCATGTCTGACAGAGTTCAATTAACTTTTGCGTTAACAACTCATCTGTCAGTTTTCTTTAAAACTCTTTAAAACATTTGAAATAAGTTGAATTTATGAACATACCATAATGAAATTGTAAGCGGTATTCTGATCAGCTGTCTGATATATAAGATGGTACATATTTTGTATATATACTTTCACAATTTAGTCTAGATTATGGGATTTTCACAGTAAGAACGTTTGAAGATTTTTTCCCACATTTTCCTACCTTAGAAATGAGTGATTGATTTTCAAAATAAAATTATAAATGATGGAACAGATTTTTGCTATCAGCCCCTGTTGTGTTAACATACAATGTAGATCCTTGAAACCATGTAGAATGTATGGTAGCTATGTACCTACCATGTAGGTTTTTTGCAAACTATTTCTAATTGTTCTACACTTAATCATTCGTCTTAATGTTTGTTAAAATTGTTGAAAGTTCAGATCTCTGAAACTACACAAGAACATTAGCCTGTACGTTTTGCAGGACATTCTGTATAAAAAAGGGTGCATCTGAAATTTGATCCATCAATTATCATTGCTGCTGTTGCATTAACTATTAAATGGGAATTGAAGGCATTTTTTAGGGCTTATCCCTGTTAATTCAACAACGCTAGTAAGTAACCATATGACAGTTTAAATGGTCAATTGTTGTCTCTTATAGAATTCTCTGAACAATTAAACAACCCATTTTGGACCTTTTGCCATTAACATTTCCTTTTTAAGCAAATGGAAAAAGTTTTTGCAAGTATATAATTGTATTTTATATCTTAGGGTACATTGAAATTAAATTTAATAAGAACATTTTAGATTACCCTGTACAGGGAAAAAATTAAACGGGATTATTTATATAACGTTTTAATATGTGTATATTTTAGGGTGATATTGAGGAACAGAGACGAATCTTAGAAGTCTCAATCGAAAAACTCTTCGAAAATCATGGAGGAAAACAACATCTTCAATACCAACCACTTATTTTTGTGGATGCAAGAAACAAAGAGGACAAAGAATTAAACACATTGAAGAAGCAGTTGGTGGAAGTTGCATTGGACCATCCTTGTTGTGGAGAATTAATGCCAACCAAGTTTGTACCCCTTGAACTTCAATTAGCCAAAAAGGTAGACGAAAAAAAGAAAATAGTATCCCTTGTTGAACTCAATGAGCTTAACCAGCAGAATGAAAAACATGCATTAAACCCTGATCAGTTACAAAAATTCCTGAAGGTTAACCATGCCCTTGGAAAACTGGTCTACTTCGATGAAGCTGTCTTGAGAAATAACGTTATCATAGATCCAGTGTTTTTGGTAGACGTGCTACGATCCATCGTTACTGATGAACAATTTTGGCCAGAACATCTCATTGAGGTACTAGGAGACCTGAAAGAAAGTGGAAAATTGCTGAAAAAGGATTTACACGAAATATGGAAACAAGACTGTTTCAGGGAGATATTAGAGAATAAAGAATATATGGTAGAAATGTTAGTACATTTGGACATCATTTGCCGACAAAAAGACGATGAATATGAATCAGAATTGTTCTTAGTTCCATGCATGATAAGCACCAAAAGAGAAGACAGCCAACACATCAATTTTGACAGAAGCATACATCTGGCTTATAGGTTTAAGGAGGAAGTTGTGCCACCTGCTATCCTTTACCGATTTATCGCGACTTTCATATCAATGTGGAAGCTTCGAGTCAGCACTAAATCTAGTCGTCTGATGATCTTTACAGACAGTGCTGATGTTACAATTGACAATGAACACGATATGAGAATTGACATTCAGGGAAACAGAATTATCGTTTCTCTCTCTCACAAAGAAAACCAAATCTCTATTGTACCAACAATAGCATCAACAGCTCAGGAATGCCTCACACATGCCATTACAAACATTTCCAATTTCTATTTCTCAGTTTCAGTTGATTCTAATTGTACTAGAAATTTGCCTTTTACCATTCAAATTGGTATAGTTTGTGGGTCAGATCTTTGCTTTTTTGACCACCTGTTGAGATCTAAGGAGGAATGGACATGCCCCGATCACAATAAAGTACATAAGACTAATATTGTGTCCAGGTGGTTTGCAGACAAGGTATCTATCTTTTATAGATGTTTATAACGTTATGCCTTTGAATGAAGAGTCAATTCACTTTTGAAGGTTTGAACGGTCATTTTGACCTTATAATCATAAAAGTTAGAGCAATTATTCAGATGTGTTTAGTGTTTCGATTTTTCCGATTTATTCTTGCAGTATATTGAGTACTGCTGAGATAATTCCATTGCAGTTAATCTATATAGTACCGTTTAAGAGCGTTTTATACAATTCAGAATAATGTTGGTGTGTAAAGGAAGATAAAAACTTCTTATCAATCTGAACATAGACTAAACAGATCTTAATTAATTACAAGTCAATCGTCAAAACATTACTGAATTTACCGTTGTTTATAAGTACACGAAGTATGAACATTGACTGGATTATACAAATGAGTTGATAAAGAAAAAAAAACTCTTTCTTAATTTCATGCGTCCGAAGTACTTTTCTTATTTGATCTTTACCAGAAACGCTCAATGTTAAATGTTTGAAAGTCGAGAATGTATAAGAACCGGGACAATTTTGAAAAAAATGCAAAAAAAAGGCTTAATCACCATTTAGGTTCTATGCACCCAAAATCAAATAAAAACAAGAAAAAAAAGTCAAAATGCAAATCTAAGAACACTCGCCGTTACTGGTTGGTATAAAAACAAAAACCACTGAAACATCAATACGTGCAGCTCCGTCAAATAAGAGTTAAGACATCATAATTTCATAAAAAAAACTTCAGTTTATCTTATCTTACAGTCACATACGGAGGGTGACAGATGCCTAGAAGATTGTCCAGGTAAGAAATATCTTAATCTTACTAACATTATATTTCAAAGATTTGTGTGTTCATTTATAAACATAAAAGACAATTTTGAAGTGAGACCAATGAGAAAAAAAAATCAATATGAATAAAACATGTAAAAGGCAAATCAGATATTTTGTATATAAACATATAAACATATACCCTTTGATAAGGTTGAAGTCCAATCAGATGTTTCATGCACATAAGCGAAACAGTAACGTATCAAAAGATGCTTATCTATAGGTGTAATACCACCAAACCATAGTACGTCATATTCGGTGTCATAAGAAAAATTATTTCTGGGTCATAAAAATATATCTTGGGTATTTCATGGAACTATCTTTTTTTAGTTGCGGTTTCTATAAAAAAAAACTTGAGGTTAAATGCTTACTAGAGCTTGTACACATGTATAAAAGAGGTGAACATTTGATTGCCTATTACTTCCATTGCTGGTTATTTTCTTATATCCAATTAAATTTTATGTGAATTTTTTGTCTATAGTACTGGGCAGGATAAAAATTTACTCAAGTCAAGTATTTCTTAATTTGAAACAAATAAAATTTCTGCACATTTCTTTGGAAAATGCAAATTTATCAAAAACTAATAGGGGACAATCAATGGTGGTATTACACCTATAAGGTTAAATACAAATCTTATTTTGGATGTACATTTTAATATATGATAGTGATCAATCAACACACACCAATCAATAGGGTTAAATACAAATCAGATATTAGACTTGTATTAATAAAATCATCGAAAATACCAGACTTATAATTTTAACACAAGACACCTTTAATATTCAGAAGACTCGTCAGTGATACTTGAACAAAAATTATTATGATAAATAACAATTACACCATGTACATATTGCATACATATACATGAAATTTATCTATCCACGCAAGCCAATCGATCTACGTACATAAATGACATTTATGTATCTACGCATGCCAATTGATTGATGTACATAAATGACATTTATGTATCTACGCATGCCAATTGATTGATGTACATAAATGACATAAAAATATCAACACATGCCAACCTATAGAATCAAAGCCAAATCAATCATTAGATTTACATAATTGAACGTCCAGTAACCTATCAGTTGACAAATTGCTAAGTGTATTTTTGAAATACTTAGTATTGACCATTGTTGGTTCGTATTGTTAGATTCTGTCTCCCTTATCACATAAGCAACACGACGGGTGCCGCATGTGGAGCAGGATCTGCTTACCCTTCCGGAGCACCTGAGATCACCCCTAGTTTTTGGTGGGTTTCGTGTTGTTTATTCTTTAGTTTTCTATGTTGTGTCATGTGTACTATTGTTTTTCTGTTTGTCTTTTTCATTTTTAGCCATGGCGTTGTCAGTTTGTTTTAGATGTATGAGTTTGACTGTCCCTTTGGTATCTTTCGTCCCTCTTTTATCGCTGCTCAGTATTATTTTTGAGCTATTCATTACAGTTAAACTGGAAAGTCCATGATTTCTTATCTACTGTTATAGCTTAAGCAGACATTAAAAAAAATGGTACGAACTTGAGTTTTAATATATTACAGGTCTAGATATGGCATGGTTAGACAGCAATCCAGATGATAGACACTTGGGACGCTTAGCAGCTGAAATGACAATGGATGAAATACGAAAAATATATATGCACCTAAAGGAAAAGAAACCTGCTAGGTCATGGGAAATTATTAACGAGTCAAAAAACAAAGAGTCTTTTGATATCAAAATCAAAGCTTTACATGATTGGAAGAAGAACACACTGTATGCTTCATTCAAACAGATTCAGCAAAGTATGAAAGAGGAAGATATTGACATCCACATATTATGTCAGGTACACATGTAATGATAAACATATAATATTACACCTTCTGTACCCAAGTACCAAGTACATATTTCTCACGAGATTTCACAGATGTTTTTAAATGGTTTATCCAAATTATAAATCACGATTTTTTTAACTTGTCATTCCAGTAAAATATGTAAAAAACTTTGTTTTGCCAAAAAATGACAAGTAATGAGATTTAAACATTTATATATTTTCATTTAAAAGCAAAAATTATCTGCAAATTTTCAAAATCAACAAATATTAAAACATAAATTCGATTATTTATTTAATTTCTGCCATTAAAACATTGATTGCTTCATTATTTCATTATTATGTCAAAAAAACAAAACATGGAAAGGTAAACATACGGTATTAAACAATAAGTGTCCAAATCATTTATAGGAGGGATAATACAGTAAAACAAAGTTTCAAAAATGTGTTTAAAAAATAATCTAATGCATACATGTATAACTTCAGATTTCAAGAGAAGTTCAAAAAGACTTGGGTAAGTGGTAATTTGAAATAGTTTAAACTGAAAATTGCACTTTTGTAAGCATTTGTTTCTGGATTTAGCCTTTTTAGGATTGATCAATCGTTAAACAGTACTTGAATACAAAAAAAAGCTGTTTCACAACAACAAAAGAGGGACGAAAGATACCAGAGTGACAGTCAAACTCATAAATAGAAAAATAAACTGACTATGCCATGGATAAAAATAAAAAGACAAACAGACAAATAATAGTACACAAGAAACAACAAAGAATATTAAAGACTAAGCTACACGAACCCCGCCAAAAATTCGGAATGATCTCAGGTGCTCCGGAAGGGTAAGATAACATTTGCGATTGAAAATAATAAATATGCCTGTTCATTTTTACATTTAGACCAACCAAAGGAGAAGTTGTTCATAAGACCATCCGGTTCAAATCTACAGCAACTGTCTGATCATATTGGTTATCAAACATATCAACTTGGAATCGAACTTGGGCTAAAAGTTGTTGAGATGCAACAGATTGAAAGAAACCATGTTACAAATCTTCGTAGCCAAACTGAGGAGGTCCTGAAGAAATGGAGGAGACTTCCAGAAGCTACATATGAAGTTTTAGTCAAAGCTCTCCATCGCCTTGAATTATCTAGTATTTTACCATACATAACATATGAAGAAGGATTAGCGGAACAAGTGGAAGGTACGTATAGTTTAAATATGAATCCATTAGTCTGATATCACTTTTTTACATGAACTATATACTATTATTACATTTAAGATCTGTCTGTTCACGTAAACTTACATTACTTTCAATAGAGTACCACTAAAAATATACTGTCACGTGAGATACTGGTCACAATCATATTAGTAGTCTCTAGTATTTCTTTACCGCCATTATTTATAACAAACCTTTCTTAAATTTACCAATTAGTGTTATAGCTAACTGTGGAACCCTCTTTAAATAAGGAAATGTTATCATTATTAGTATGTTTAATGATAAATTTGGAAATTGTGCTTAAAAGAAGGTTCCAACTCCATAAAAGAAATTTGATTTTATTTAAACCTACAGTTAGGTGCAGACCAAGCATAGCATGTAAATGACTGGAACGGCGATAATTCACATGCACTTTGTGTGAACGCTTCTGCTATAAAGTGAAAACAGCACGTGTTTTTTTTTTTTTTTTTTTTTTTTGTTGTTGTAAGTATACACATGTTTCAGTGGTTATCTGAATAATGATATCAGACGAAGGTGGAAAATAACAAAAATATAAATCATTTTAATTACAATAGTAATAACAATCTAATTAAATATAATTTATATTTTCCAAATACAGAGAGAATCATACAGGATATAGAAATCAGTCAAATTTTAGATTATATGATGTCACATTTAGTGATATCGTCCGATGATAGACGTCGCATTGAGCAGCATGCTGGACAAGATGATCAGAATAAAAACTTGCTTGAATTAGTGAATAAAAGGGGAGAGTTCACTTATAATGTGTTTGTTGATGCACTACGGATAAGTGGATACAAAGATTTAGCAGATGAATTGAAACGCGATTCACAGAAAGAGGGCTCAAGTGAAGCATTAGAACCTCAAAATAAAGGTATGAGCTGTATTTTTACATGGAATAAAATTGAGAAAGGAAATGGGGAATGTGTCAAAGCGACAACAACCCGACCATAGAGCAGACAACAGCCGAAGGCCACCAACGGGTCTTCAATGTAGCGAGAATTCCCGCACCCATAGGTGTCCTTCAGCTGGCCCCTCAAAATATGTATACTAGTACAGAATACACAAATAGTAGTCTTTGTATTCAATTGATGGTCTTGATACATTTCAAGTTAAAAAAAAGATCATATATTTGTTTGTAAAAGTGAAAGTACCGAAGGTACAATCAATCAAGAAGGTGATGGTACACTAGAGATAATCCATGGCGCAAAAAGAAAAAAAGAAAAATTGTTTTTTAAACATAACATATGAAAATAAACAATGAATTAACCCCAAAAAAATGGGGAAAGGGTAGTCTCATAAAGGTTGACCCTTACAATCATTGTGATATCATTGTTAATGTTAGGGTTTTGTATTCTTGGTCTGGATATATTTGTCCGTCGTTGATATAATTGCAATGTAAACCTGGATGACCTGTGTTTTGTATTAACTATCAGTCACTTAAATGATTTTTTTATTTCTACATTTTCGGTTAATGTTGGTCTTATTTTTATGCTAAGAATATCCCTCAAAAGTTTCTCCTCGGATTTTCCTAAATAATTTACTACTTCTGTGATATGATGGTCATGACATCCCGTAAAACTTTCGTTGTTTATTTTTATTATACATGTATCTAAAGTGATAATAAAAACTTCTTAACAATAAATTGTAGGATTGTCCGAGTGGACTGTTCCAGTGTATAGAGTTCGTCTACAGAAGAATTACTCAAATATCATTGACTGTATAAATCATGAGAAAATAGTAGATCATTTAATATCACGTGATATTTTGACAATAGCTGATAGTCAAATGATAAATGCCTGTCCAGCACAAATTCAAAAGAACAGAAAACTAATGGACATTCTGTTGCATGGGAGTGAAAAGGGATTTATTGAATTTCTAAAAACTTTACGAGAAGACTCTGTTACTACTGAACTGGCAGATGAAATAGAAAGCACATTGGTTACAAGCAGAGATATATCAATCATGTATGGTTGCTACAAATAAACTTGAAGACAGTAGGTTATACGTATACTCATCATGTATCTAAAATCTGAAGATTTTTCTACGTATACTAAGATATCATAAATAACCTGAGTATCAAATAATTTGCAAACAGAAATAACTATTGGTTTTGATATTTGGAGCTTCATATTACTTTTTGGTGAAGTAATTGTACAATAAATTATGAAACAGTTGATAAACAAAACTTTACGACAAAAGAGATGATTTCAGCTTTCCAATTGTGAACTTTCCATTTCTAAGTAGCAACATTCCAGCAGCACCTGCATACGGGGTATATATCTCCCAATTGATACGATATTCCCGTGCTTGCATTTCCTATCATGATTTTCTTGATAGAGGGTTACTGCTCACAAGGAAGCTATTAAACCAAGAGTTCCAAATGGTGAAGTTGAAATCATCCCTTCGTAAATTTTACGGACGCCATCACGAGTTGGTTGACCGTTATGGAATAACCGTTTCACAAATGATATCGGATATGTTCCTTACGTCGTAACTACAATATCCTTCCCTTTCATGAATGTGACCTACCGAATTAGACTATTTACCGGATTTGTAATCACATAAGCAACACGACGGGTGCCACATGTGGAGCAGGATCTGCTTACCCTTCCGGAACACCTGAGATCACCCATAGTTTTTGGTGGGGTTCGTGTTGTTTATTCTTTAGTTTTCTATGTTGTGTCATGTGTACTATTGTTTTTCTGTTTGTCTTTTTCATTTTTAGCCATGGCGTTGTCAGTTTGTTTAAGATTTATGAGTTTGACTGTCCCTTTGATATCTTTCGTCCCTCTTTTGATAAGGGATTTTCATTTTTTTTTTCTCAATTTCTGTGATAAAATAGTGTCTGTTTATTTCAGAGACAACATAAAATGCCTGAGATGGGATTCAAGACATTTGGCTAATATCAAACGTGTAATCTCGTTTTCAATATCAACAGGTTTCCCGTAACATCTCGTGCTCTGAAACAACATAAAAAAGAAGAAAATGTTTGGCAGAAGATGTAAAAAACAACCAAATCATTCTTACTTGAGTTTATGTAAATTTATATATTAACAACTCAATATCTTATGTTTCTTCTGAGATTATATGTTTAAGGGAGTTCGCTTCTTAGTTTCAAAGTAATTAACTTTTCAAAACACTAGCATATATTGATAGGGTTTTGATAAAGGAATCAAAGAGCAAAAAAAATATATAGATCACCGTGCTTGTTTTCGAGATATGAGCCATTTGGTGGGAAAATCTTCTCTTTTGACTTTTTCATTGCTTTATCATTGACAAGTTTAAGTCCACAAAAACTATTAAAAAATAATCAAAATTTTATAAGACTTTAACATACAGCTTATCATTATACATGTATAAGAATTATAAAAAGAAAAATGGGGGCCACCGGGCAAAATTTGTTAAGGCATTCAAATTGATAAAACTAGAGGATTCCGAAAATCTTACCAAAATTCCAAAACATGACCAGCGAGCTTCCTTAAGTTTTTTAACTGATAAATTTATGTAAATATTTGTCTATATGTTAATATAGTTGTTTTGTTCAGTTATAAGAGTAACAAATTACTACTGTTTGATTTGAATTGTATTTATCTTAGTTATATTATATGTTATCATTTTTTTTTTCATAGATAATTTGATACTTATCTAAGTTAGTAAGTTATTCAGTACTTAGTTAACAGTATGTGAAATGTTGTAATTTTTCTAAGTTTAGATATGTAAAATAGCATTATGATAATATATTCAATTATGCAGATTTAATGGAAAACGTTAGCAGTATGCATGACAGCTAAAAGCAACAACACGTGAACTGGACTATCATTTTATATTGTTTTAGATTTGTTGTTTGCGTTGCTTGGATGGATAATTATGTTTCATACCAAAAAAGAAACGAATTGTTAAACTTTTTTCTATATTGCTTCAGGATAGTTGCCATGTTTGAATGAATAGGCATGCTACCTAAAGAAACAACAAATTTATTTGACTAAATAATTTTTATATTGATTACAAGGTTTGTTACCTGCCCTGTGTGAATGAATATGTATGATATCATGAAGAAACAATAAATTCATAGACTTAATTTTCATATTGATTGCAGTGTTTGTTGCCTGCGCGGTGTGAATGTATTTGTACGATACCTAATGAAACAACAAATTCATTTGACTTAATTTATATATCCATTACAGGGTCTGTTGCCTGCGCTGTGTGGATGCATATGTAAGATACCTAAAGAAACTAACAAATCATTTGATTTAATATGTATATCAATTACAGGGTGTGTTACCTGCGCTGTGTGGATGCATATGTTAGATACCTAAAAAAACAACAAATCCAATTGACTTAATTCTTATCTTGATTTCAGGGTTTGTTACCTGCGCTGTGTCGATGCACATGTATGATACCTAAATGAACAACAAATTCGTTTGACTTAAATTTTATATTTATTGCAGAACCTGTTGCCTGTCCTTTGTGGATGTTTAATTATAATACTTAAACAAATATCAAATTTGTTTGACTTATTATTGATAACAGGGTATTGTGTCTACATTGTGTGATACCTAAACAGTGTCTGTAAAGTGCGGATCCTAAAATACCATTTTCACTGTATATGCCATGCATTTCTGATGTAGAATGGTAAATAAACAGACGAAAAAATTATGATTTTTGAAGAAAATGAAGAAAATTGTTCACATGTCTTATATTTAGTAATGAATAATACACGTTATACAAAGTAAGAGATCCAAACGGGTTTTTATCGCGCCAAGAGCCATCCAAACGTGAAAAATATATACCGAAATAGGTGAATATTTAGGACGTTTTACGAACAAATCGTGCAGGTGATTAAAAACTAGCAGGAAAGATGTAGTTGCAAAAAAATGTTCATTACAACACAATTATTAATGTTGTATAACGTAGAATAGCTTTTGTTATTCAGTTTGCCCATATTGTATTGAATTCCAATATGATGCTATCTTTTTGCGAGTCATGTTCGCTGTTGAATACTGATACTTTACTTTCATTTTCACTGTTGAGCGATTCACTAGTATTGTATATGCGGTGCATTTTCACTGTATGAATTTTATTAATTTTTATGCATTACATTCCAAATTCAGCCGACTTGCTCAAACAATAATTAAAGTAAGAAAAGGATTTGATAGTGCAGACTTTGAGATGAAAAGTTTGATTTAACACTCCAATAAATTCAATAGAATTAATGTTTATTTCAAATAAAACACATCGTTGTTATTATATAACAATATGTCGATCATTTCAGAGTTGAAAGTGTTTTTAGATTAATGCAAAATATTTTCAAATGCATGCCAATTTGATAAAATTCATGTGTCTGCAGTAGTCATTATACGCATATGCAAACAAATTTTATCATTGGATTTTGAGTATGGGTCTATTTACCAATCAGAAGAAGCATGTCATAGAAATTTTTATAATTCATCAGAATCTTTATTTAAAGTGTAGTTATATTTATCCAATGCATTGAAACTCCATCACTAAATACGTACATCTCTCATGTCTATCGAAATAGAATGGGATAAAAAGGGATAAAAACAACAATACTTTCAAATATTTTTTTTAAATCACTTCTTGACCAATTTCAATGAGGTTTTGAAGTAAGATTTTTGATTTGGGGTCCGGTTTTAAATTGGCCCAAAGGGTCCAGAATAAAATTTGAGGTTCTTTGGTAGGCTGAATCCATACATGATTGTGTTTATTATTAAAAATTTTTAATTTTTGGCCCATTTAACAAGTTTGTGGGGACCAAACTGTCAAGAAATAAATTCTTTTGAATTTTTAACAACAGTTGAATATTTGGGGTACTTTGGAATGCTGAATCTTACCGGGTTTTTAAATTTGGAATTTTGGTTTTTTGGGCCAAGTTATCGAAATGGTCCACATTGAGACCCAAAGGGTCCGAAATTCAACATTTTTTTATTTCATCATAAATGAAGTCTAGCTTGAATGTTGTGTACATACTTACCCCAAACTGTTCAGGGATCGACCTCTGCGGTAGTATCAAGGGTGCTCTACAACACGTGCATCATGTTCCAATGCAACTTTATCAGTATACGTTTTTGACAGATAAAGTTTGCCCTAGACAACTTGACTTACATTTCAAGCTTTAATGACGTTGGATAATTATACGTAACATTGTCGTTTCATTTTATACAGTAAAGAACATGCAAGCAACAATCGAGCTAAAAACTATCTTTCCTTCAGAATATGGGTGTTGAAGCATTTGGGGGCTCAACAATAGGGGAGGCAAGTGAAGATGAATCACAGAAAAAAGAACTAAAGTTAAGGAGGGGTCTTCATACCAATGCACGTATTGTCCTTTCTAGACAAAATGAGTAGCTAGTTTTCCCAGGCATAAGAAGATCCACACTAATGGGTTAAACAAACGTGACCAGTGTGAATTAAAATTTTAAGACTTCTCAATAAGCATAACAACTGATAGCATGGAGAAAGCCTGATTTGTATTCATTGTTCCAAACACTTCAAAAGCAGAACTGGGCAGTGGCGGATCCAGAACTTTTTGTAAGGCGGGCCCGATGGCTGACCTAAAAGGGGGGGGGGCTCAAGTCATGCTTAGGTGATTCCCTATATAATCAATCAAATTTTTCCAAGGCCCCCCCTGGATACGCCTATGCTGGCATAGCTTACCATATGAAGAAAGCAACAGGAACTTTTAATCACATCTGCTCGTTTTATAGTAAAACATTAAAAATGCTTCGCTGACCGCAGAGATCGAACCCTGAACAGTTGGGGCAAATTTGGACATAATATTAAAGCTTGATACTATCAAATTTATGACGTTATATAGGTTTCTGATACACGATAAATGTGGTCGAAGATCTTAAATCGTATGCGCAATACTGTGCAACTGAAGGTTTCTTCCCGCCCATAACATTTTGTTTTCCTTTTAGGATAAATAACCATCAAACCAAATCCCAGTCTTTCCTTTCTTGTAATGAACCTTGTAGTACAATTTTAGAGAGGTCCATACACTTGAACACAAGATATTGTCTGGAAACTAGAAAAATGTTTGTTTTGCCATTTCTTTTGCCCATAATTTCTGCATGTGTGGGGCAATTATCCCCGAACCAAATCCCAGTCTTCCCTTTGTGATAATGCGAAAAAGATCGAAAAAACGTACACACAAGTAATTATCCGGAAACTACAAACATGATTGTTTTTTGTCCCTTTTTGTTCCTTCATTCCAAAACTGTTAGTACCATAACCCCAAAATGAATCCTAACATTCTACTTGTGGTATTGAACACTGTGGTACAATTTCAGAACAATCAAAATTCTTATACACAAGTAATTATCCTGAAACTAAAAACATGCTTCTTTTATGCCCCTTTTTCGTAAACGGTTGGAACCATCATCCGCAACATTATCCCAACCTTCCTTTTGTGGTATTGAACCTTCTTTAAAATTCATATAGATCCATTCACTTAAGTTAAAGTTGTCCGGAAACCAAATGGCTCTTCGGACGACGCAGATGATAACGACATCATAGCAATATACGAACCGGAAAACCTTGCGGGGAAACATTTCAGTTTACAGTTCACACATGTCAATACTGTGGGAAACGTATAAATGGCCAGCCAGTTTCTATACACATATACAAGTTATAAATAGATATAAATATTAAAGTAATCAAATAAGTTTTTCATTTGTTGCAAGTCTAATTATTACATTAATCTACAATAAAAATTCATCGTATTTTCGAAAATTCTACATCAGAAATGAATGACATACAGTGATAATTCATCGTATCTATAGTGAAAATGGATCGCTTTTAATAACTGATATTCTATGTTATGTTGCTTTTATACAACATATTTGAACTTTAATACTGTTATTTTACATTAAAAAGACACATCATAATGAAAATTTGTTAAAATTTAGTTTCAAATTATTTTGGTATTTTCAAAACGTAAACAAATAAAGTTTTCCCATGATCCTTTATTCTACAATGAACATACTCGCATACAACAGTGAAAATGAACTGACTGGATTCGCACTTTATATACACTGCCTAAAGAAACAACAAATCATTGGACTAACATTTTATATTGATTGCAGAGTTTGTTGTCTGTGCTGTGTGACTGTAAAATACTTAAAGAAATATCAAATTCATTTTACTTATACTGAACAGGGTGTTTCGTCTACGTTTTTATGTTGCATTTGTATGATACCTAAAGAAACAACAAATTCATTTGACTCCAGTCAGGGTGTGCTGTCTGCACTGTGTTGATGCAATCTCTGTTCATACGTTGTATGCCTTTGTATATGACAGTGATAGATGTTCTTGATGTGGTAGAAATGTCTATCATTTACTATTTTACCGTTGACATGTTTAATACTGTCACATTCTGTATAATTATGTCTGTAGCAAGTCAGAAGACTCTAAATCAGTGGTTGTCAATTTTGCTGTATAACATTTTTTTTCCGTTTTGTACATACATCTTTCCGGTGATTTTGTAGTTAAGTAAGAATTATTTAGATTTATGATGGAAGCCTTGTTTATGTTACTTATTGTTGAAGGATGTAAGTTGTCATATACATTGTAGTTAAGTAAGACTTATTTAGATTTATGATGGAAGCCTTGTTTATGTTACTTATTGTTGAAGGATGTAAGTTGTCATATACATTGTTGTTAAGTAAGAATTATTTAGATTTATGATGGAAGCCTTGTTTATGTTACTTATTGTTGAAGGATGTAAGTTGTCATATACATTGTAGTTAAGTAAGACTTATTTAGATTTATGATGGAAGCCTTGTTTATGTAACTTATTGTTGAAGGATGTAAGATTTCATATACATTGTAGTTTTTACGTCATTTGGTTTGTGTTGCAGAGCTGTCTTAGTGATATTCTTACCATATGTTCTTACTTTTATATTAAAATTCAATAAAATTAATAAAAGAAACAAAAGTTTATAATGCATGTAACTGTGAACATAAGAAATATAGTTCATATAGTGTGGCGGAAGGTAGTACAAAAAGGAGGAGAAAGTCAATAAAAGGAAGGAATTTAATTTTCATACAATAGCTGTTAATTTAATTTGACTGCATCTCATATTTCTCATACAAAAATAACAAGTAATGTTTTCATATAGTTCCTGTTTTCCTTCTGTTATAAAACTGTTTATTTACTTTAGTCATCTCATTTCAAAAGGATCTGGAGATTGATCATTTAAACACCCTCTGTGAATGATCATGATTTTAAACATGTTGGATTTAAAGCATGGCAACACTGTGGGCAAGCATTTCACATTATATCATAAAACGTCTTTGCCAACTTCAACAAAATTTGGCAGAAATATTGTTATTGAACTGTTCTCTAGATGCGATTGCCAAATCATAGATGAAGAACGCAACCACCAGAGGCATATTTAAGTTCTAATTGATAAATTGAAAATTATAATAGATGAAGATGAAGATTTTGACCATCAGATGCATTCAGTTATTATAATAGATGATACAGTTTTAATACGTCTTGATGCAGAACCCGACTACAAAAGACAATTTTTAATTCGATTAGATGATGACTACGAGAGGCAATCTTTTATTCTAAGTTTTGGGGAATTTTGGGAATTCGGCTACCAATAGCAATGTTTGATATTAGTGCCCCCCCCCCCCCCTCCACGAAAAAGATCCTTTGTAAATAGGGTTATCAAAGCTTGATTAAGCGAAAATCATGTTCTGCTATTTTATTCTTTTAATTTTACCGGAATATTGATTTATATTGTATTTATATACCATATATAAACTATGCAGGCTCATTCGGGTATCCTTTTCTAATTTTGATACGAGTGCACATGCTTTTTTCATAGGAATTATAGATAACTACCATTGTAAAGAAGTATTTTCTAAGTTGCGTTATAGTGACTTTTTGTAATATTTTATTCTACATTATGGTTTTTTTTTATCAGATATAAATTATCTTGTTCATTATTTTTGTCTACCATTTGTATTATAATGAATTTTGTGTGTATATATATAGTCTAAAGTATTCTTTTTATCGTATATGAATTACAAGTGTTCCTACCATTTGTGTTATAATGAATTTTGTATTTATATAATCTATAGTATTATTATCATTTTTATCATCTATAACAAGTGTTCCCGCCAGTTGTGTAATAATTAATTGTGTATGTAAATATTAAGGTTCATTTTGTTGTGTATTTGTTTAACACATTAACCTCATGAAGACAAAATAAAATGAAATATTTGATGGTATTGTTTTTTTCTTTTTTCTTTTCCGTATTTTACATGTTTAACTGATTTCTGCACTTATTTTAGTTAATATTAGTAAATGCAGTATACGGATAGAGTTGTTCCGACATCAATAACTTTTTGAATCTAGCATGGAGTTTTACAAAACTAAACATATTCGGATGTGTCTACATTTTGTGTTGCAAATGTCTGGTTATTAATGTATTTCAGTTGTTTCCTGTAATTAGTTAATATTTCAGTTCTATCATGTACAGCTTTTGTTTATTAATTTTATAAATTTACTGTTTGCAAAAGTATAAATTGTTCTAAATGATAAGCATGTTCTGGTAACTAATAGAAAACCCTGGTCGTTTTTGGCACATCTTTTTTGATCTTTGTGTCCTCGATGCTGTTCGACTTTGTGCTTGTTTCGGCTTTCAAACCTTTGTATCTGGGCATCACTAGTAGATCTTGTGTGGATAAAATGCACTTCTGGCGTATTAAAATTTTCAACTTGTTGCCTTTTGTTGACTGTTGTTCGTGTGTTTCTTTCTCAATTGTATTCTCCAATTTATTTATATTGTAGTCCTGTGGTGTTGAGTTGTCATCGTAATGTTATATTTCACATGACTTTAAAAGGGGAGGTTTGGCATGCCACAAAACCAGGTTCAACCCGCCATTTTTTTCTTTAAAAATGTCCTGTACCAAGTCAGGAATATGGCCATTGTTATATTATAGTTCGTTTCCGTGTGTGTTACATTTTAACGTTGCGTCGTTTGTTTTCTCTTATTTTTTAGTGTAAATTCACATTGCGATAAGGCGTGTCACGGTACTTGTCTATCCCAGAGTCATGTATTTAGTTTTGATGTTATATTTGTTATTCTCGTGGGATTTTGTCTGTTGCTTGGTCCGTTTCTGTGTGTGTTACATTGTAGTGTTGTTTCGTTGTTCTCCTCTTATATTTAATGCGTTTCCCTCAGTTTTAGTTTGTTACCCCGATTTTGTTTTTTGTCCATGGATTTATGAGTTTGAACAGCGGTATACTACTGTTGCCTTTATTTAGACTATTCCTTTTCCAATAAAAAAAATAAATATTCAAAGCAAAAATTTGGATAAATTTTAAGTTTTTTACTATTCCATATCTTTTTGGTTAGTGTATATACAAAGCAAAACAAAAACAAATTGTCGCCTTTAAACGAAACTAACAAAAACATGACCTCACTGCAAGTTTTAAGATGGCCTCTAGCACCGGTTTGAGCCGAATTCTTCGCAATCTGACGATCACGCCTCAACTGTGAATTGAAGAACACAACCATGGAATATTGCAATTATATAAACCTTGCTAAAATCAAACATGTTCTGTCCTAATAAAGCCTGACAAGCACACTGAAGATATCTGAAAACGGAACCGTTTAGGCAACCTCGGTCGACATCGAGATAAATGTTATATAATTTGATGAGATGTATCCATAGGGTAAACAATAAGGGTATATACTCTGTAAGATGTTACACTATCAACGAGAGCCTGGTAAAAAAAAAAAACAACAGTAGAAAGTAGTACTATTACATATAAAAAAACAAATTAGTTCATACGCATAGGCGTAAATATCAAACTATGTAGAATATATTTTGGTAATTTTGGTATCAAAAGAAAGATAAAAAAAAACTGATGACCCTTGCTTCAGGTTAAAGTTTTGGTCAAGGTAGATTTTGATGAAGCTGAAGTCCAATCAACTTGAAACTAAGTACATATGTTCCTTATGATATGATCTTTCTAATTTTAAAAACAAATAAAACTGTTGACCCCAATTTCACGGTCCACTGAACATAGAAAATGAAAGTGCGAGTTTCAGATTAAATTTTTTTGTCAAGGTAGTTTTTGATGAAGTTGAAGTCCAATCAACTTGAAACTTAGTACACATGTTTCCCATGATATGATCTTTCTAATTTTAATACCTATCTATATTTTGTACCCATTTTCACGGTCCATTGAACATGGAAAATGATAGTGCGGGTGGGGCATCCGTGTACTTTGGACACATTCTTGTTACTGACAGTTTTAAATAATACAAAAATGTATGAATTAGTTCTTTAATTGAGGGCATACAAAGGCTGTTATTCAGATATCAAATACCTGTATTTGTGTTTCCAAAGTGCCGGAAACCAGTCATTGACTCCTCCCGACGAAATTATAACAGATGTAGCCCGTCTTACTTAACACTTGTATTATTTTAGATAACTTCGCAGACATTAAAACACTGTTGAAAAATAAAAACAACACGTTTGATAATTTCATGCGACCGAAGCACTTTGCCGGATTTACCTTCATCAGGAACGCTCAAAGAAAACAATTTGAAATCCGACGATGTATAAGTACCGACACCGTTGATAAAAATGCCTAAAATAAAAAACCAAATTCATCTAAAGTCAACTTTGTCTAAGGGAGTTGTAACCTTAGTTTCTTAATAATTTCAAAATTTATAAACAGACAATTTTAGATAGTACGTAAAGAGCAAATATCTATTTATACTCAACACATGTTTCGTTAAATTTAAGACTGGATATCAATTTGTTAGACATCAATATTCATAAAATTTGATAACGATTCATTATGGTTAGGAGAGAAAATACTGTTTTCTTTTGCATTTAACGTACATATATGTCTGGAATTAAATGTATATGTCAAAATTTTGCTTAAACCTTCATGGAATGTTATTACACTTAGAAACATTTATCCTCAGAATCAAGAAATGGCATCAGATGAACAAGTTTGATTTGTTTATAAATAAACTCATCATAGATACCAGGACTAAATTTAGTATATAAGCCAGACGCGCGTTTTGTCTACAGAAGACTCATCCGTGACGCTCGAATCCAAAAAAGTTAAAAAGGCCAAATAAATTACGAAGTTGAAGAGCATTGAGGACTAAAATTCCTAAAAGTTTTGCCAAATACAGCTAAGGTAATTTTTGTAGTTAACTGATATATGAACTTTGACACTTTCCCCATTTCTATTCTCAATTTTATTGTTCTTATGTTGTGCTGTTTGGCCGCTGACTATATATAAGGTAAGAAGGGTTGAGTGTTCATACAAATATTATAGTACATAGCTAGTATATTTTTTTTCAGTGGTTGTAATTTGTTGAAAGCTATCTTATTTGTGTTTTATCATTGTTTTGTTGTTTAGCAGGTGGTTTGTAATTTCAGTTTCTCATTTTGACATATCAATCTTTATAGCTGCTTACTTAACGATGTAGGTCTGCTTATATTTGTTAGCTGAACATACAGCTACATAAATCCATTTGGAAATTTATTGATAATTGTATATTTGTTGTAACATTGGCAATTATACCAAGTTACCTCTTTTGTACGGTTCATTTTTTCGCTGTTAACAATACAGTTTTACCCTGACAGCAGTAATAACATTGTATAACATTATATAAATAACACATAGCTGAGAGGGTGATAGAGCAGATTGGTACATCGAGAAAAAAATTGTCAACCTCGGCGAAGCCAAGGTTGACAATGCTTTTTCGAGGGGTACCGATCTGCTCTATCACCCTCTCAGCTATGTATTATTTAATTTATTATACTGAATGTCCTATCATTATTGTCTTTTACAGATGCATTTTATTTAAAAGTATTTTCTATGGAGTCACGTACCAACGTTACGGGTACAAATGTATTAGAAAAAATCAACAGAAATGAAGTAAATAGACAATGAGAGCGCATTGACTTGACATTTATAAACGATATAAGGATTCGTCCCGAAAACAAAAATTTCAATTGTTGTTATTGTGTTATTGTTATTTATTTGATTTAAATTTTGGGGTGAAATCCCCCTTTTAAAAGGCCTCATATCTGGCGGAGACATGTACATCACAATGAATATGATGAAATGTATATCATCTGTTGAAACCAATCGATGGTGAACGAATGCGTTTAAGTAATGTATGGAATAAAATATCAACAATAAGTATAACGCATAATGAAAAAGGTTTTAAAGAAACAATATTAACAAGAGAAATATGTTTTTTCCAACAATTGTATTTGAGTTTGAGTCGTTCCACGCTTCGTTGTATAGTAAATTAGAACTTTAAGCATTGTCTTTAATAACTTGATGTGCATTCAATTCATTGTCGATTAAATTATCGATTTTTGATTGGTCTTGCCGAGAGGGTGAAATTCAAAAAAATTGTCACCCGCTCAGCAGTGTGATAGAGTAAATTAACACCCACGTATTAGCCAATCAAAATATGGCATTTTAACGTGAAGTATAACAAAATCATCCATCATCAAATGTTCATATATATAAATATTGTGCTTATATATATAAAAGAATGTTAGACTGAACAAACAATTTTGAAATACATACGTACATGTTTGCATATATATTTTATATTAAAAATATTATGTGTCGCTGGTAATGAACATCTTAGAACGAACTTGAGGAATTTGAATACGACAGCGGCAGCCTTAGCCTAAATTTTTTGTATAAATCTGTTTAAAGTTAAAAGGAAGAAGACTAGATTGCATCATGCCTTGTATATGGATGCTTTATATTGCAATATTTATGTATGTCTTATGTCCTTTTATCTTTGGCTCAGATTCATGGTTGATAGACTACTTACAAAATTGTCACGTCATGGGAAGCTCTCACTTGTGAGTGATATGATATTTTGTAAATGGGATCCTTGCTAGGCCTATACTCTCTCGGACTGGGGTCACCTGACCTCAGCATCATTTCTTTGATCATTGTTTTAGTTAGGTGTACGGGTCAATTCTTGGATACTACAAATAAATTATGAATTAATTGTAGGGAATGATAACAACCAACACTAGAGGCACTATTTAATTCATTTTAATGAAGAACTCGTTGATTGAAATTAAAAAAAAATTAAATAGGATAAAGAGTTAAGAGAGTTTGGCATCCACATCATTTGAACCCTGGCTACGCCACTGGCATTACTCGCTAATTAAATTTAGTTTTGGCAATTTTAACATGTCACCCACTCGAATTTGTTGTGGTAAATTTCGAATGTCACTGTGGTATCTTTTGGTTTTTTTTCTGTTTTATTGTACGCAGCTGTTGGTATTGTCTTTATAAAATTCAACCTACTATACTATTTATCAAATTAGTCACTTACAATACTGAAACGAGTTTTATCAGATTTGTGATTGGGAACAAACAAAATAAGGATACTAGTAAAAAGTAAAATCACAAAAATACTGAACTCCGAGTAAATTCAATCGGAAAGTCCCTAATCATGCTACTCAAATGGCAAAATCAAATGACAAAACACATCAAACGAATGGACAACCACTGTCATATTCCTGACTTGGTACTAGCATATTCAAATGTAGAAAATGGTGGATTGAACCTGGTTTTATAGCGCTAAAGTTATTATTTAACTCCGTTAGGACACAATGTAAACGATATTCTGATATTTTTACCCACAATGCAATATGCCGAGTTTTCCTGGTTTTCGCACTGCTGTCAAAGATGACATTCCTTGAAGAAATGAAAGAAATTTATCTCTCTAGCCAACACTATGGTTTGATTTCTGTGGTCTCCATATGTTGAAGTTGTTATGAGGTTGACGTCTGATTGATGTTAAATAACAATTATAACTTTTCTGACAAGGATCCGAGTGGTATAGTTGATATCATCCCTTCGTAAGTTTTACAGACGCCATCACGAGTTAGTTGACCGTTATGGAATATATATTCCACAGATGATAGCTGACATGTTCCAAATGTCGTTACAACAATTCCGTTCCCCTTTTCCCCGAGTGTGATTTACCGAACGAGACTCATTACTGGGTTTTATTTTCATGAAACACGATGGCTGTCACATGCAGAGCAGAATCTGTAAAACTTTCCGAAGCACCGGAGATCATCCCCAGTTTTTAATGGGGTTCGTATTGCTAAGTCTTTAGTTTTCTATTTTGTGTTTTGTGTTTACATTTTTCTCTTTTATCTCTCTTTTTCAAAAAATGATGAAGTAGCATTAATATCTAACAAAACATTCGATTATTAGTAAATGATTAAACGCAACATCTTGTCATGTTTGTTACAAGTGAAGATAAACATATGTTGATGACAATCTTAAGTTTACGTAACACGTGTTAAAACGTGGGTTTAATACAATACGTGTAGAGTCTTAACTATTGTTTTCTTAATCATGAAATACATATTTGTATTTGTTTTGTGCTTTCTCCTGGTCAATGATTTAGTCAAATCAGCTGATGAAGACGACGCGGGAAACGAGGATAACAATGTAATACCACCAAACAATGAAGACGCTGTTGAAGTGGATTCTGGTAAGTTTTGTTTAAGTTCTGACAAGTTACCAATGTGTTATAACAATAATGTATAACCACCAAACAATGAAGATGCTGTTGAAGTGGATTCGGTTTAGTCATGTTGAAGGTATAACAAGTTACCAATGTATAATAACTATAATGTAAAACTACAAAACAATGAAGATGCTGTTGACGTGAATTCTGGTAAGTCGTGTTTAAGGTCGGACATGTTACCGCTGCGAAATAACATTATGTAAAACCACCAAACAATGAATGCGTCATTGAAGTGGATTCCGTTAAGTTTTGAAAAAGTTGTGACAAGTAACCAATTGATGTGTAATATCAATAATGTAATACCACCAAACAATGAAGACGCTGTTGAAGTCATGTTTAAGGTCTGACAAGTTACCGCTGTGAAATATCAATAAATGTAATACCATCGAAATAACGAAGACGCTCTTGAAGTGGATTTGGACTATGCGGTATGAGCTTTGCTCATTGTTGAAGGTATGACGGTGACCTATAGTTGTTAATTTTCTGTGTCATTTTGGTCTCTTGTAGACAGCTGTTTCATTGGCAATCATACCACATCGTGTTTTTATATTCGGTAAGTCATGTTTAAGGTTTGACAAGTTACCAATGTGTAATAACTATAATGTAATACCACCAAATAATGAAGGCGCTGTTGAAGTGGATCCGTGTAAGTCATGTTGAAGGTATGACAAGTTACCAATGTGTAATAACTATATTGTAATACCACCAAATAATGAAGGCGCTTTTGAAGTGGACCCGTTAGCCTGGGGTCCTGGCTAATCTTGTCAGTATAGCCAGGCGTGTATCAATGTACTGCCTGTCAATGATTGGTTAATACTAATTTTGTCCTCAATGTTTGTTTTACATCTGTATCCAATCAATTCTTGTTTAACATCAATTAGTAAAAATTAGACTGTAATTATTTTTCTTTATGAATTGATGTATAGTGTTATCATATCTAATTAGTAGTATCATGATAATTAGTAGGCAGAAAAGGGTTAATTCTTATCAGCAATCGCGCCTGGTGAGAAAGTTAAAAGTTGAAGATTTCACATGTCCAAGGTGCCAATTGGATTCCAATTGTGCTGGTTTACATCAAACATCAAAATTTATGCAAATATTTATTCAGCCTCACTCTAGATTCAGAGTCAACTGGCACTGAATCGATCACATGGTATTTGTTCCCCACCTGGCCCTTACGACGCGCAGCTAGATTGGGCCGGATCCCAGGCTAGTGGACCCGTGTAAGTCATGTTTAAGGTCTGACAAGTTACCAATGTGTAATAACTATAATGTAAAACCACCAAACAATGAAGACGCTGTTGAAGTGGATTAAGTATTGAGGAAGTTCTGAAATGTTACAGCTATGAAATAACAATTATTCAATACCACCAAACACTAATGATGCCGTTGCATTTGTGAAATATAATCCGCTTTTGATATAATTGATAAAGCGGCTTATTCCTCAAACTTATTCCATAGT
Organism: Mytilus edulis; assembly: GCA_019925275.1. Taxonomy (NCBI): domain Eukaryota; kingdom Metazoa; phylum Mollusca; class Bivalvia; order Mytilida; family Mytilidae; genus Mytilus; species Mytilus edulis. The sequence goes on along the minus strand of CM034358.1, from coordinate 5,717,593 downwards.
AAGTACCTTAATAGTTATCCAGCTCCTTCTACATATAAACTTTCATCACAAAGTAAGGCCAGGGAGAAATAAACAAATAAGACGGTTGTATCTAGTGCAGTAAGGATGTTTTTAAATCGCAGTCTGATTCAATTAAAGAGAATAGTTCAGACATGGATTATTATAAAACTTTGACAGATACTTCTCAGTGACCAAAAATAGCATCCGATGAAAATTGTTCGATTCTTTATTTTATTTGTTTAAGTAAACTCATAAATGGCTTTTATTTTTTGCAGTCAACAACACACCAGCAGCAACAAAGTAGAGGCCGTTTTCCAAAAAGCTTGCATACTTTATAGAATTCATTGTTTACATTTTTTTTGACTACATACTATGTCGTTATTGAAATTTCTGAATTGTTTTAGGAGTTTCCTGACGTGTTTTGTTAATTAATTTTGATGACATATTTTATAATTTTTTTGGTAAGAAAACTGACATCACAGATCTTTTGATGAAGTACTCCTCTGTTGTAGCTTTAGTGGTAAGAGAAGGAGATGTATGTCCTGATTCTAAATGCCCTAAAAGTGATAGATTTGATTGCGCGCTCAACATGTGTGATTTCAAAGCAACCCAATATTACAAAGAGAAAAAAGACCTCATGACACCATGCTGGTATGTATGCCTTTCAAATATAAATATAATTCTAAAAGTTTAGTATTATTTATAGAAGAATTCAAATAGAGTAAAATATTCGACCAGTGACCGAACAACACATTAATTCACGAATGCGCGTAGCGCATGGGTTAATTATCAGTGTTGTTCGGTCACGAGTTGAATATTAATGTAAAACATGTAAGGAACTATATCTTTTTTCTACGCATTCACAATTTGTTTTCATCCGCCGTTATCGACGTCTTGACAACGCCTATTGTTGTATGACGTCAGAGAGTGAAACCAATATAATTCATTGCAACCAATGTAATAAATGGAAATAATACACCTAATCGCAATTACTTAAATATTTACGTCATATTACAAAATATCTGACACCACAATGGAAAAGTGATTGTTGAATGACTTCAATAGTTGTAGCGGGACACATTATAGGATAAACTGGGGCAGATTACCAAATAGCGATAAGGTGTATATATGTTTAGCATTTCGGCTAATCATAACAAATATAGCCTTTGTATGAGGTCAATACAGGATATATCGACCCAAAGAAGTATATCGACCTCGGACTTCGTCCACAGTCAATATACTTCTCTCAGGTCAATATATCCTTGTATCGACCTCATACAAAGGCTATATTTGTATAATATATATGATATAACAAGAAACATACACAAATTATATGCAATCACATGGACTACTGAATTCATTTCTATGCCTAGGTTTTATCATCACAGCGGTCAAATGAGACTTTTTAATTTTACATTCACATTTTATATCCGCAATGAATAATCATGTGATATTCATACACCTGAATAAGGATTGTTTTAGCATATATGATTTTGTTATAGTGACAAGACCAACATTTAGACAACTCTGCGTTTAAGATAACCAATAATACTTAACAGCGATCTGTCTTTCTATGTAGTTGTGATGTTTCATTATTGTTTCAGATAAGGGTAAAGGTTGGTACCTATTAAAACGTTTAAATCCGCTGCATTTGTTTGCACTTTCCTTAGTCAGAAATCTGATGTTAAGTGTTTGTCGTTTGTTGATGTGGTCCATAAGTGGTTCTCGTTTTTATATAGATAAGACCGTTAGTTTTCCCGTTTGAATGGTTTTACACTAGTCATTTTTAGGCCTTTTATAGCTTGTTGTTCGGTGTGAGCCAAGGCTCCGTGTTGAAGACCGTACTTTTACCTATAATGGTTTACAAATTGTGACTTGGATGGAGAGTTGTCTCATTTGCATTCATACCACATTTCTTATAGGTTGCACTTGGTGAATACAGCTGTTTCTCAAACCACGCCCCTGTTGGGGAGATATGTAATATAGATAATTGATTATGTTCACGTACTGGTTCCCAGATATGATCTCTATGTTTGATATCGTAGAAACATAACTTCGGAATGATACCAGTAAATAAGCATATGCATTTTGTTCTAATTAAAATCTATGGGAACCCTTAAGTCAAGGTTGCGGTACCGTAGTAAAGATTGTTTTTGTAAGTTTAAACTCTTAGAAGTTCGGGGCATATAAATGTTGAAAATATGCCGCACATCCCTATATTTTGACCTTGGAAAAAGTGCATATAAACTTTCCATTCTAGATATGATTTTTTTCAAAACTTTATAGTAAAAATGGTACAGTTTTAGCCGTAAACGGAGTTCCTTTTGGATATTGCTTTGTAGATATTTACAGAAATGCAACCTATATCTATGTGTGATAATTTAGTTGGCATTGGTGTTCCACGTAACCTTTTCGTCGTTCCTGCATGTACTCCTTGGGGTTTGACTAATGCTACGTGTTACACGAATCCTGATATACATACAGCACCCATGCCTTGATTAAAAAATAATTGATGCAAACTATACTTTATTGTAGTTTTAAGATGGGTAGGTATTATATTCGTGATTATGTTTTCCCGAGCAATAGTGAGGGCGAAAATAACACGAATATAATGCCTACCCATGTTAAAACTACAATAAAGTATAGCTTACATCAATTATTTCGATTCTGATAATGATAATCAAATTCATTATTCTGAAGAAGTCAATATACGCATGTGCAAACAAGTTTTATTGGATTTAGAGCATGGGTTTGTTCTCAAAGCGAAAGAAGCACGTCATATTATAATGATCTTTTCTCTCATAGCTTATTAATAAGTTTTGTCTCAATTTTCGTAAAGTGAGAAGAAATATGTGGGTTTTTTACATATTTTTTTTAAACAATGGCCATATCCTGTAAAACAAGATAAGGGATTAGTGGATGGATTTATAAATTACCTATAAACAAGGTATATCACTGCCTCGGGAAAAATTGAACTCAGATAAATTTGTCTTTTATGTTGCGGTCGTTTAGGTTATTAAGTTCTTCGACTGTTTCTGATTTAATACATGCTTAGCTTTTGAATAAGCAGCTCTGATTGTCATTATCAAAGACAAGCACATTTATACAGTCGTTTGTTTGAAGGTAAATAAAGCAATTCGCCGTTTCAGAATCTAATGCATCCTGGGTAACATTTTCAAAAGTGTACACCAAAACGTCCTGATTGGTAAAAATGCCATAAACAATGGAAATTTAACCAATGACGTGGCGTTATTTTCATTTTGGGGTACGAACAATGAAATTACCCATGATTCTTTAGATTCTGAAACGGTCAATTGATAATGTTGCAGATAATTAAATGATTAATATAATAAAAAAAAAAATAGGCGTTGTTCCTATCAATAATATGTCTTTTAATTTTCAGTATGGATCCTTGCACTGTTGGTTGTCCACTCAAATATGCAGTCCGACTTGATGGTCAGCCAGCATTTTCTGTTAATGACACTATGGTATACACCAAACGCGAGGACCAGAGTGTTTTGGATTTACTTTTAAAGAAAACTTAGAATGCCTTAGAAATACAACTAAATAGAAAATATGCAATTGATTTATTTTATCATTTTACAACTTCCATCAAGTAAAAATGAAATAACATATAAAATGTATTATGCTAAATGTTATATTTCAAAAATTTAGAAAATACGGGGTTTTTACCTGTTTCAGTGTGTACATTAACTACACTTCAATTGAATTAATAAGATACATAACCATACCAAGTCAGGGAAATGGCCATTGTTATATTATAGTTCGTTTCTATGTGTGCTACATTTTAATGTTGTGTTTCTGTTGTGTCGTAGTTCTCTTATATTTGATGCGTTTCCCTCAGTTTTAGTTTGTAACCCGGATTTGTTTTTTCTATATCGATTTATGAATTTCGAACAGCGGTATACTACTGTTGCCTTCATTTATCATAAGATCAAGGGCTTCACAAAAAAGAAATTATGAAACGAAATAAACAGAAAACAATTTCGGTAATTCTCACTCGATTTATCCTTTTTTTCTGACCTGTTAAATATATTCTTTATCAACGTGTTATGATGTGATTCATTCGATTTGCTGTTCAATGTAATGTTTATTAAAAAGCCATAAAGCACTTATGATTCGACTACACATCATCCTTGTCAAATTAAAAAATAATTCATGGGGGCTTGAATATATCGTGATTTTACCACGGGTTGGCCCTTTATGACAAATATTTTACCCCTGAGCGATAGCGAGGGGTAAAATATCGGCATAAAGGGACAACCCGTGGTAAAATCTAGATATATTCAAGCCCCCATGAATTATTTCGATTCTGATAGGACTCATACGGCAATTCTTTTGGATCGAAGCGCTCTAGGTGTAGGCAAATATTTGCCGTTCCCATAAATAAACGCACTAATAAACTAGCGTAAAAGAACGGAGCAAACTGCATTAGTGACATGCTTAAACTATTTAAAATAATGTATTTAGACAGTTTTGGATGAATTTGAATGATAATTTATTTATATAAATATGTCTTATATGATGTACAATAAAGGGCTTTTGCCACATTTTAGCATCATTTGTGTATGTTTCCTTGTGATGATTTTCGGATTCACAAGCGTGTATTTTCCCGTAAAATGCTTACATTCTAACGTCATTGTTCTATGACGTCGGGTATCTCATTCATAAAAAAGCATACAAGACGTGAGAGTACAATCGGAACTGCACTGGCAATATATTCATATTTTACCACGGGTGTGTACTCAAAGCGTTTGAAGGACGTCATGTTAGAATTAAGAAATAATTCATGGGGGCTTGAATATATCGTGATTTTACCACGGGTTGGCCCTTTATGACAAATATTTTACCCCTGAGCGATAGCGAGGGGTAAAATATCGGCATAAAGGGACAACCCGTGGTAAAATCTAGATATATTCAAGCCCCCATGAATTATTTCGATTCTGATAGGACACATACGGCAATTCTTTTGGATCGAAGCGCTCTAGGTGTAGGCAAATATTTGCCGTTCCCATAAATAAACGCATTAATAAACTAGCGTAAAAGAACGGAGCAAACTGCATTAGTGACATGCTTAAACTATTTAAAATAATGTATTTAGACAGTTTTGGATGAATTTGAATGATAATTTATTTATATGTCTTATATGATGTACAATAAAGGGCTTTTGCCACATTTTAGCATCATTTGTGTATGTTTCCTTGTGGTGATTTTCGGATTCACAAGCGTGTATTTTCCCGTAAAATGCTTACATTCTAACGTCATTGTTCTATGACGTCTGGTATCTCATTCATAAAAAAGCATATGACGTGGGAGTACAATCGGAACAGCACTGGCAATATATTCATATTTTACCACGGGTGTGTACTCAAAGCGTTTGAAGGACGTCATGTTAGAATGATATATATATGTTTTGTTTCTGGGATTATCCGAATGCTCATTTATCTTTGCAAGACACTTGTAGTAGTACGATTTACAAACAACAAAATCAGTATTGTTTGAAGCTTTGTCCGCAGCAGGAACAACAACATATTTATCGTGAAGACATTTCACAGAGTCTTTCTTTCTGTATCAATCGGCAATCCTCGGATAACTCCGCTACTCTCCTTCTTACGGAATCGGCCGAGTAGTGACGAATGTTTCTGTATATGGACTTTGTTCGATCACTTACACAGTTCTTTAAAAACTTTTACATTTGATGTTTTATCAGAGATGTATTAGAAGTAACCAATTCTGGTAATACTGTCCCGTTCAACTTCTTTTCATTTAGTCAGTGGTCCGCAGGTGAAGTCCTCAAGATAATGCATTATCTTTTTGAATTGATGGTTTCAATTGGTGTGTTGGGGTTCTCTGAACTTATATACCATTATATTTCACCTTTAACAGTCGTTCAGGTTGAATTATGTTTAGATCCTCAGTAATAACACGACCAGAGTGGATTTTAACCCTCTTGCTGCCGACCGTTTTTCAAGGTTGCATTTCATATGCCGGAAAATACGACAGCTCAACGTCTGTGACGTAACATGCCAAACAACCACGTCATTCGATATATGACGTCACGACAAAATGACCACTACATTTGGGACCAATTGGAGAAAAACATGACCCTGTTTATTCTTCTGTATTTTAATTGAAAGAGATACAGCATTGATAAGAAGCTTGCATAAATTTATCCATGGACATATGTGTCCCTCCGGCACTGCCGGTTTGGACATATGTGTCCCTCCGGCAGCAAGAGGGTTAAGAGGGGCGTAAAGGGGGGTTTTTGCACGGATGAACGCGAAATAAAATCGCCGTTTCACGATGAACGAACAAATAAAAATTTCTAACAAAAATAACCCTTTACCACCCTCTTTTAATATAAGGCGCATAGGAACACTAACATGAAGGTCTGTGTCTGTTGTTTCTAAATCAAGGTCATGTAATGCTTGCTTATAGTTAGATACTTTAGATGCAATGGTTGTAGTGTAAATGTACGATACAACAGGAACAGACTGATTTTGAAGATAACGTGGGATTTTAGATAATGTGTTAGGAAAAACGTTGCTTATGTTGATAGCATCGATTCCTTCATTAGAAAATCGAAATGCAAGAAATCTCATATTATCATCATGTAATGGTTTTGGTCTTATTAATTTAAAAGTCGGGAAAGAGCTCCGTCACAAATTAGTTACAGGTCTGCATATTGGAGAAAATGTAATCATGCATCCCTTTTTAAGTGCATAATCTATAACTTCAAACTACTAATGGATTCTGTTGAGGGTTATGCAAAAGACTGGGCAAAAAAAGAAAAGGTTGAGGATGACACTCTTTCGGAGAGGGTAAAATCAGTGAGGTCATTGATTCAGATAAGAGTAAGTGGGTCAATGAGCACCAAAGCCCCTTCCATCTTTAGTTTAAACATATTTTATTGTTCAAAACAAATGGATTAGACACAAGTTTAATCTATTTGTTTTGAACAATAAAATATGTTTAAACTAAAGATGGAAGGTCCTTCCATCTTTAAAGACCCTCAGGTCATAGAGGAGTTGTCTTGCCTCCATGACAAATTTGTTGTCGTTCCAGCTGACAAAGCCTCAAACAATATTGTTTTTGTTTGCAAGAAACACTACATTGACTGCCTGATTAAGTAACTCGGGATAAATAACACATTAGGGAATTCTACATATACACTAAGTACGCTTACGAAGCAGGACATCCTGGAAAACCACAAATCGGTTTTAATCTCCTTTGGTGTTAATCCAAAGGATGAAGACCAGGATCTTCAATCCTTATATTGGATTCCTTAGCTTCACAAGAATCCCTATAAGGAAAGGTTCTTCCAAGTGTTCCACTAAACCCCTTTCTAAAGTTCTTACTGCCATACTCACTGCAGTCAAAGAAGGACTTCAGAAATATTCCGAAACGGCATATTCAAGAAGTGGTGTTAATCAGATGTGGATACTGAAAAATTCAAAAGAATTATTGGTGAATTTACAATCTCAATCATTAACTTTAAAACCTTTGATTTTTCAACTCTTTATACCACTATTCCACATACCAAACTTAAAGCTCGACTGAAAGAACTCGTCAGCTTATGTTTTTTTAACAAAAAGGGCCCTAGACGTTTTAAATATCTAGTTTTGGGCAGAAATTCAGCTTACTTTGTGAAAAATCATAGAGTCAAGGAAAAAATACACCGAAGAAGATATCACTACCATGCTGGACTTTTTGATTGACAACATATTTGTTTGAATTTGGAGGTTTGGTCTTCCAACAGACTATTGGAATCCCAGTGGGTACCAATTGCGCTCCTCTATTTGCTGATTTGTTTTTGTATTTCTATGAAGCAAAATTTATCCAAGGGCTTGTGCAGAAAGGTATATTAATGATGTACTGCCTCTATATAATAAGAGATTCAGTGATCACTTACATTTAATATATCTAAGTGAACTTGAAATTAAATGACATTTGAACTTGATCTGTAACTTGTAATGATAAATCATTGCACCAAATATTAAATCAATAACTTCAAACATAAAGAAAAAAGTGTGTTAAACTGATTTGCCTGACTGACAGACAGATGGACGGAGTGCAAACTTAAAGTCCCCATGTACCAGTATAATGTAATTTCTACCCGGTAGGGAACTTTGTATTGCCATGCAATACTCTCAGAATGCTTGTTGGAAGTAGTCATCAAATGCATGTTACGTGTTGATTGTCAAAAATCAATACTGGAGCCTGTTTTTACGACAAAGGACCATAACTCTGCACAAAATCTTCAGACCGGAACAACATTAGAACTTGATCTGTAATTTGTCATGATAAATCAATACACCAAATATTAAATCAATATCTTCAAGAATGAATAAAACTAGAGGCTCTCAAGAGCCTGTGTCGCTCACCTGATTCTACTTGGGATTTTGAAATAATATTAAAAAATGTAAAAAATTGTAAGAGATGTTTTAGGCCAAATTTGGTTTAATATTGTTATGTTTGGTTTCATTTCATTCAGTAGTTCTCTTAAAGAAGACATTTATATGTATTTCCCATGGGGTCCCATGTTAAGCTAAGTCCCCGGCTGGCGGCCATCTTGGATGATGGATCGGCTACAAAGTAACAACACTTGGTCAGCACCTCAGAAGGAACATTCATGATACATTTGGTTTCATTCCATTCAGTGGATCTTCAAAAGAAGATATTTGTATGTATTTCCCATAGGATCCTATGTTAAACTAAGTCCCCCGCTGGCGGCCATCTTGGATAATGGAAAGGCTACAAAGTAACAACACTTGGTCAGCACCTCATAAGGAACATTCATGCCATGTTTGATTTCATTCCATTCATTGCTTCTCTAAAAGAAGACATTTGTATGTATTTCCAATAGGGTCCTATGTTAAACTAAGTTTCCCGCCGGCGGCCATCTTGGATAATGGAAGGGTTACAAAGTAACAACACTTGTTCAGCACCTCATAAGGAACATTCGTGCCATGTTTGATTTCATTCCATTCAGTGCTTCTCTAAAAGAAGGCATTTGTATGTATTTCCCATAGGGTCCTATGTTAAACCAAGTCCCCCGCAGGTGGCCATCTTAGATAATGGATCGGGTACAAAGTTACAACACTTGGTCAGCACCTCATAAGGAACATTCATACCAAGTTTGGTTTCATTCCATTCAGTGGTTCTATAAAAGAAGATATTTGTATGTATTTCCCATAGGGTACTATGTTAAACTAAGTCCCACGCTGGCGGCCATCTTTGATGATGGATCGGCTACAAAGTGACAACACTTGGTCAGCATCTCATAAGGAGCATTAATGCTATGATTGGTTTCATTCCATTCAGTGGTTCTCTAAAAGAAGACATGTGTATATATTTACCATAGGTTACTGTGTTAAACAAAGTCCCCCGCTGGCGGCCATCTTGGATGATGGATCGGCTACAAAGTAATAACACTTGGTCAGAACCTCATAAGGAACATTCATGTCATTTTTGGTTTCATTCCATTCAGTGCTTCTCTAAAATAAGACATTTGTATGTATTTCCCATTTGGTCCTATGATAAACTAAGTCCCCTGCTGGCGGCCATCTTTGATGATGGATCGGCTATAAAGTAACAACACTTGGTCAGCACCTCATAAGGAACATTCATGCTATGTTTGGTTTCATTCCATTCAGTGGTTCTCTAGAAGAAGTTCAAATGTAAAAAGTTTACGGCGACGACGGAGACGGACAACAAGTGATGACAAAAGCTCACTTGGCACTTCGGGCCAGGTGAGCTAAAAAAAAGTGTGGAAAGTTGATTTGCGGACTGACTGATGGACAGACAGACAGACAGACAAATGGAAGGAGTGCAAACCTAAAGTCCCCTTTGACTTCATCAGTAGGGGACTAAAAACAACAAACTACACATATCAACTGAATTAAAACATTTTAATATAATATATAGCAACCATGATAACAAAAAAATAATATCATAACATTTGGTGGTCATCCATATAACTAATAAGAGGTATTACTATGCACTCAGACTTTGTAACGTGTAATCTGTATGATTTTAGAATGAACCAATAGAAAACCTTCCTTAATTTTTATGAACTTAAGTCTTTTAGAGAAAACTGCTGAAAATAAAACAAGGTTAATAATGAAAATGTGAGTTAAAAAAAAGTTGAAATGAATTGAGAGCAAATTTAACAATGAAAACAAACTATATATCCAACTTTTCTTTTCCTCTTCGAAATATTTTCTTAGAAAATAAAAAATAAAAAGTTGTCTAAATTATTAATTACTCAGTTTAAAAATTTGTAGCAAGTATATTTTAAAATTTGTATGATGCAGAACGTGATCCAATAGCACACCTTCTTTTTATATCTTTTATTATTATTTTTTTTTATTATTAAATAAAACTTCCAAGAAAAGTTACTTTGAGTATATATTGGTCTTTTTTTCTCGTCAAATTACTTTCATAGAATTTTTTTTTTTTTAAATATGATAAAGAAGATGTTGGTTTGATCTTTATTACTTTGCAATCAGATTTTGCTTTATCTTGTAGCAAATAAATTGTGAAATAAACATTCATCAGAATAGGGACCAATAGCACCCTTTCCTTTTATAAACTTTGATTTTTGTAAAGAAAACGGGCGAAAACAAAAAAAGTTACTTTTCATATATTGGATTTTCCTTGTTTTTCAAAAATTATTAATGAAAAAGAAATAAATTTAAAACTAGTTTTAATAGATGAAATAAAAAAAATAACATGTTGCTCCACAATTTAAATATCTTCCACCACTTTTAAATATATGCTAAATTAAATAATGTCACAAACAAATTGACAGCTAACAATATAACTACATCCATGAGAAATAAATAGATTTTCTTTCTTACATTATACATACAATGAAACATTGATGGATTACAGGCCTCAGAACACAATTATTCTTCCCCTTGGCTACTATGCATTTTTTGGTTAAGGTCAAGTTGAATTAAAAAATTTGCACCATGTCAAACACGAAATAAATTTAACCGCTTATAGACCATTATTATTCTAATAAAATATGCTTGTCCCAGGACAATCTAGGATTGGAATCTTGAATAAATGAGGAAGGCTAATTTCTACCCTACTTTCATTTTGGCCAAATCACTACTTTTACTTTCAACAACAATCTTTTTCCACATGTTTTACTTATTTCAATATAAATGCAACTGATAGGACCACTTAAATAGTAAACATTTCAAAGAAAACAGTAGACAGATTACTTAGGAAGAAATACCCCATATAATAATTGGGAACTATATTCCTAGACCAAGAACAAAGGGAAGTAATTGTGGTCTGAGGAGACCATGAACAAAGGGAATTAATTGTGGTCTGAGACTCTGAGGCCTACAGCCTTAGATCAAAATAGTTTCGCATATCAATAATTCCTCTATACATGTATAATACAAACAGAAAAACATTTTATTAAAACTTTGTCAACATTTTATTCTAGTTCCACTTTTGATTACAATATTTGAAAAGTGAGAATCATTATAAAAGTGTGCAGTTTTTTGTTGTTTTTTGTTGTTGTTGTTGTGAGGCGTTTTACGTTTCCGCAAATTGGCAGATACATGTATAAGATCGGAACCTTTTTTGTAAAAAAATATGAAATAAATAATTTTTCTAACATATATTACCATATTAATAATTTACTGCTAGGTAAATTTCTGGAAAAGTAATAAATACAATTTCTGGAAACCTGAACTTTAATTTTGCAGAAACGTAGTATTGGAACTTTGAAAAATTAGCAGAATCGCAATATGCCCCATTACAGAGAAACTGTTTATATAAAAACATTGATATACAGATACTTTTTTAATATACAGTGAAACCTGATAAAACCGAACCCTGAATAAACCGGAAACCTGTCTAATCCAAACTTGTTCTGAAGACCAATCATATCACATTTTATGCATTGTGAACCTGATCAAACCGAATACCTGCCAAATCCGAACAAAATCTCAAGTCCCGAAAGGATTCGGTTTAGTCAGGTTTCACTGTATAAGGCTAAATTATTTTAAATTGTAGAATATCATTATTTCTTTATACAAACAACTTTCTTTCAAGTTACTTTATAATTATTCATTTATAATTTGAAGACATTTCCATATATTGAATGGAAAACAAGAATGTGTCCCTAGTGCACGGATGCCCCATCCATACTATCATTTTCTATGTTCATTGGACCATGAAAATGAGGTAAAACTCTAATTTGGCATTAAAATTAGAAAGATCATATCATAGAGAACATGTGTACTAATTTTCAAGTTGATTGGACTTCAACTTCATCAAAAACTACCTCGAACAAAAAAATTTAACCTGAAACGGGACAGACGGACGAACGCTCGAACGCACAGACCAGAAAACATAATGCCCATAAAGGGAGCATAAAATGAAATTCATAAGGGACCATACATTGTAAATAACAATAATAGAACTTTTATTAAAAATGTGTTTAATATCAAATAAATGGCTGAATTTCAAAATTGACCTATGACTGTACATATACACTATCCTTTAATACTAACAACTCTTCCAACAAAATCAAATACCTCTCACTATATTATATATATAATTCTATTCATGCAAAATTAAATATAACTTTTATATAGAATAATTTTAAAAAACTAGAGGCTCTCAAGAGCCTGTATCGCTCACCTGATTCTACTTGGGTTTTTGAAATCATATGAAAAAATATAAAATTTGGCTAAAAGTGACAACACAACCTCATTGATAAGGAAAGGAACATGTTTAATTTCATTCAAAAGTCCCCCACTGGCGGCCATCTTGGATGGCGGATCGGCTACAAAGTAACAACACTTGGTCAGCACCTCATAAGGAACATTCATGCCATGTTTGGTTTTATTCCATTCAGTGGTTCTCTAAAAGAAGTCATTTGTATGCATTTCCCATAGAGTCCTACGTTAAACTAAGTCCCCTGCTGGCGGCCATCTTGGATGATGGATCTGCTACAAAGTAACAACACTTGGTCAGCACCTCATAAGGAACATTCATGCAATGTTTAGTTTTATTCCATTCAGTGGTTCTCTAAAAGAAGTCATTTGTATGCATTTCCAATAGGGTCCTATGTTAAACTAAGTCCCTGCTGGCGGCCATCTTGGATAATGGATCGGCTACAAAGTAACAACACTTGGTCAGCAACACGTTAGGAACATTCATGCCATGTTTGATTTCATTCCATTCAGTGGTTCTCTAAAAGAAGTCATTTGTATGCATTTCCCATAGGGTCCTATGTTAAACTAAGTCCCATGCTGGCGGCCATCTTGGATGATGGATGGGCTACAAAGTAACAACACATGGTCAGCACGGCATAAGGAACATTCATGCAATGTTTGGTTTCATTCCATTCAGTTGTTCTCTAAAAGAAGTCATTTGTATGCATTTCCCATAGGGTCCTATGTTAAACTAAGTCCCCCGCTGGCGTCCATCTTGGATAATGGATCGGCTACAAAGTAACAACACTTGGTCAGCACCACATTAGGAACATTCATGCTATGTTTGATTTCATTCCATTCAGTGGTTCTCTAAAAGAAGTCATTTGTATGCATTTCCCATAGGGTCCTATGTTAAACTAAGTCCCCCGCTGGCGGCCATCTTGGATGATGGATTGGCTACAAAGTAACAACACTTGGTCAGCACTCCATAAGGAACATTCATGCTATGTTTGGTTTCATTCCATTTAGTGGTTCTCTAGAAGAAGTCATTTGTATGCATTTCCCATAGGGTCCTATGTTAAACTAAGTCCCCCGCTGGCGGCCATCTTGGATGATGGATCGGCTACAAAGTAACAACACTTGGTCAGCACTCCATAAGGAACATTCATGCTATGTTTGGTTTCATTCCATTTAGTGGTTCTCTAGAAGAAGTCATTTGTATGCATTTCCCATAGGGTCCTATGTTAAACTAAGTCCCCCGCTGGCGGCCATCTTGGATGATGGATCGGCTACAAAGTAACAACACTTGGTCAGCACCCCATAAGGAACATTCATGCTATGTTTGGTTTTATTCCATTCAGTGGTTCTCTAAAAGAAGTCATTTGTATGCATTTCCCATAGGGTCCTATGTTAAACTAAGTTCCCGGCTGGCGGCCATCATGGATGATGGATCGGCAACAAAGTAACAACACTTGGTCAGCACCTCATAAGGAACATTCATGCCATGTTTGGTTTCATTCCATTCAGTGGTTCTCTAGAGGAAGTCATTTGTATGCATTTCCCATAGGGTCCTATGTTAAACTAAGTCCCCCGCTGGCGGCCATCTTGGATGATGGATCGGCAACAAAGTAACAACACTTGGTCAGCACCTCATAAGGAACATTCATGCCATGTTTGGTTTCATTCAATTCAGTGGTTCTCTAAAAGAAGTCATTTGTATGCATTTCCCATAGGGTCCTATGTTAAACTAAGTCCCCGGCTAGCAGCCATCTTGGATGATGGATCGGCAACAAAGTAACAACACTTGGTCAGTACCTCATAAGGAACATTCATGCCATGTTTGGTTTCATTCCATTCAGTGGTTCTCTAAAAGAAGTCATTTGTATGCATTTCCCATAGGGTCCTATGTTAAACTAAGTCCCCCGCTGGCGGCCATCTTGGATGATGGATCGGCTACAAAGTAACAACACTTGGTCAGCACCTCATAAGGAACATTCATGCCATGTTTGGTTCCATTCCATTCAGTGGTTCTCTAGAAGAAGTTCAAAATGTAAATTGTTAACGACGACGACGACGGACGACGACGGACGACGACGGACGACGGACGCCAAGTGGTGAGAAAAGCTCACTTGGCCCTTCGGGCCAGGTGAGCTAAAAAGCCATTCCATATGCATCAAGACCTGAAATTTTAAATTAATTTTTCAAGTGTAAGTTAATTTTTAATTGACCAAAAGATAAATTTCATTGGTCACCCCATGACTTTCTTACTTTCTCCATTTCAATCTTAGGGAGATACCATTTGATTTTTATGGGGGGGGGGGGGGCTAGGATAAAAAAAAAAAAAAAAATTATTAGTTTATCCTGACTTTTTTTTACCTAAATTGTCATCCTGCCTTTTTTTTTTTTTGCAAAATGTCTCATCCTGCCTTTTAGTTTTAATCAAAACTCCTGTCCTGCCTATTTTTTTCAAATTTCATCCTAGCCCCCCCCCCCCCCCATAAAAATCAAATGGTAGCTCCCTTATTTAGGAACCTTTCTTTTTACTTCTTAATTGATATTGCATGCCTGAAATGTTAAAAAAAATATAAAACTGACATGTCTCATTGGGAGGTTTTGATCCTGGATCCCGCTTACTGTTTTGTCAGATTCCTGTATCCCGCTTAGTTGATAAATACATAAACAATTCACATTTTTTTGTAGTTTCCCGTGTCCCGCTAGACTTCATTTCCCATTTTTACGGCAGAATAATTTGACTTTCATATGTCACGATTACAAAAAAAAAAGCAATTCTCGTGACAAGCTTAGACCCCAATGAGACCCACTACAGGTAAAGGAATGAATATTTAAGTTAAAGGCCCTTAGGGGAAGGTATTGCTCAAATAGAAGGATAAGTAACCATGGTTACCTAGTAAATTTAAAATAGTTCTGCGCAAATAATTTAAGGAAAATACAAGGGGTTTGAAATACACATGTAAAGGTTAAAATTATTACTTATTAATAAATAGACATTGATACAACATGTACAATGCTACTTAAATTATAAGTTAATTATTAAATATGCTAAACTACAAAAAAATATAAATTGTTTACTTATTACACTACATTATTCAGGGGCAGATCCAGCCATATGAAAAAGGGGGGTTCCCAACCCAGGATAAAGGGGGTGTTCCAACCACATGTCCCCATTCAAATGCATTGATCGTACCAAAAAAAAAAGAGGGAGGGGGTTCAACCCTTGACACCCCTCCCCCTGGATCAGCCACTGCTATTACAATGTAATCATAAAATATTCTTTGTGACTTAATGGGTAAAGAATACCTAAAGGATATAGTTCTTCAAAATTCAGGAAATCATTTTTTTTAATCACACACTCTTAATACAGAAAAATCAAAATTAGGGTTTGTCAAACTGTTATATACATTTTGTATATATATGCAAAGAAATTATTCTTGTAAGTTGTTAGGTTTAAATTTTTTTATATAAATTTTGTCAACAGGTAAAAGTTTTTATGATAACTAAAAGAGTCAACTCTACATGTAAGCATTGGGTACCTCCTTAAATAGTAACCCATTGAACAATGAAAATGAGTAAAAAAGTGATTTATGCCATATGGAAACTTCAAAATATTATGGTAACATGGTTATAATGATTGTTATATCTCAGAGTGATTCCATTGAAGTACATGTATATATATTTAAATATTGTTTGACAAAAAAAAAATAATGTGAGTGAATAAAAGATTTTTGAACTTGAATCAGAAACAATAATATGATAATTATAATTTAACAACTAAAATGAATTATTGTAAATAACATGGCTTATAAACAGTTTTATAACTCTACTTCATATATGATGATTAAGTTCATTTATAACTGTATGAAGTTCAGGATTTTCTATACTTTCATGAGTACTTGAATGTTCGGTTTCATTATCAAGTGAAGAAATATGAGTCAAGTGATGTTGTGCATTGTCGTTATGAATTTTAAATTCATTTGAAATACACTCTGTCCATTGATGATGTTCAAGATTAATGTTACTAAATGTATGAAGATCAGGATTATAACTTTCACTTGAATAATGCATATCTCCATTCAGAGATCTAGAGTCATCATTATTTGGCATTTGAACCTGACATAGAGATAAAAGGGTTTCCGCTGCAGATTCCCGGCTAAGAGTTTGAGACTTTTTATGTTTCTGTTTTCGTTTAGGTCCAGGCCACGGTACAGCTTTACAATACAAGTGATCCTTGAGGTGATCTGGATATACAAGTTCTGTGTTGAGGTAGTCACATGGCGGGTCTGTTGCAGAGTCTGTGCTTGATGATGGATTATCTCCCCTGGTTAACATGCTAAAAGCATCAGAGAAATTGGTTATCTCTTCTACTGAAGCTGTACTCTTTAAAAAAAATGCAATTTATAATTAAATTAATTATATATCTAAAGTTATAATTGTTTTACATTTGAAAAAGCTTAATATATTATTCATGACAATACCTGGTTTGTTTACATATTTTTGTTTTTTTCATAAAGAAAAGGGTATTAAATATAAATGTTGTTTTCTGTTAACAAAGTTAGGTGATGACTGCATAGATGACAGTACTGTAGACACTAAATCTGGTTTATAGCTGAAATGTGGAATGGATTTTTCTTATTGTTGAAGGCTGTACATTATGGTAACCTATAGTTGTATCAATTGCTGTCATTTGGTCTCTGGTAAAGAGTTGTCTCATTGGCAATCATACCACATTTTATTTTAAAATAGACATACATGTATCATTAAGAATTGATATTTTTATGTATAAAACCAGCTGAGATCATTTTCTTTGGTTATTTTTTTAGATATTCTATAAGGCCTGTGTACAATGTATAAGTTTTGTTATCGGTCGTCCCACTGTCTATATCACTCTGTTCAGCTCTTAATATTATTCCGTATCATGTCTTTGTGACGTCAAATACGTTGACCCGGCCTTAATAACTTTGACCCGGACATATCAGCGACGTCATAATGTTTGAACCGACGTTAATAACTTTGACCCGAACTTATCAAGTCATCTTTTGTGTGCTGGTGAAACAAAGAAAACACTTCTGAAACACGCAAATATAGCCCGATAAATCGATTATCAGATTATCTGCATATTGATATTGTAAAATATCAGCTGCTTGACATTATATGAAGGCTTTTTGATCTCGTTCGCTACGCTCACGCGACAAAAAGCTTCATATTATGTCTCGCAGCTGATATTTTACGATATCAACATGCAGATAACCTGATAATCGGTACTTCTCCTTTCAGTCAATGTTCACTCTTCCATTTATTTATTTTTTCTCTTTTGAACACCAGATTGGCATTATATTTGTAAGGAACCACATCAAAAGTTCAATGTACATGATGTAGGATAAACAAGAATGTGTCCAAAGCACACGGATGCCTCACTCGCACTATTATTTTTCATGTTCAATGGACCGCGAAATTGGGTAAAAAACCTAATTTGGCATTAAAATTAGAAAGATCATACATGTAAAATGTACCATAGGGAACCATGTTTCAAATTGATTTTACTTCAACTTCATTAACAAGAGTGCACACGCTGAAATGTCTCGCCTTCTATACTAATCATTGATATCATGTTGATAGTCCTAGGTATAAAGCTAAGCTTTATAACAATTGTCACATAAACTTAACATTAACCAAGATAACTAAACAAAGACCAATGAACCTTGAAAATGAGGTCAAGGTCAGATGAACCATGCCAGGCAGACATGTACAGCTAACAATGCTTCTATACAACATATATAGTTGACCGATTACTTATAGTTTAAGAAAAATAGACCAAAAGGCAAAACACAAAACCTTAACACTGTGCAATGAACCGTGAAAATGAGGTCACGGTCAAATAAAACCTGTGCGACTAACATAAAGATCATAAAATATTTCCATACACCAAATACAGTTGACCTATGGCATATAGTATTAGATAAAAAGACCAAAACTCAAAAACTTAACTTTGACCACTGAACCATGAAAATGAGGTCAAGGTCACATGACATCTGCCCGTTAGACATGTACACCTTACAATCGTTCAATACAACAAATATAGTAGACCTATTGCATATAGTATGAGAAAAACAGACCAAAACACAAAAATTTAACTTTGACCACTGAACCATGAAAATGAGGTCAAGGTCACATGACATCTGCCCGATAGACATGTACACCTTACAATCGTTCCATACAACAAATATAGTAGACCTATTGCATATAGTATGAGAAAAACAGACCAAAACGCAAAAATTTAACTATAACCACTGAACCATGAAAATGAGGTCAAGGTCAGATGACACCTGCCAGTTGGAGATGTACACCTTACAGTCCTTCCATACACTGAATATACTAGCCCTATTGCTTATAGTATCTGAGATATGGACTTGACCACCACAACTTAACCTTGTTCACTGATCCATGAAATGAGGTCGAGGTCAACTGAAAACTGTCTGACGGACATGAGGACCTTGCAAGGTACGCACATATCAAATATAGTTATCCTATTACTTATAATAAGAGAGAATTCAACATTACAAAAAATTTGAACTTTTTTTTCAAGTGGTCACTGAACCATGAAAATGAGGTCAAGGACATTGGACATGTGACTGACGGAAACTTCGTAACATGAGGCATCTATATACAAAGTATGAAGCATCCAGGTCTTCCACCTTCTAAAATATAAAGCTTTTAAGAAGTTAGCTAACACCGCCGCCGGATCACTATCCCTATGTCGAGCTTTCTGCAACAAAAGTTGCAGGCTCGACAAAAACTACCTTGACCAAAAACTTTAACCTGAAACTTGCACTTTCATTTTCTATGTTCAGTGAAATTCGGGTCAAAAGTTTAATTTGGCTTTAAAACTAGAAAGATCATATCATAAGCAATATGTGCACTACGTTTCAAGTTGATTGGACTTCAGCTTCATCAAAAACTACCTTGACCAAAAACTTTAACCTGAAGCGGGACAGACGGACGCACAGACCAGAAAACATAATGCCCCTCTACTATTATATAACCCATTATTCCCCATAACGATCCTCTTATAAGAACTTCTCAAAAGTTGTTATACAATGCTATAAATGTTAAGATACAACAATCGTTCTAGTTAACAGTTGAAATCCATCTTTTTATCATGTTTATAGCCGGCTAAGTATTCAGTAAAGTGCTGTTTCAATGGGTGTCCCAGAAAAATGCATTTTTTTCATATTTTAAATTATTTTGAGTTTTAATGCAGGTAGCTAATCAATTCACTGTATGATGAAGAGATAATATAAACAGTCTCATATGAAAAGTTTATTGTTCAATAAAGTATTTTACAAATGAAGTGTTGAATTCCCTATTTTTTGCATGCTTATTTTGTGACATGGTCGAATGACCCAAAATCAAAATTGTTTTATAAACCTTTTTTTATGAATGTCAACTAGGTAAAAAGGATTTTCAGGTACTACAATAGGTTTGTCAAGGTTTAGGGCATTAAAACATGAAAAATCTTCGAAAAAAAAGGATTAAAAACAATTTTAAATGGTCACGTTGTCGGACTAACATTTTCTGTCTTCTTCCTAAGTGAAAATGAAATATAAGTTATGTAACAATAGAGGGCAATTAAATGCACAAAATATCTTGAGGCTTGAGCTTATTAACTAAAATGTGATAATTCATCAAAAAAAAAGATTCATGAAGTTACAGCAGAAAGTTTTATTTTTTTCAGGAATTGTCATTAAAGTTTACTCTTGAAAAATCTGTCCAACCGTTACGGGCGAAAATTTCAATTTTCATTTGCAAGTTGCCAACTCAGTTTAATTTTTTTTTAATGTTTATGACAACAAATTTTACGACAATTGCAATGCACATACAGTATTGCTGTCAACTGTTCCTTTTTACTCGAGGTCAACGACATCGAAGGGGTGAACGCTCTTTCTGTCCAACCAAGAGATGGAAGTTACATCCGAATTAATGTTACATCCAACATCCAAGATATTCTCTACAATGGCTACCACAAGTCACGGAATCAATTTGCTTCCACTTTGACAATAACTTAACCTTAAATACTACTATATATATGAAAAATAAAGAGGTTTTAAACTGTTGACAGTCTAAATTTGACATAATTTTGAAAATTAGGACGTAACAAGAGTCCGATTATGTTCTGTTGGACGAACCTTAGGACAAAATCTTCTAATGTCGGACGTAACAGCTTTTTAAAAGTAAAAAGAAACTTGTTAACAACTAACAAGTCCACATAAATTCAAAAATAGTTCTCAGACCCTTCCTCAACTCTTCTTAAGAGGTGCCCATTTTTAAATTGCCATTAGAATCAGTAAAATAATGAATTCTGTCCTATCTTTGTCCGACAGGGAATATAGTCTGTCCTATGATTGTCCTACAACAAATGAATTCTGTCACTGTTCATCCAACAGTTTTTTTAGGGTTTTGTTTTATCCATTTATTTAATAATGAAGCATTTTACCTCTTGCTGAGGAACACCAGCTGTAGATATTAGTATAAACAGCATAGTTTTGATTTTGTTTTTGACTTTGAATGATGCAAATGGAACAAATTCTCATCCAAAAATGTCCCCGTTTGTCCGACATATTTTAAGATTTTTCAAACTTATAAGTTAGTTTTTGAAAAATTTAACAAAATGATATACTTTAATTGAAGATCTTATGAACTGTCAGAGAAAAATTAATACATTTATTAACAAAACCTTCATATAAAAGGAAAATATTCAATTTTCAATGTCCTGTTACGTCCAACATGCTATTTATGTCTAATTTTATATTTTCTGACTAAAAAACTATCTTTTTATATGTAAAACCCTAAACAAGAATCATTCTCCTTTCAAAAAATCATGTTATTATGATTGAAACAGCTACTTTTAAAATCATACATGTTGTCACACACTAACAACACTATACTCAGAATACTTAGCCAGCCTTATAAACATGATAAAAAGAGCAATATAAACATGATAAACATGATAAAAAGATGGATTTCAACTGTTAACTAGAACACTTTACAATATGAAATGCAAAGTTCTTATTAACTGCCTTCTTCAGGGTTCTAAGGCTATATTATGCTCAATTTTTAGTTTGTTATGCTGTGTATTCTGACCGGCTGGACTTGTTATTTGTCTTAATTTGCCACCACATCTTTTAGATTTACCTTGTCCTCTTGTTATCCAGTCGTTCCGGCCCCAAGTCAATCCGGTCCAAAGTCGATCCGGCCCAAGTCGATCCGGCCCAGTCGACGTGGGACGGATCGACTTGGGCTGGATCGACGTGGGGTCGGATCGACCCGAAAGCGTCCTCGTCAGTTCACTTTGACTTATGAGTTTTGAGTCGTCATTTATTTTGCTTCTTTTAATATGGTTTATTTGTTTGTTAATAATGGTGACTGAAACACTCAGGACTTATATATAAAATGGTGCATCCTCCTTTCAATATGTTATAAACAGTGGTACAAATAACAATTAATAAAAAAAAGAATGTGTCCATAGTACACGGATGCCCCACCCGCACTTTCATTTTCTGTGTTCAGTGGACCGTGAAATTGGGGTAAAAACTCTAGTTTGGCATTAAATTTAGAAAGATCATATCATAGGGAACATGTGTACTAAGTTTCAAGTTGATTAGACTTCAACTTCATCAAAAACTACATTGTACCTTGACCAAAAATTTTAGCCTGAAGCAGGACAGACGAATGAACAGACGGACGGACGAACAGACAGACGCACAGACCAGAAAACATAATGCACCTATACTATCGTAGGTGGGGCATAATAATTGTCATTCTATGTAGAAATAAAAAAAAAAAAAGCAATACATGTATATCAGCCTGTTCACCATTCCTTACCAGGAAATACAGAGATCAAATGATTTAGATCACTCCAAGGAGTAGACTCGGGATTTGGTCATGCTGAACTTTCCTCAATCATTAAATTTTCATCCATGGAGATCCCTATAAACTGTCTGAGAACAGTAAAGCGCCACCATGAATAGGAGGAATGTGATTATGAGTAAACAATTTCTTATCAACCATTGTCAACAAGAAATATTGAACAGAAGTTAAAATTCCATGTTGAATATTGGCCTCCCCCCCCCAGAAAATATCAAATACCTCAAGGATTAAGGTTCAGGTTAGACAGAATTCTTCTGTCCCTATAACAGGTTGGGTTCATGATAGAAAAAGTGGGGTTATATACCTGTTTTCAGAGTACACCCCAGGTTGCTGGGCTTTGGAATGCATGCAACTTCCATTGATGAGGAAAACACTCAGCAGTGATCATTAAAACAGCTTTGGTTTTATTAGTCTCTGCTTAGACCTGGATATTTCATTGGGTTAAATTTTACTTCAGGAATGTGTTGAAATGTTCCCCTCCCCCTTTTTTGTGTTTTTAAATGTCAATACCTTTTCTGGGCTTTTATAACTAGCGATCTTGTCATTCTTTTTCCCTAATTTCTTAAGCTTCTTGTTTTCTTTCTGTATGAACAGAGTTGGGGCATAATTGTCATCATTCGGATCGTCGCTATGCCATCCGAACACAAAATGGTTAGAGCATATGTTTGTGTGTCCATTCGGTTCCCAATCCTCTCTGTTCACGGCTTTTATCCATGCTTGAAGTTTCTTCTTATTTGCTGGAAATCGAAAGAAACTAATATTGTTTACTTTTGCCACAGAATTTGCCCGATTTCGACACTTGTAAACACAACAAGTTTTCACCATTTCAGTTGTTTTTGTTTACGGTGTTTCCATCCGGAAGTTTGCCTTGCGCATGTGCATATGAATAAAAGTTTGAAAGGGCGCGAAATTGAAACGCAGACGATAGCGAGAAATGAACCGTAGACTTTTGATCACTTTGTATAAACTGAGCTATTTTTAAAAAACACTGATTCACTTTTGTCCGTGAGATAAAAAATTCCTTTCAAAGTTACAAAAGTAGATGAAATTTGTTATTAAATATCAAATATATAAATGATAAATAAGACGACCATTTGTTATTTTGGAGTCAATTAAGGGGTCAAGTTGTGGGAGGAGGATTTTTAAGGATGGACCACTTGATTATTGCCCCCCCCCCCCTCCCCCATTATTTTCATCCGATCTACTCGTCTAACTGAAAAAAGGCAGGATGACAAATTATCTTTAAAAAAAAAAAAACTGAAGGCAGGACCGAATAGAGAGAGAGAGAGGGGGTGAACCTTTATCGGGACTCCGGGATCAGGTGTTTTTAAGCTCGCCGGGATTTCGGGATCCGGGAATTCTTTATTTGAATTTCAAGATGTCGAGATTTTAATTTCTTTAAATTTGGGACCTCGGGATTTTATGTTTTTAAACCCGGGATTTCGGGATCAGTAGGAACCCTCCCCCTCAATAGAGTGAAACTTGAACTAGGACAGAGAAAATGGTTTTCATAAATGAACCAGGCTGTTTAAATTCTTATTTTTCATTTCGGGGCCTTTTATAGTAGACTATATGTCCTATATGGATGGGTATGTTTGCCTATACTTGTAAATAACAATTATTTCATTTGAACTTGGGTAGATAGTTGTTCGAACTTGGGTAGATAGTTGTTCGAACTTGGGTAGATAGTTGTTTGAACTTGGGTAGATAGTTGTTTGAACTTGGGTAGATAGTTGTTCGAACTTGGGTAGATAGTTGTTTGAACTTGGGTAGATAGTTGTTCGAACTTGGGTAGATAGTTGTTTGAACTTGGGTAGATAGTTGTATGTACTTGGGTAGATAGTTGTTTGAACCTGGGTAGATAGTTGTTTGAACTTGGGTAGATATAGTTGTTTGAACTTGTGTAGATAGTTGTTTGAACTTGGGTAGATAGTTGTTTGAACCTGGGTAGATAGTTGTTTGAACTTGGGTAGATAGTTGTTTGAACCTGGGTAGATAGTTGTTTGAACTTGGGTAGATAGTTTGAACTTGGGTAGATAGTTGTTTGAACCTGGGTAGATAGTTGTTTGAACTTGGGTAGATAGTTGTTTGAACTTGGGTAGATAGTTGTTTGAACTTGGGTAGATAGTTGTTTGAACTTGGGTAGATAGTTGTTTGTACTTGGGTAGATAGTTGTTTGTACTTGGGTAGATAGTTGTTTGAACTTGGGTAGATAGTTGTTTGTACTTGGGTAGATAGTTGTTTGTACTTGGGTAGATAGTTTGAACTTGGGTAGATAGTTGTTTGAACTTCGGTAGATAGTTGTTTGAACTTCGGTAGATAGTTGTTTGAACTTGGGTAGATAGTTGTTGGGTAGATAGTTGTTTGAACTTTCATTGGCAATCATACCGCCTCTTCTTATTTTTATAGTGCATCAATGCCGACAACTGCCACTAAACATGGATGTGTACCTGTTCAATATGATGTTGTACTCAGTATTTCATATTCACCTAGATCTTTATCTGAGCAGACTACACATATAGATAAGATAAGATAAAGATAAATCATAGTTTATTACAGTGTCACATATTGATCTACACTAAAATACAGAACCAAAAAAAAGGATCAATACCCAGCCTATTAAGTCTTACGAGATACATATGTAAACTTATCCATCTTTAGCTAAGGGGTTAAGTTGATGTTCACATGGTTGCGGATTCAATGAGGTCGAATTATTCATTTGCAAGTGAATAATTAATCATCAATGTTTCTTAGCTTATTTTGACAAAATTGGACCATACTGGCTGCTAAAAGCGAATATTTATTCCACTATTTCACTTTCATTGATGTTTGAACCTTTTTTTATTATGTATCTCGTAGCAAGTGCCCCTTTAAGTTCATTTCCGGGAGTCCATACATTTTCTCCATGATCGCGGCCATATTAGTTGAAAGATCGGCGCTTTAGCTACATAACTTTACGTCTATTTGAAACACGTAATAATATCTCAATCCGTAATATAAAAAAAAAAAAAAAATACGATATGCATTGCCCATGCAGCGTAGATCAGCGTATCCCTTTAATTAAGCAGTACACCCTGTTCCGTATTATCATATCCTATTCTGTTCCGATTGATATATACGTTTAACTTATAGTACATATTGACGATCCTTCATAAAAACAAGAGGCTCTCAAGAGCCTGAATCGCTCACCTGGTAAACAATGCCTTATTGAACATATTAAACCATGCCAGGCAAAAATGTACAGCTAACAATTCTTCAATATTACAAATATATATGACTTACTGTTTATAAATAAAGAAAATGAGACCAAAACACAAACACTTAAAACTTAGCAATGGACTGTAAAAATTTCCTTAAAATTACCAATTAAGTGGCAGCAACCCAACAATGGTTTGTTTGATTCGTCTGAAAATTTCAGGGCTGATAGATCTTGACCTAATGAACATTTTTACCCCATGTCAGATTTGCTCTAAATGCTTTCGTTTTTGAGATATAAGCCAAAAACTGCATTTGACCCCTATGTTCTATTTAAAGTAAGGGCGGCCATGTTTTTTGACGGATCAAAAATCGAAGCACACACTTTGTGCAGGATAATCTAAGGAACTATCATGCTAAGTTTCATCCAAATCCATTCAGTAGTTTCAGAGGAGAAGATTTTTTAAAGTTAGCAAATATGATGAACAAATTGTGAAAAATTGTCATTAAAGGACATTAACCCCTTAAGGGGTCAATTGACAATTTTTGTCATATTAACCTATTTGTAGATCTTACTCTGCTGATCATTTTTGCTGTTTACAGTTTATCTTTATCTATAATGATATTCAAGATAATGACCAAAAACTGCAAAATTTCCTTAAAATTACCAATTAAGTGGCAGCAACCCAACAATGGTTTGTTTGATTCGTCTGAAAATTTCAGGGCTGATAGATCTTGACCTAATGAACATTTTTACCTCGTCAGATTTGCTCTAAATGCTTTCGTTTTTGAGATATAAGCCAAAAACTGCATTTGACCCCTATGTTCTATTTAAAGTCAGGGCGGCCATGTTTTTTGACGGATCAAAAATCGAAGCACACACTTTGTGCAAGATAATCTAAGGAACTATCATGCTAAGTTTCATCCAAATCCATTTAGTAGTTTCAGAGGAGAAGATTTTTTAAAGTTAGCAAATATGATGAACAAATTGTGAAAAATTGTCATTAAAGGACATTTACCCCTTAAGGGGTCAATTGACAATTTTGGTCATATTAACCTATTTGTAGATACTTTGCTGATCATTTTTGCTGTTTACAGTTTATCTTCATCTATAATAATATTCAAGATAATGGCCAAAAACTGCAAAATTTCCTTAAAATTCTATATAAGGTAAAATCGTAAAAAAAAATCAATTCTATCGAATATTCCATTCACTAAGGACGAGAGACTAGTGTACACATGACATTCGATAATTAAAGAGTTTGACAACTTCATCTACAGATAACGTTGTTTATTATTTTAAAACAGAAAAAAAAAAATGTGAAAAAAATATGTGTAGGCACGTGCCTAAAGTGCCTATAACGGTAGCTACGCCCCTGATTATTAATATTGCAAGTTGCAGAGTTCTTTGTTGTTTATCAGAGGAAATAGCTGTAGAACTGCCAATCGTGGAGAGATGTTATATTAATTTGTGTTTTCATGACATTCTGACATTTGTATGATAAATCATGTCAGGTATATGTATTAGTCCCCGAGGGTATCAACAGCCCAGTAGCCAGTACTTCGGTACTGGCCTGAAAATACGGATTTTTTGTGTTATTAAAATTTGCTGTTACAAAATGATAAAAATTATTATAAATTAAGGAATGTATCTCCCTCATGCAGAGCTCTGATTCCTTTCAAGGATCTGGCTATACTTTTTGGACCTTTTGGATTATAGCTCTTCATCTTTTATATAAGCTTTGGATTTCAAATATTTTGGACACGAGCATCACTGAAGAGACATATATTGTCGAAATGCGCATCTAGTGCAAGAAATTGGTACCGTTAATTTTATTAATGTTTCTTCAAATTTTATAACCATTTCAGTGAAAGTTCTATTACCAGTTGAGGCCGTGACATTCCATTTTTGAAGAGGATGACGGAGTAAAGTCTGGAACAATTTTCACCACATTGCCTGTTCTTTGTTCTGTCAATTTTACTTTGTGTGTATACTTTTGTTTATGATTTAAAAGCCACCGCACTCAACTATTAATGTTTAGACAAACAAATAATTAAACACATCGTTAACGTGGCTCTCCATACACCAAATATAGTTGACATATTGCATACAGTATTTCAAAAACAGACCAAAACACAACAACTTAACTTTTACCACTGAGCAATGAAAATGAGGTCAAGGTCAGATCATGACACCTAGCTGCCAGTTGGACAAGAATGCTTCACAGCCCTTTCGAGGATGATCCTTACTTGGCCATGTACACTTAACATAGTTCATTGATCAATGTAATGAGGTGGAGGTCAGTGTAAACATGATGACTGACAGACATGATGACCTTGCAAGGTACACACATGCCAAATAGTTATTAAAATTGAGAATGGAAATGGGGAATGTGTCAAAGAGACAACAACCCGACCAAATAAAAAACAAACAGCAGAGGGTCACCAACAGGTCTTCAATGTAGCGAGAAATTCCCGCACCCGGAGGCGTCCCTCAGCTGGCCCCTAAACAAATATATACTAGTCCAGTGATAATGAACGCCATACTAATTTCCAAACTGTACACAAGAAACCAAAATTAAAATAATCCAACAAAGGCCAGAGGCTCCCGACCTGGGACAGGCGCAAAAACGCGGCGGGGCCAAACATGTTTGTGAGATCTCAACCCTCCCCCTATACCTCTAACCAATGTAGAAAAGTAAACGTATAACAATACGCACATTAAAATTCAGTTCAAGAGAAGTCCGAGTCTGATGTCAGAAGATGTAACCAAAGAAAATAAACAAAATGACAATAATACATAAATAACAACAGACTACTAGCAGTTAACTGACATGCCAGCTCCAGACTTCAATTAAACTGACTGAAAGATTATGATTTCATCATATGAACATCAGGCACAATCCTTCCCGTTAGGGGTTTAGTATCATACCATCATAACATATATGAGAAGAACATAACCCGTGTCATGCCAACAACTGTTTTAGAATAAATGTGTTTAGTTCCGATGCAAAGACCTTATCAGTGACTCAATATTAACGCCAAAATATGCAATCTTTAATGACTTGACAACAGTATCGTAATTATATCCCTTCTTAATAAGTCTATTCAAAGGTTTTGTAAGTTTCTGAGGTGAATACTGACACCTTTGTGCTTTATAAAGAATATCTCCATAAAAAATTGGATGTGAAATACCTGAACGTATTAGAAGTCTGCATGTTGAGCTATATTTACGAATGATGTCTTTATACCGATGATAAAATTTAGTAAATGTTTTGACTAGTTTGTGATATCGAAAACCCTGGTGTAATATTTTTTCAGTAATACATAAATTTCTCTCGTTAAAATCTAAAACATTGTTACATACACGAGCGAATCGTACAAGTTGAGATATATAAACACCGTAAGATGGTGACAAGGGAACGTCACCATCTAAAAACGGATAATTCACGATAGGAAATGAAAAATCATCCCTTTTATCATAAATTTTAGTATTCAGCTTTCCATTAGTGATATAGATATCAAGATCGAGAAAAGGGCAGTGGTCATTGTTAGTATTAGCTTTATTTGAAGTAAGTTCAACAGGATAAATTTCATTAATATACATACTGATGTCGTCATTATTGAGAGCCAAAATATCATCCAAATATCTAAAAGTATTATTAAATTTGTTTATCAGATGTTGTTTCGATGGGTCTTTGCTTATTTTTGTCATAAATTGTAACTCATAACAATACAAAAACAGGTCCGCAATAAGTGGTGCACAGTTAGTCCCCATTGGAATTCCGATAATCTGACGATATACGGCATCCCCAAAGCGAACAAAAATGTTATCTAGTAAAAATTCAAGGGCATATATAGTATCAAAGCATGTCCAATTAACATAGTTTTTTTGTTTATTGCTACTAAAAAATGACAAAAGAGTTTGAACATATATATTCACATTCTGATTTTTTGAATGCCCATTTAATTAAGTGTGTGAATTTTTTCTTAATGAGAATGTGAGGCAATGTGGTATACAGGGTAGAAAAATCAAAACTTTGAACAGATTCAAAATCACCAATATAAGCATGCAATTTATCAAGTACTTCCAACGAGTTCTTGACACTCCAAAAGTAATTTATTCCACTATTTTCGAAGGCCTTATTTGAACAATTTATAATCAGGTTTTTAATTGTACCAAGTGTGCTGGTAAGAAGAATAGACAATTTAGTAGTTGAACAATGGCTTGACGACGAAATAAATCTATATTTGTAAGGGGTTTTGTGTAGCTTCGGAAGCCAATACATAGTTGGGACTTTCATTGTATTTGGCTCTGCTTGTAAAGCGGTGGCTAAAAGTTTATGTTTGTTACAGATTGTATTAATCGTGAAATAGAGGCTCTTAAGAGCCTGTGTCGCTCACCTTGGTCTATGTGCATATTGACCGTTATGGAATAACCATTTCACAAACTATATCGGACTACCAGTATGTTCCTTACGTCGTAACTACAATCCCTTCCCTTTCATGAATGTGAGTTACCGAATTAGACTATTTACCGGATTTGTTATCACATAACCAACACGACCGGTGCCACATGTGGAGCAGGATCTGCTTACCCTTCCAGAGCATCTGAGATCACCCCTAGTTTTTGTGGGGTTCGTGTTGTTTATTCTTTAGTTTTCTATGTTGTGTCATGTGTACTATTGTTTGTCTGTTTGCCTTTTCATTTTTAGCCATGGCGTTGTCAGTTTATTTTCGATTTATGAGTTTGACTGTCCTTTGGTATCTTTCGTCCCCGTCTTTTAAACAAAGGACACAGATGGATTCGTGACAAAACTGTGTTTAGCCACGGTGATGGTGTGTTTGTAGATCTTACTTTACTGAACATTCTGGCTGCATGCTTACAATTTATCTCTATAATGAACTTGGCCCAGTAGTTACAAAGGGAAATATTTTGTACAAAACAAAAATTTACAAAATTTATAAATAAGGGTTAAAAATTGACTATAAAGGGCAATAACTCCTGAAGGGGTCAATTGACCATTTTGATCGTGTTGACTTATTTGTAGGTCGTACTTTGCTGTACATTATTGCTGTTTACAGTTATCTCTATCTATAATAATATTTAAGATAATAACCAAAAGCTTCAAAAGGAGTAGGTCCAGTAAGACCCCTTTTTGGCCCCAAAATATAGCAGTTTTACAAAATTGTTAAAATGTAAACTTTTAGTTATTTATTGGACAGTGAAATGCTTCTGCTACATAAATATGGGCTGTTTTTGACAATACAATGCACATATATCGGGTACTAGCACCATTAAGTCATGCTAAGTTACTGAAATCTTCACAATTCTAGCATTTGAGTTAAATTTTAGACGGTTTTCGTGTAAAACGAAAGTGGCTGCATTCGTGTTCATCCTTAATATTGAAATGTCAGTTGTATTTTATGATAATACATAACATATATAAAGGTTGAGGATGAACACGGATGCGGCCACTTTCATTTTTGACAAAAACCATCTGAAAAGTGACATTTTTCGGCATATTTGGTAGATTTTTCATATTTTAGCTTGAATCTGTGCGTTTTTTATGACTAAATCAGCTAAAACCTTTCACATAAACTAATTGATTAAATAAAATAGACACTTAAGTGTTTAAAAAGTGGTCAAAATCTTTCGTCAAATGAACCTGAAATTTGAGGCCAAAATCGGCCCTTATCGGACCTACTCCTTTCCTTAAAACAAGAGTGCGCACACTGAAATGTCTCGCCTTCTTTACTAATCATTGATATTATGTCGATAGTCCTAAGTATAAAGCTTTTTATAACTGTCACATAAACTTAACATTAACCAAGATAGCTAAACAAAGACCAATGAACCATGAAAATGAGGTCAAGGTCAGATGAATCATGCCAGGCAGACATGTACAGCTAACAAAGCTTCCATACAACAAATATAGTTGACCTACTACTTATAGTTTAAGAAAAATAGACCAAAACACAAAACTTAAGACTGAGCAATGAACCGTGCAATTGAGGTCATGGTCAAATAAAACCTGCGGGACTGACATATAGATCATAATATATTTCCATACACCAAATATAGTTGACCTTTGGCATATAATATATGATAAAAAGACCAAAACTTATAAACTTAACTTTGACCACTGAACCATGAAAATGAGGTCAAGGTCAGATGACATATGCCCCCTAGACATGTACACCTTACAATCATTCCATACAACAAATATAGTAGACCTATTGCATAAAGTATGAGAAAAACAGACCAAAACACAAAAACTTAACTATAACCACTGAACCATGAAAATGAGGTCAAGGTCAGATGACACCTTCCAGTTGGACATGTACACCTTCCAGTCCTTCCATACACCAAATATACTAGCCCTATTGCTTATAGTATCTGAGATATGGACTTGACCACCAAAACTTAACCTTGTTCACTGATCCATGAAATGAGGTCGAGGTCAAGTGAAAACTGTCTGACGGGCATGAGGACCTTGCAAGGTACGCACATACCAAATATAGTTATCCTATTACTTTTAATAAGAGAGAATTTAACATTACAAAAATTCTTAACTTTTTTTTCAAGTGGTCACTGAACCATGAAAATAAGGTCAAGGACATTGAACATGTGACTGACGGAAACTTCGTAACATGAGGCATCTATATACAAAGTATGAAGCATCCAGGTCTTTCACCTTCTAAAATATAAACCTTTTAAGAAGTTAGCTAACGCCGCCGCCGTAGCCGCCGCCGCCGGATCACTATCCCTATGTCGAGCTTTCTGCAACAAAAGTTGCAGGCTCGACAATTACCAATTCATGGACAGCAACCCAACAACTGGTTGCCTGATTGGTCTGAAAATTTCAGGGCAGATAGATCTTGCCCTGATAAACAATTATATCCTGCCAGATTTGCTCTAAATGCTTTGATTTCAGAGTTATATAAGCCAAAATCTACATTTTACCCTTATGTTCTTTTTTTTTTAGCCATGGCAACCATCTTGGTAAGTTGGCCAGGTCACCGCACACATTTTTAAAATTATATACCTCAATAATGATTGTGGCCATGTTTGGTTAAATTTGGTCCAGTGGTTTCAGAGGAGAAGATTTTTGTAAAAGTTTACGACGACAACGGATGCCAAGTGATGAGGAAAGCTTACTTGACCCTTTGGGACAGATGCGCTAAAAAGTGAGAAATTACCATTTTGAAAAAATCTTAATTTTGAGTAACACAAGTAAATATGCATGATGAAAAATGGCTGTTTCACGGCCAATGAAAAATTAAATGCATATAACTATAATTACTCTTGTGGTATATATGAATGTGAACATACTTAGCTTGATTTTGAACCTGGTAGTTCACTTAGGAGATAACTGTATTGTATTTGAAGCTCCGATGGCATCAATTGGGGATTTGATGGTCGCAAATTAAGTTGACTGGCGACGCGTTGATGCCGTGTATATAAGTGACGTTATCCAATCAAAATGAACATTAAAAACGTTGTTGGCTTGATTTTAAACCTGATAGTTCACTAAGTTGTAGCATGCTGGAAGACATGAGATCTTACCATGACACAGTGATCCAAATCTCTGCATAGCATGCTTCCTTTTACTTCTAATGCCTCATGCTTTGCAAAGAAGCAGCAAATATTAATGTAAAAGTCTGGTTTCACAGATATGGTCAAATTGTCACAGCTACATTCTGTCCTCATTTCTTCGATGTGATTTCTAATATCACCAGGTTTTATACTTACTTCAGCGACACGATGGGTGCAACATGTAAATCAGAATCTACTTCGATTCCTTGAGCACCTGAGATCACCCCATGTCTTCAATGGGATGTACTTTTGTCCAGTTTTTGTCGAGCCTGCAACTTTTGTTGCAGAAAGCTCGACATAGGGATAGTGATCCGGCGGCGGCGGCGGCGGCGTTAGCTAACTTCTTAAAAGCTTTATATTTTAGAAGGTGGAAGACCTGGATGATTTATTTATACTTTGTATATAGATGCCTCATGTTACGAAGTTTCCGTCAGTCACATGTCCAATGTCCTTGACCTCATTTTCATGGTTCAGTGACCACTTGAAAAAAAAGTTCAATTTTTTTGTAATGTTGAATTCTCTCTTATTATAAGTAATAAGATAACTATATTTCATATGTGCGTACCTTTCAAGGTCCTCATGTCTGTCAGACAGTTTTCACTTGACCTCGACCTCATTTCATGGATCAGTGAACAAGGTTAAGTTGTGGTGGTCAAGTCCATATCTCAGATACTATAAGCAATAGGTCTAGTATATTCGTTGTATGGAAGGACTGTAAGGTGTACATGTCCAACTGGCAGGTGTCATCTGACCTTGATCTCATTTTCATGGTTCAGTGGTTATAGTTAAGTTTTTGTGTTTTGGTCTGTTTTGCTTATACTGTATGCAATTGGTCTACTATATTTGGTGTATGGAATGATTGTAAGGTGTACATGTCTAGCTGGTAGGTGTTATCTGATATTGACCTCGTTTTCATTGTTCAGTGGTCAAAGTTAATTTTTTGAGTTTTGGTCTATTTTTCTAATACAATAAGCAATAGGCCAACTATATTTGGTGTATGTAAATATTTTATGATCATATGTCAGTAGCGCAGATTTTATTTGACCTTGACCTCATTCTCACAGTTCATTGCTTAGTGTTAAGTTTTTGTGTTTTGGTCTATTTTTCTTAAACTATAAGCTATAGGTCTACTATATTTGTTGTATGAAGAATTGTTAGCTGTACATGTCTGCCTGGCATGGTTTATCATGTTTATCTGACCTTGACATCATTTTCATGGTTCCATATCCAACTATAGCAGTCATCATGTGACTTTGATGACGTCACATATCACCCGTATTAAGCCTAAGTAAAATGTATAGAAATGCACAGGGGCTTTCAAGAATTGATAAAATAAAGTACTTTAAGTTCATGATACAAAAAGTGTGGGAATATATAGTAATTCCTTGTATATTTAGTAATATATTTATGCCATTTCAAAAAAGTTTAAATTTTGGTCTTCTCCCTTCCAAATGCTTTTGAAAATTTGTCTTGTTGCCTCGATAAGTTCACACTGTTGATCATCTAACTCTGATAAATATCTGTCGTGTTAAACCTAAAATTGCGATTTAAACAAAACAGATGGAATAATTGTGGGAATATGTGCTTATTACTTTATTCATAAATATTTGAAATATCGTATATGCAATAGTTTAATTTTTTATTATGTCCCTTCCAAATTGATATGAAAATCAGTCATTTTCATAAATCTGGTATTTTTTTCAAGATGGCGACCTCATTGACAGCGTGGGACGACTTGGTAAAAATATATTTTGTAAAATTGTTACATGAAAATCAAATAGCCGTTGGATGCTCGTGTTTTCAGTCATGGTCTTACCTTAAAGCAGCATAGAATCACACATTGGTTCCTTTTGATAAAGCTGTCTTCTTTCTTTTCTTCGTATGAGCTTCCTATTATAAGGAACACCCCTTATCGGGTAATATTAAAATATTAAAAAAAGGGGGAAGAAACAGGGATAAAATATATTACATCAAGGTAAAATCCAGTGGTTGTGCGCTATACATAGACAGTGAATTGTAGAAAAACTAGAGGCTCTAAAGAGCCTGTGTCGCTCACCTTGGTCTATGTGAATATTAAACAATGGACACAGATGGATTCATGACAAAATTGTGTTTTGGTGATGGTGATGTGTTTGTAGATCTTACTTTACTAAACATTCTTGCTGCTTACAATTATCTCTATCTATAACAGTACTTTCTGTGGAAAATGTTATTGAAAATTGTTAAAAATTTACTATGAAGGGCAATAACTCCTTAGGGGGTCAATTGACTATTTTGGTCATACTGACTTATTTTTAGTTCTTATCTTGCTGTACATTATTGCTGTTTACAGTTTATCTCTATCTATAATAATATTCAAGATAATAACAAAAAAACAGCGAAATTTCCTCAAAATTACCAATTCAGGGGCAGCAACCTAACAACCGATTATCCGATTCATCTGAAAATTCCAGGGCAGATAGATCGTGACCTGATCAACAATTTTACTTCCTGTCAGATTTGCTCTTAATGCTTTGGTTTTTGAGTTATAAGCCAAAAACTGTATTTTACCCCCATGTTCTATTTTTAGCCATGGCGGCCATCTTGGTTTGTTGGCCGAGTTACCGGACACATTTTTTTTTAACTATATACCCCAATGATGATTATAGCTAAGTTTGGTTAAATTTGCCCAGTAATTTCAGAGGAGAAGATTTTTCTAAAAGATTACTAAGATTTACGAAAAATGGTTCAAAATTGACTATAAAGGGCAATAACTCCTAAAGTGGTCAACTGACCATTTTGGTCATGTTGACTTATTTGTAGATCTTACTTTGCTGAACATTATTGCTGTTTACAGTTTATCTCTATCTATAATAATATTCAAGATAATAACCAAAAACAGCAAAATTTCCTTAAAATTACCATTTCAGGGGCAGCAACCCAACAACGGAATGTCCGATTCATCTGAAAATTTCAGGGCAGATAGATCTTGACCTGATGAACAATTTTAACGGTCAGATTTGCTCCCAAATGCTTTGGTTTTTGAGTTATAAGCCAAAAACTGCATTTTACCCCTATGTTCTATTTTTAGCCATGGCGGCCATCTTGGTTGGTTGGGTGGCGCACCGGACACATTTTTTAAACTAAATACCCCAATGATGATTATGGCCAAGTTTGGTTAAATATGGCCCAGCAGTTTCAGAGGAGAAGATTTTTCTAAAAGATTGCTCAGATTTACGAAAAATGGTTAAAAATTGACTATAAAGGGCAATAACTCCTAAAGTGGTCAACTGACCATTTTGGTCATGTTGACTTATTTGTAGATCTTACTTTGCTGAACATTATTGCTGTTTACAGTTTATCTCTATCTATAACAATATTCAAAATAATAACCAAAAACAGCAAAATTTCCTTAAAATTACCATTTCAGGGGCAGCAACCCAACAACGGAATGTCCGATTCATCTGAAAATTTCAGGGCAGATAGATCTTGACCTGATGAACAATATTAATCTGTCAGATTTGCTCTAAATGCTTTGCTTTTTGAGTTATAAGCCCAAAACTGCATTTTACCCCTATGTTCTATTTTTAGCCATGACGGCCATCTGTTTTGGGTGGCTGGGTCACCGGACACATTTTTTAAACTAGATACCCCAATGATGATTGTGGCCAAGTTTGGTTATATTTGGCCCAGTAGTTTCAGAGGAGAAGATTTTTGTAAAAGTTAACGCAGGACGACGACGACGACGGACGCCGGACGCCAAGTGATGAGAAAAGCTCACTTGGCCTTTCGGCCAGGTGAGGTAAAAAACCGAATCATAGCATATAAAATATAAAATTATGTACATAAAAATGATAAATCGATCTACAGAAGTCATATAACTTAAATAATTAGTCAATCATTTCACCAGCAAATAGCTTTCTTAGAGCTTTATAACAATGAATATTTGCTACAAAACATAGTGATCTATATGTACAATTACATTCATGATAATTTATAAAAATTTATCTACTATTTCACTTTTTCATTGTCTATGTTTCAGCATCCATATCTTAGTGAAAACTGTCAGCCGTCTAACTTTTTCAGTAGAGATATTCTTTTGTAATGAAGCTTAAAACAAAAGTGTCTGGTAAGCGTTTCTAGTTTAAGAATTAACTGTTCTTTGAATCCAAGTTGTTTCATATATTTTGTACAGTCCAATACAAGTTGCGTAACTGCTAGTTTGTTGTTAAATAGCAGTTCCCATGTTCCAGGAGGAGAGTTTTCAGTCACAAGTTGTTTAATGGGAGTGAAGTATTCTTTTCCCTCATTGCATAGAACAGGACACTGTGTAAGACGCTGTTTATTTTATAAAATTTTGAAAAAAAAATGGTGACCAAATAATTTTCAACGTGGACAATGTTCGACACTTATTTTGTTCATGCACATAATCCAATTTAATTTCACTGTTTATATTGCAATTAACTATGACATGTTATAGTCACAATAATGATAGCCAAGGGCATGGCTAGATTAAGGAGATACTAATTGAGTTATAATATCAACCTGATCAAGGATCGAAAATAAACATGACACCTTATCACGATGTAAGTTTTGACAATACCTATATATAATAAGAAATAATAATACCAATGTAGATTAGTGTTCTCGATGAAATTCATTAAGCTATTATTTTATATTTATAATAGAAGACCTCGAATGGATATTAAATAACTGAGGTGAAATAAATATATTGTTTAATTTTCTTTAAATCATTCATCCAGTAACCAGTAAATTTTACAGAATCCTTTTTAAACCAGTAACATGCAGAGTTATCGAACGTAATTATGACTGGAATAGTTGCATATGATTGATCAATGTTTGGTTTTCTTGGTTAATATTACATTTATGTGACAGTTGTAATAAAGCTTTACATTTAGGACTATCAACATAAAATCAATGATTAGTAAAGAAGGCGAGACATTTCAGCGTGTGCACTCTTGTTTGTTTTATATGTTGTGTT
Organism: Mytilus edulis; assembly: GCA_019925275.1. Classification (NCBI taxonomy): domain Eukaryota; kingdom Metazoa; phylum Mollusca; class Bivalvia; order Mytilida; family Mytilidae; genus Mytilus; species Mytilus edulis. The sequence goes on along the minus strand of CM034358.1, from coordinate 5,679,168 downwards.
TTTCACTGTTGTGTACTGTTGTCTTTTGGGTTGTTTTTCTATTTGTGCTATGGCATTGTCAGTGTGTTTTTAACTTATGAGTTTCATTATCCCATTGTTATCTTTAACCCTCTTTAACCTGACTGGGGATTAATTTCAGGTCATGACCTTTGGTATACATGTTGTCCAATTCTTATTATGGCACTGTCAGTTTGTTTTTGACTTATGGGTTTGATAATCCAATTGGTATATTTAACATCTCTTTAACCTGACTGGGGATTAACCCCTGGTCATGACCTTTGGTATGCATGTTTTTCAATTCTTGTCATGGCATTGTAAATAGATATAGGAAGATGTGGTGTGAGTGTAAGTTTGTTTTTGATTTATGGGTTGGGTTATCCTGTTGGTATCTTTCCACTCTTTTTACCCTGACTGGGGATTAAACTCAGGTCATGACCTTTGGTATGCACAAGTAATGCCCTTGACCAAGTGGTTTTTAAATTGATATAAAATTGTATCCATATAGGGAGCTACTACTTTGCAGCTACTTTAAGGGAAGATCTTCTGAGAACAAGAATTCCTTAGTACACAGAAGTCCCATCACACTATCATTTTTGAGTTCAGTGTACCATGAAATGGGGTAAAAATGCAATTTGGCATAAATTTAAAAGTCATACAAAGGAACATGTGTATTAGTTTCAAAGGATAGGACTGATCAAAAAAAACATACTGAAAACTTTAACCAGAAGTGGACAGACAAACGCAGGCGCTACAATGGATCACAAAAAAAAATGCCCTAGGTTGGCATAAAATAGAATTAGAGGATTTAGGTATCCTAAAAATGACAATACGCTGTCAATTCAGCCTTAAGATAAAAGAGAAAACAAAATTATTCTTTAACAGAGTTATTTGGAACATAAACACTTACGAAGGGTAATCAATGATTTAAACATGAAAGTATGAAAAATCCATATTGACACTCCAAATGACATGTAAAATTTAGTTTTATAAATAATTTCATCAAATATACAATAAGGTTTTTCAACATTAAAATATAAGGGTTTGACAGAAAAAAAAATAATAAAAACTACTGAAAATTAATCTTGGTTTAACAAAATTAAGTTAGTAAAAAATAAAAAAAAATAAAAATAGATAAAGTATAACTGGTATTGAAAAATAAGGTGATTTTTAAAATCACACTTGTACAAATTAATTTAAAAATCTTAGAAAAGTTGTTAGAAAATAAATTCATAAAATTTTAAATGAATAAATAAAAAATATTAGCTTAAATATATTTACTTTATTAACAGTAACAAAACTTCATCCAAAATAGCTTAAGCACATTTTTTTTCAAAGTAAACAGCATTTTACATTTGATATAATTATGCAAATTAATCTTTACTAATTATCTCCCCTTACATTTAATCAGCTTCACTTAACAATGGCAAGACTCTAAATATAAACAGCAATGAGGATTTTTATCAATATAAAACTATTTATAACTTAATGTTTTGGAATGTCTGAAAATAAATAAGTACACCATTCTTAAGTGATCTCTATTAAAAGGACGGTGATTTTCCTAATGTATATAGTATAGAATTTTCTGAATAAAAAAAAATAATTTAATAATGAAAAAAAACCCACTATTTTGTTTTTGATTTAAAAATAAATTAAGGTAGAATTTTTTTAAAGCCGTATATAAAAAAAATCTTCCAATTCAGTTTAAAAAACTTTTCATCAGAAATTTAGAATATACTGACATCACACTTATTCATTCTTGGATGAAAATGATAAGTACCCTTTCAGATCAGTACGAGATCATAACAGATAACAAATTTATAAAAATCTAAAAATAAGATTTCCATTATTTTGATAGTGACCTATTTTACAGAAAAATGTGCTGAAGCTTAAAGCAAAGATTGTATTCATTGAAAGACTCCATTTTGGACGGATTACATATAAAAGAAAAACGTTTTACACAATGAAATCAACAATAAGACATATAAAATCTATAAAAACTACTTAACAATGATGATTGCATCCACATTTTCAACAATACAGTTAGGTTCAGATGATACATACTTAATTATATATATACGGTTTAACCAACTTCCAACATGTGTTAAATGTTTTTGTTTCAGAATCTATTTTACTGGAATGTAAGGTTTGTGACAGGCATTAAGAGCTAGGTGATAAGTACTGTACCCAAAATGGCAGAAAAGTACCTTCTCGATTTTTTTATGAAATTTTCTACTCAAGAAATAATTACCAAAACACGGAAGGTAATTTGTATTTACAAACCTAAATAAATTTACTAGTACATGTAATTGAAAATAAGAAGGATGCTGATTTGGACTTTCAAAATAATCACTTGGAAATTACTGGTAATTATTCTAAACACATTCAAATGTTTCATCTGCTCCCAACTGTAGATAAATAAACAATTACAATGATTCATAAACAACAAAGTTAATATCAAGTAGCAGCAATATGATTGGACAATATCAGTAAAAATCTGACCAATGAAATGTAAGCTAACTAAATTGGCACTATGAACATCAATTTTTTTTTGTTACTTGGCACTGAAATTCTATTGGCTTTTTATTTAAACTTTTAATTTCCGTAAATAGTTTTTTAAATTGTTTTTATCATGATCTTAGAGCTAAATATTGAAGTCCTTTAATATATAACAAATAAAATATCATAAATGTTGACAATTTAATAAAAGTTTAATAAAGTTTCTTGTTTATCATACATGTAAATGCATCATTAATTAGCCGTTGGATGAAATTTTAACATGTGATATGTGCAAGTTTACAAACTACAGTATAAATAAAAACATGTGAATCATCATAAATGCAAAATATTACATATAAAATGCGAAATATCATATAAATGCAAAATAAAGTGTGTTTTTCATAAATAAAAAAAAAATAAAAAAAATATTTAACTTTCCATTTAAGACAGTACTACTGTGTTTAACCTCGCAAGGTCACATCAGGCTAGATTACTGTGTTGTCATATTTTTGTACTTTCAAAAGTATAAAAATATTTTTTTTCCAAGTTTATTTAAAAAATTCTTTCACCTACTACATATATCTGCTATCAAGAATTATAACTCTTTTAAACAATCAACAAAATATCACAGAAAAGCTTTCTTTGCACTCAATCATCTTTATGGTAACAAAAATAGGGACCATCTCAAAATATATTATTTCTTCCTAAACACAGTTTTCAAAACTTTTCATATCATTCTGAAATATGATCTCAATTTCCAATGAAAATAAGAGCAGTTGTTGGCTTAGTTTTCAAATATAAAGAATTTAATGATTTTTTGACAAATCCCAGAATGACATAGCTATTTTGATTAAGTATAAAAATCCAAACCAATTTTCAACTAGCGACACTAAAACCTATTTAATTTCAAGAGTTCAATTAAACAACTTTTAAAATCTGTTGAATTCAACCAAAACCAGTTCAATAATAGAAATTATGCCATAAATAATGGCTTTATTTCACGAGTTCAAATTCTGGAACGTCCAACACAAACCAATTAAAAACAGGCTATGAAACATTACCAGACGCTGTTAATTATGTGTATTGGCATATATACTATATTTTTATGCCAAACCAATTCAATAATTGAAAGTATAACACTAATACTGGTTTAATTTCAAGAGTTCAAATTCTGGGACATCCAACCCGAACCAATTCAATAATTCAAAATATGAGAACACAAAGGCTTCTGTAATGTTATGTGAATGATCAAGTCCTCGAGCCTCTACTTGTAATGTTCGATTAAATTTAAGTCTCGCTTCCATCTCTGCTTGTTTCCTTGCCATTTCTTCAGCAAGTCTTCTAGCTTCTTCCATCGCTCGCTTGGCTTCTTCTTCTCGCCTTATTCTAAAATATATCAAAATACAATTACCCCTCTTTAATTATAGTAATTCCATAAAGAAAGCCCCTTGTGGGGGGTCTAAATAATCACATAATTACAATTTCTTTGCCAATATAATCACATAATCATTTATTATTTCTTTAAATAAGATATTTAATATTCCAAGGGGCATAACTTTTTAAAAATAATAGATCACTGATTTTCAAATTTGTCCGAGACATTGCAGTTACACACCTATGATATTAGTTTCATAAAAAGAATGTGTCCTAAGTACACAGATGCCCCATCCGCACTATCATTTTCTATGTTCAGTGTGGAGAGGGATTACATAGGCTATGCCTATTGCCCAATCCAATTCATTTTATTTGAATAAAATATTGTTTAAACTAAACTCTATGTTCAGTGGACTGTGAAAATGGGGTAAAATCTCTAATTTGGCATTAAAATTAGAAAGATCATATCACAGGGAACATGTGTACTAAGTTTCAAGTTGATTGGACTTCAACTTTATCAAAAACTACCTTGACCAAACTCTTAAACCTACCTCAACCAAAAACTTTAACCTGAAGCGGGACAGACGGTCGAACGGACAAACGAACAAACGGACGCACAAACCAGAAAACATAATGCCCATAAATGGGGCATAAAAATCTTTACAGGTGAGAGCGCTATCAATAGAATTACTATTTCCAAGGGAGACATAGAAGTATTTATATAAATGTGTATGCCATTACTAAAAACCATACAAATTACGCAAAATATGGCATTACAGATAAAAAAAATACTGTATGACATCATTCAAATAAAGATCATAGTATGGCGCCAAAAGGGTATTTGGAGTCAGACTAGGGACATTTGAAGACAAAATTCAGCTGATTACCCAAAAGTGTAATTACCTCTTTAAAGTCATGCTGAAAAAAGTCAAGATTTAAAAAAAAAAATTGGAGAGTAAAATATCTAAATTGTGACTTTAATCTTACTTGTCTTCCTCTTCTTTTCTTTTTCTTTCCTCTTCCTCTAATTTCTTCTTTTTCTCATACTCCAATCTCTCTTCCTCTGCCATCTTTGCCATCATTTCTTCTTCTTCTTTCCTTCTCTCTTCTTCCTCTCTCTGTCGCTCTAACATTTCCTCTACAAAAACAATGTTAAATATTTTTTAGTTTTTTTCCTTTTTTTCACTTAAATATTTTTCATGGACATACCAACGAAAAAAACAAAACTATAAACCATGTCTGAAAATGAAATTTAATTATACAAAAGTCATGTATAAGGCTTAGAACATGCTGGAGGGTTTGGATGGGTTTAAATGATTAAAGAATAATACCCTTAAAAAATGAAGATTAGAGAATAACGGGCAAAAAAAAAGATTAGAGAAAAAAGGGGTTAATTTTTTGAAGATTAGAGAAAAAAGGGGTGAAAATTAAATGTTTACAGAATAACAGACCCCCCATCCAGACCCTCATATAGAAATTAAGGTTTTGGCAAGCACTTCTTCCCCGTTTTAAGCTCAATCCACATAAACTTTAGACAATGTATAGTTGTTCCTTTCATACAAGAACTCTAAAAATTGTTGGTAATGAAATATTTTGAGTAGAAAACAACAGCATTAGCTTCTCAACAATATCAACACTATAACATTATAGGACTGTTAACATTTCAAAACATGCATAAATTAAACATTTGCCACCAATCAACAATCCACAGATCGATCTATGTGAATCCACACTAGATAATTTGCTCTCATGAAAAACATGCATGAAACATTTGCCACTGGACCTTAGGCAACCAACAATTGACAGATCGATCTATGTGAATCCAAACTAGATAATTTGTTCTCATCCAAAACATGCATGAATTAAACATTTGCCACCAACCAACAATCGACAGATTGATCTATGTGAATACACACTAGATAATTTGTTCTCATGTAAAACATGCATGCAACATTTGCCTCTGGATGTTAAGCAACCAACAATTGACAGATCGATCTATGTGAATACACACTAGATAATTTGCTTTCATGAAAAACATGCATGAAACATTTGCCACTGGACCTTAAGCAACCAACCATCAACAGATTGATCTGTGAATCCAAACTAGATAATGTTCTCATCCAAAACATGCATGAAACATTTGCCACTGGATGTTGAGCAACCAACAATCGACAGATCGATCTGTGTGAATCCAAACTAGATAATGTTCTCATCCAAAACATGCATGAAACATTTGCCACTGGACCTTAAGCAACCAACAATCGACAGATCGATCTATGTGAATACACACTAGATAATTTGTTTTCATCCAAAACATGCATGAAACATTCGCCACTGGACCTTAAGCAACCAACCATCGACAGATTGATCTGTGAATCCAAACTAGATAATTTGTTCTCATCCAAAACATGCATGAAACATTTGCCACTGGACCCCAAGCATCAAACCATCGACAGATCGATCTATGTGAAATAACACTCAGTCAAATTGTCTTACCATAACGTTTCTGTTCCTCCTCAGCTTGTTTTCTCTTCATTTCTTCCAGTTTACGTTGATATTCCTCCTTCCTTCTTCTCTCCTTCTCTGCCTCAGCTTTTTGTTTGGCCATTTTCTCCTCTTCTAACTGTGCCTCTCTTTCTCTTTCTTCATCTTCTTCCATTTTTCTTTGTCTACAAAAGTGTTTAACTTAAACATGTTAAATGTGAAAGATACCATATAGCGGGTTACAGGGTTTCCCCTGGGTCAATTATTTTTTTCGCCACCTCTTATGCCAAAACAATATATTTTTCGCCACTTTATTATATTTTTTCGCCAAGTAAAACAAATATTTTTTCTTTTAAAATTTGTCTTTTTTCAAAGTACCCTTTCAAATTAATTATCTATATCAAAGTAAATGATAAAGTTTTAAATCAGAGACCTTTCTTGCTTTTCAACATTTTTCGTCATAACAACAGTTTTCTTTTCTGGGCTATCATTAAAAGAAGGAGAAAAGAAGGAGAAAAGAAGGATCGAGAGGAAGTGTCAACATTTTGCTTCAAACACATTCGTCGCCAAGTGCTTAAAATTAAATCCCTTTTGTGACATTTGACGGACGCCATTTATCCATATCATATTGTCATATAATACAATACAATCCACACCTTTATTAATTAGTCCTTTGATGTCGATACCTATAAATGCAATCAGCTGATAATTGATTTTCTGTTAAAATCTTAACGAGTTCAAGTTGAATTCAGAGTATAATTGTCTGATCGGTTAAAGTCAGAGAAACCCCCAAAAAAGTAAATAAAGAAGATGGCTGAAAATAAATCGCTATATATTTCTTTCGCCAATGACAAATTTTAATCGCCACAATTATTATTTTTTCGCAAATTGCGAAAATGGCGACCGAAACCCTGGGGTTATTTTTTCGCGTTTTGTAAATTTTCCCTTATTTTTGCGGATAGAACAAAATTGCCAAAATAAATTCAGCCAATTAAAAAGTATACAAGCAAAGGTATTGATAAAGTTTTAAATCCTAAAAAAAATAACCGCCAAAATATTTTGTATACCTTTTTCAATGAAAATCATGAAATTTAATACACCTGCTATACTGTATTGCTTTTTTAACTTGTTCAAAAGTTAAGGGCAAGCATTCTAAATTTGTATTCAAATAAAATTTACTGTGGATTCATTATTGTTTCGTTGGATACCAATTTTTGTGGATTTCGTGGGTACAGGTAAACCACAAATTTAAATGTTCACTGAATTACAAATTTTCCATAGACTTGTATGCAGACATTAGCACAACCACGGAATTAAATATCCATGAAAGTGCAACTTTAACCCAATCCACGAAAATAAATGAATCCACTGAGTATGGTACTGGTTTCTATATTCATAGTACAGCTTTATGAGGATGAGTTATGGTTCCCAAACCTTGCTGGGCTACACAGTATTAAGTTCTTATTCAAACAGCTTTTTCATGACAATTTACATGTTATAGTTTGTTTGTATTTATAGATTATTGTTAATCATCTCAATTAGAATGATTTTCTTGCTTGAGCCAGTACAGCGAAAGTAAGAAAAGCAATGGAGTTGAGATGACCAATGCTAATCTGTTTATCGCTATGTTAACTATGACGACGTTGTCCATTTCATGTCAATTTTATTGACAACTCCACGTGACCCCTAAGTTACTAGAGATAATTTTTCATATCACTCAACTCTACAGAGAAAGGAAATTATCAGTCAGCAAGATCAAATGAAAATTTCGTAAAATAGCGATAATAAAACTTCATTTCATATAGATCTTCAACAAACCGTTTTGCATCTAGTGTTTTGCGTCTTTCAGCCTCCATTTCCCTCTTAAGTTGTTCAGCCCTTTCATGTTCATCTCTTTCCCTTCTTGCTTGTTCTTCTTTCTCTCGTCTTTTCCTTTCCACGTCCTCTTTACGCTTGGCAGCTTGTGCTGCTCGCTTGGCCGCCCTGGCTTCACGATTGGAAATCATTCGTAGTCTGGCCGCTTCATCCTAAAAATGATTTGCAAGTTTAAGAATCAGTATTAAATATAAAAAAGAAGATGTGGTAAGTTTTTTTTACAACTGTAGTATTCATCAACAGTCTTTGGTTCAGTTGTCATAAAAAATTATCGATATACTGTTAATTCATTTTTTTTTCGTGAATACCAATTTTCGTGGATTAAGGAAAATTTGCATGTTCGTGGATATTTGATTTCGTGGTTTAGCAGAAATCTGCTTACTAGCCTATATAAAATGTGATATTCGTTGAACATTTAATTACGTGGTTTACCTGTTCCCACGAATACCACGAAAATTGATATCCAACAAATAATAATGAATCCACAGTACTGTAAATTCAGAAATTATTGCAAGGTTTTTATCATTGTGAAAAATGCGACAGAGTTGTAAATGCAATTAATAATTTAAATAATTTACACTCCCATTTTGAAATATTTTATATGAATTAAACAGGATTTTCAAAAATTTCGAAATTGTAAAATTAAACTTGCATTTAAGTCAAAAATAACAAAATAATAATAATTGCACGCAATAATTTCTGAATTTACAGTAACCTAAGCCATAATGAATTAAAAGTTAAAGTCCTATCAGACTTAATCTCCCTTTCAATATCTTACGATCGGAAGACAATTCAAAGTATGCTAAGAATTAGCCAATGTTTTTTACTGAGGAATAAATATAAGTTTAAGTTAGAGAGAAGGATGTATAAGCAAACGTGAAACTTACCAAATGAAATATTTATCCAGTAAAATTATGTGTAAAAATAATATAAATACGTAAATCTCTATTTACACACTAACTCCTTCTGCTTTATGTTTAAAATTTAAAAAAAAACAAAAAAACACACACACCAAAAATAGTTCAAGTTTGTGCAGAAAGTTACAATTATATTAAATAATTAAATATTCTCTCACAACTTGCATGCCACACAGTAATAAAATATTACAACAGTTATTATTTGAAATGGTGTAGTCAATTAAAATGTGATTTTTAATTAAAATATTGACTTTAGTTCAATAAAATTATAATGATTTTTAAATCATTTAACTTCGGACATGGCAGATCATTTTCAATTATATCTTAATATTTTAAATCTTAACACAAATATGACTTTAAAGTATCTAATTTCAAATTTTCAGTTTTCAATTACAAATTTTAAAGGAGTCATTTTTGTTAACCCATCACATTTCCTCTTTCTAAATTAATAGATGTCATCAAAAGAAATTAAAAAATTATATCAAATTGTTAAAAAAATATTATCATAAATATTTTAATTGCTTTATCATTGTAACAATAAATATTGCTTTATTGTTGTAAAGAGAATTAAATAACTGAAAATTAAAATGCACTTTAAGAAAAGCATTCAATCCATGCATACTTATAACACCTCTAATTTAAAGTGAAAATTTTTTTCGTGCTGCAAAAGATCTTTTTAAATGAAGACAAACACAGCTGGGTCGGCCATATTTCTGACTGATTTATTGGATTATGTTGATTGTTGAATATCAAGCAGTAAATATTACATGCATATTCAAGATGATGCATTTGTCAGACTTAGAGCTGACATTCATTTGTTTTAATTGCAAAGCAGCAAATCAGAAAACACCAAGATTTTTTTCCATCAAGAAATGTATCATACCATATTAAGTTCATGCATTTGAGGCAGACATTTTTAGCTAAAGTATAATCATTATCAAAGTTGTGATTTAATCATTTCAAGCCTCACAAAAGCATAATAAAATGTAATGCAATTTAATAAATCATTAAAATTGTGTCAAGCACAAGCAAATTGAGCCCTAATGCCCCTTAAGTCAATAAAAATGTCATGTGACATTCATAATAAAAGTAAAACCTTACATCAGTGTTTACATTAAGCCAGTTTAACCTTCCTTATTTGAGTTATCTCCCCTAATGCACAGGATAATTTCATGAAGCAATATTTTTTTACTAATTTTTGATTCATTTCACAAGTATACTATAATATTAATAATAATAATAATAAATTCTATAATTTATTAGTTTGAAAAACAAAATCAAATTAAAAAATAACTCAGAAATTACAAAATAAAGAAAAAAAGTTTGTTTTTAAAAATTCAAAATTACAAAAATATTGGTGCTATTTTTCTTGTGAAAAAACTGCAACAATCATTGTGACATTGATTGATTGACAATAGTTTTATTTTTTTCTAATTTTAAATTGTAATGCAATAATTGTTCTAAGGGGAGATAACCTAACATAAGGGAGGAAAGTCATGATGTGTGAAAATATGTAAAAAAAACTTTCATTCAAAACCATGCTTTTTACCTTTGTCCTTGGCTTTTTAAGATAAAACAATTAATTTTTAAGGTTAAATTTATGCAGAGTATATGTATTTGTATTCATGAATTAACTCCATATTCAAATCAGGTCAATTATTGACACAGTAAATTTTCTTTCAATAAATGTCAAAATTTTAACTAGTGTGAAAATGAAGATTTTATCAGTAACAACTGCTACTCATGATAATATTTTTTTCCTTCACTACTGTGGGCATACAACTACATGTATTATGATGATAATAATTGAAAGCTTACTTCTTTTTCTGTGGTAATTAAGTAAAAATATTGAAGATAATCATACCTCTATTTTGAGGGAAACAAATGTGTACGCCATTTTGAACCAATTTGATAATATCTTCTTAGTTCTACACAAGTTTCTTTTTTTAAACTACGAAATTTTTATGATCACTACTTGAACTGACACTCAAAATTTATATGATAAAATTAAGGCCACACATAAAACATTTAATTTTGTTCCTATATACATTAAATGTATGATTGTATTTTTTTCTTCAAAGCACTAAAAAGATTTGTATTATATGAGCTACCTTGGATATGAATCAACCCAATGCATGACTGATTTATGTCCAAGACTGATAATTCATTCTGGAACATACAAATACCAAATAAAAGATGATTTTTAGACTTATTTGTAGTTTTTTTTTATATCAACTCAATTTTCAAACAGTTACACTGGAGATTTGTTCCACCTGCAATTGGTTAACTCAGATGGATTGATATTTATTTATTTAATGAATGACTATAATATTTTTTCTGTCTATTCAAAATAACATCAAAAATGTGGTGCACACTGAATAACCCACGTAAAGTGTGCACCACATTTTTGATGTTATTTCAAATAGACAGAAAAAAAGTATTATTAGTCATTTCTTATAATTTAATTCTGATTTAAATTCCATTTTTTAACGGAGTAAACCATGAAAAAACGTTGATGATGTCACAGTCTATATATAATGACCAAATTATGTCTATGAGCTGATAAACAAAACAACGTTAGTCAATCAGAAGATGTGTTTCATCCAAAATTAATTTATTTATGCATAAGATCAATCCTATCTGACTAAGCTCATATAGAATCATTCCTTTTGAAAAGGAATTTACCAACTGCGAAAAAAACACCTTTTTATTTAATATAAGGCCTCCATAAATATCATAATACCGAGGTGTAATAAATATTCTGTGTATTATAAAATTATGAATAATAATAAAGTTAATTGTTATCTAAACATACTTGTTTTATGATGGTATAAGAGTTTATAATGATCACTTGAAGTTTAAAACAGTTTCATATTGTGGTTTGTGTTAAAAGGGGTTATAAATGTTAGGTGCGTTTGATTGACTGATAATTTGGTGATTTGCATCACAACAGACAGAAAGGCCTAGCCATAGCTAGACAAAAAACTGGAAACTTAAATGATATAACATTAACCTGAAATAAAAACTGGGACTGGATGTGACACTGATCAAATTTTGACAGTAAAAAGACATATATGGAGATAGGTGTGTAAAATTGTCAGAAAATCATATTTAGCCTTAGATGATTGTCCCAAAATGTACCTACTCTAAATGAATGAATAGGGGGAGGGTTCTTCCTATGCCAGAATTTAACACATAAGACACCCTAATTCAGAACATAGATTTCCTTTTTTCTTCCTTTTCCTCCATTGCCAATTTAATCATTGAATGAGACGTTACACTGATCAGCACAACATGTTGACCATGTGTAGCAGGATCTGCTTACCGTTGCTGGGCTTCCAATATGTTGTATATGACTTTTTTGGCTAAAAATACTTTTTGACACCAATATTCAGGGCGGGAAGAAATCTTTGGTGTTACAAAATAGCATACAGTTAGACCAATCAAAATGTTTGAAATTAGACATATTACAAAATTGCCAATGTCAGTTGTTTGTAAAGTTTTCTTCCAAAATGTAATGTATGAAAACTTGAAAATCGTTGTATAATGGCCTTTGGAATAGAATAATTATAAATTTCTTTAAATCTGTGAAAATAATTTAAGTTCTCAGATAATCCAGAAATGTCAAAGTTTTAATTTCACTGCTAATCAAAAAAATGTTCAAGTTCACATACGACATTTTGAAAGCATGTATTTTGTCAAAATTTTCAAAGCCTGTTTGTGAGATATTTTTTTCTTAAAAAATTTGTAATTTACAACATTTTAGAAGCCCAGCGACGTTACCCTTCTTGAGCATACATGATCTTTTTGTCAGGCTTGTATTGCTTAGTACACCTTTACATGTACAAATGTAGTATTTTAGAGACTGGTCACAGTTTATCTTTCCATCTTATTTTGCTATGATTTTGTCTGTCTCTCTCTGACTTCTAATATAAAAAAGAAGATGTGGTATGATTGCCAATGAGACAACTATCCACAAAAGACCAAAATGACATTAATAATTATAGGTCACCGTACGGCCTTCAACAATGAACAAAGCCCATACCGTATAGTCAGCTATAAAAGGCTAAATCTTGTTACTTCTTGCGGTACATGTATCTTAAGACTCTCTTTTTTTAATTAATTCCTGTCCTGAACATGCATGAAATATTTGCCACTGGACAGTAATTCATCAAATACAAGTCCCCAGATGTAGGGGGTTGGACTTTGCCTCTCAGTTATATTGAACCTGTCAGATACTCTGGGGGGTCTGCACCAAAAACCCCTTCTACTCCAAATCTCATTTCTTAGAAAATACTGTCAAACATCTTACAATATTTTTTAGACCAATTGTTTACTAGTCATTAGCAAGGCCTGCCAGGCGCAGATCGAGACATTTTAAAAAGGGGGGTTCCCTACCCAGGACAAAAGGGGGGTTCAAACTATATGCCCCCATTCAAATGCATTGATCAGCAAAAAAAAGGGGGTGTCCAACCCCTGACAACCCTTCAAATGCATTGATCAGCAAAAAAAAGGGGGTGTCCAACCCCTGACGACCCCCCCTCCCCCTGGATTCGCCAATGCCTGCATGGTGGTTTTTGTCAAAGAGTCAATTTATATAATATCTTCATTCAACATTCTATCAGGTATACTGGGTATATATATAACAATCTATATATAGATACCTACTAGGGAAAAATTATCTAAACACACCAAAAAATTATTGTAAACAAATAAATAAATAATACACAAAGGTAAAGTCAAATTATATGTTTTCACTCTCATTATATCCAGTATTTGCAGTGACCTCAACTTCATTCTATAATCTTTGAATTTCAAATAATTTTATTGCAGAAAAGCAATTTTGTGAATTGGAACACTAAAACATATATAAAATTTTGTAATGCTGTAAACTAAAAATAAAAAAAAATAAAAAAAATTATTATTTAGAATTTGATCTGAATCAGCTATTTTAAAAAATTCAGAAGCTCACAAATTGTTTTTTCTAATTCAAATAGATATGCCTTTAAGATAAAGAACAGCAATAAAAGAACTGTTCTTTTGTTTTTTGAATTGCCCGACAATTTCACAGACATTTTCAGTTTATGTCTATATATATTTTTCTCCAATGGTTCAATTTTTAGAGCATGCAACAAGAATCAGTTATTTTTCATTAAAGGGAGGTAATTAACACAATATTTCAGAGTTATTTCCCTTGAACCAATATATAACTTTATAAGTTTAATGTTTCAGAACTTGAAGAGAATAGAAAAAGGCAATGCAAGTTCATTAATTGAGTACAGATTAACGCAGTGTACTGTTGATTTATTAATTTTCATGAATACAAATTATCATGATTTGAGGGAAAAAATTGTTATTTTGTGATACTTCATATTTGTGTTTTGGGCTATTCCATTAAAATGTATGTGGGAGGGTAGGAAGTGAAGTTACATTATTGAATTTGGGTCATGGGTCTTTTTTTTAGTATGCACCTATTACAATATACAAAATTATCTAAATATGGTTCTTGGTTGTAGGGATATTTTGAAAGTCCCTAAAAATCATACCCTCCCACATACATTTTAATGGAATAGCCCAAACCACAAATTGTGTATAAAGTATAAAAAGTTTAAACATTTTTGAACACTCAATTTTATGGTTCACTCAAACAAATGAAAATTGAACCCTACAAAAATGAGTAAATTCTCATAGTATCATAATCTTTCGGATACACATTTAAACATTAAAAATTCAAGTTCTGAAATGGGAGATTTACAATGGGGAAAATATGTGAATATGAATTAGTAAGATTATGTGTATTGTTTCACACTTTGTGAGGGTCTCGTTGAGGTCATTCCAAATTACCTTTTGTCCACCCTAAAATAAAATAATAAATAAAGCATGTATATTTCATATGCTCTACAAAACAAATATGGGTCAGCATGTATATTTCATATGCTCTACAAAAAAAAATATGGGTCATCTACAGCTTTACCTTCATTTTTCTCTTGGCCTGGAAATTATTGAATCTTATTGGTAAATTCAAATTGTTTGTTCACACACGAAAAAAGAATAGCTCAGTCACACACAAAAATAATAGCTGTAACACCAAATTATATCACTCAGTCATTAGACAAAAACAGCTCTTTGACAGATACTTTTGAAACTGCATTTAAAATATTTGTAGTAAAAAAGAAGTGTATATCTATATATAAGTTAAACCAGGTTTAACAACTATCATAAAGCTATGGTCTGTTTATTAAAAAAAAAAAAGAGTCAGTTCACTTGACCTGCAATCTAATAATATTACAAGTTTACTATTGGTTTCCTCAGAGAATGACAATGGAAATATGTATCGTTGTCAATATAATGGAATTTGATGTGAAAGTCATAGAAGTGAGAGGTTTAGCTAGCTTTAAAACCAGGTTCAATCCACCATTTTCTACATTAGAAAATGCCTGTATCAAGTCAGGAATATGACAGTTGTTATCCATTCGCTTGATGTGTTTGAACTTTTGATTTTGCCATTTGATTGGGGACTTTCCTTTTTGAATTTTCCTTGGAGTTCAATATTTTTGTGATTTTACTTTTTATGCAACAAATTACTTTTGCTTTAAATAAATTATTCAGAAAAGATATAGTTATTTTCACATTTTAGCTGGAACTCTTTTAGTTTAATGAAACTTATATCAATGAAGAATTTCGCAACCCTTAAAAAGTTTTGACTATGAAGTAAGGAATCTTATTTAAATTTTTTTTCTTTTTTTTTCAGGATCACTAAATAAAGATACAAAACTGGAAAAATAGGGGAAATAATGAAAGGTTTAAAGAAACTTTAAATTATCAAAATTCATAAAATTAGTAATAAGAGGAATAGCAACTTCAAATTTCCTCCAAATCCCCAAACTGGTAAACACACATCACCATAGCAACAAAGAACTTATCACCATAGCAACAAAGAACATATCACCATGACAGCAAGTCCATGAACCCAATCTGACATAAATATTACAAATGGCGGTTAAAAGTCTTACATCCTCTCCTTCCTGTTTCTCTTCATCGTCTGTTGGTTCGTCGTCAACTGACGGTATAGTGGACGGTGCTTTTGGTGGTGGCGGGGGTGATGGCGATGGTGTTTCACGTACAAAGTGGAACTCAAAGTCACTCTCAGACGATTTAGCAGTCTCAGCAATTGACTCCTATAAAATACAAAATAAATAGTTTAAATGATTTAATTGTTAAATTATTTCACTTCTCAGAGCAAAATTATTGAAAATTGGTCTCATCTCATATTTGAAATAAAATTGCTGGAATTTTTGTTTCAATCGACCTCAAAGATTTTTATCTCAGTTTTTTTTTATCCATAGTGATTTGTTTAAATCATATTTATAATCTATATTGTTGAACTATTCATATCATGAAACTGTTATATAAAAGAAAATAAAGAGAAAAAATAAAAAAAAAGAATTATATATATCTTGATTTTACCACTGGTGAACTTTGTGAGATTGTGAACAAAAAGTGAAAATGTCTGAAATTATTATAACACATATCAAGTTGTGAAAAACACTATGGATCTTTTAAACTTTCTTAAAAGTTGTGTTGAGATCATTCCATACAGTTACAGCTCAAAATTATC
Organism: Mytilus edulis; assembly: GCA_019925275.1. NCBI lineage: Eukaryota > Metazoa > Mollusca > Bivalvia > Mytilida > Mytilidae > Mytilus > Mytilus edulis. The sequence goes on along the minus strand of CM034358.1, from coordinate 5,662,404 downwards.
TCCCTTTTTTGAAAAAAACCACAAACTAATCTCTGATTATGTGTATCATGTGAATTTTCAAATATGTGAACAAAATTGAATGTGCTACATCAGTGATGTGTTATCTCCCTTTTAATAACTTTCTGTGCCAAATGTGACAAGTTATCTCCCTTGAATGTGACAAGTTATCTCCCTTGAATGTGACAAGTTATTGCCCTTGAATGTGACAAGTTATTGCCCTTGAATGTGACAAGTTATCTCCCTTGAATGTGTAAACAAATCATTCCGTGTTGTTGTCACCACTACCTTTGACTGAAATTTCCTCAGATTTGTTGTACTAGCTTTTGACCTTGTAGAAACTTTCGACCTCTGAAAATTTGTGACACATCAAATAAATAATATTTAACAATGTATACTCAGATGAATGACAATAAAAATGCCCTACTCATTGTTAGGCATTTCAATTGCTATTTCATATTGCCAGCCTCTTTCTATGTTGTGATATTACACTATTGTTTCTGGTAAGGTTGAAGGTTGGTAACTATTTCAAAAACATTTAAACCCGCTGCATAATGTTTTTTGCTTGCACTTGTCTTTAATCTGGAACCTGATGTTCAGTAGTTGTCGTTTGTTGATGTGATTCAGAAGTGTTTCTCGTTTGTTATTTGTTTTCCCTTTTGAATGGTTTTACACTAGTCATTTTGGGGCAGTTTATAGCTAACTGTTGGGTGTGAGCCAAGGATTCATGTTGAAGACCTTTCAACCTATAATGGTTGTTCTTTTACAAATTGTGACTGATGGATGGAGAGTTAGTGTCCCATTGGCAATCATACCATATCTTCTTATATCTATTAGGGTCTTTTATTAAAGCATTTTGAATGTCAAAAAATTATTTTTTCAATACACATTTGAAAACGTTTTGTATTTGCATTTATAGTCTAAATATGTGTTACTACAATATGAAAGTAAGAGCACAAAAATACTAAAATGTGAACATCAGGGACCACATCTGTCAAGATTACTTTGATTTTAAAATCTGAGTATCTTGTCTCCATTCACATATACCCGAACCTCCTATGATTATTCTACTGAAACTGTCAATAATAAGCCTGTTTCTACAATACTAGCAAAAAAACAACAAAGTTCATCAATCATAGCAGCCAATCAAAACAGCTTTTCGTTCAAGTTCAATCTACCTTTATTTTGACCTGTTGCAAAAAAATGAATAATTTACCACATTTTTTAAAATCATATTTTACACTCGAAAATTTTTATATTATGGTAAATTTAATTTTTATCAAATTTTTTGTCTGCAAGTTAAGTTGTCTGGAGCTAATTGTGTGGTTCTTTTAAAGCTGCTATTTAGAATTGTATCAGTTCTTTAGGAAATTCTTCTTTAGCGAATTATGTGTGGTAGTTTTAGAAGGTCCTCTTATAAGAATTTTCAGTTTCTTTATAAAATTCGTCATTAAAGAATTGTGTGGATTCTTTAGGAAGTTTGTTTTCAAAGAATTGTGTGGGTTCATAGAAAGTTCTTGTTTATGGAATGATGTGGGTTTTGGAAGGACTTCCTCCTTAGGGAGTGGTGTTATTTCTTTTGGAAGTTCCTCCTCATGGGATTGTGTACGTTCTTAAGGAAGTTCCTCTTTAGGAAATGGTGTGAGTTCTTTATGAAGATCTTACTTAGGGAATGGTGTGAGCTCTTTATGAAGATCTTACTTAGGGAATGGTGTGAGTTCTTTATGAAGATCTTACTTAGGGAATTTCTGTAAATTCTTCAGAAAGCTTATCCTTATGAAATAACTCTTTAGGGAATTGATAGATCTCTTAAGGGAGCGCATCTCTTGGAAATTGTTTGGGTTCTTTAGGAAGCTTCTTTTCTAGAATTTTGTGGGTTCCTTAGGAATTTCGTCTTTGGGATTTGTGTGAGTTTATTTTAGTTCGTCTTAAAAATATTGTGTGTGTTCTTTAGGAAGATCCAGTTTATGAAATGCTATGGGTTCTGTATGCACTCCTCTTCAGGAAATGGTATGAGCTCTTTAGAAAGCAGCCCTTCATACAAGATCCTTCTAAACTTAACAAGTTTGGTATTTCATTAAGAATTTGAAAGGAACATAATTATACCTTATCCGATTCATTATCAAAAGCTCCTTTATCCTCCAATGGAGGTAGTGAGGGAGGAGGTGGTTTTTCTGTAAGAGGCTCCTCAGAAGGAGTAGGTTTAATTTCTAGCTAGAAGGAATATAATTATACCTTATCCGATTCATTGTCAGAAGCTCCTTTATCCTCCAATGGTGGTAGTGAGGGAGGAGGTGGTTTTTCTGTAAGAGGCTCCTCAGAAGGAGTAGGTTTAATTTCTATCTAGAAGGAACATAATTATACCTTATCCGATTCATTGTCAGAAGCTCCTTTATCCTCCAATGGGGGTAGTGAGGGAGAAGGTGGTTTTTCTGTAAGAGGCTTCTCAGAAGGAGTAGGTTTTAATTTCTATCTAGAAGGAACATAATTATACCTTATCCGATTCATTGTCAGAAGCTCCTTTATCCTCCAATGGAGGTAGTGAGGTAGGAGATGGTTTTTCTGTAAGAGGCTCCTCAGAAGGAGTAGGTTTAATTTCTAGCTAGAAGGAATATAATTATACCTTATCCGATTCATTATCAGAAGCTCCTTTATCCTCCAATGGTGGTAGTGAGGGAGGAGGTGGTTTTTCTGTAAGAGGCTCCTCAGAAGGAGTAGGTTTAATTTCTAGATAGGAGAAACATAATTATACCTTATCCGATTCATTAACAGAAGCTCCTTTATCCTCCAATGGGGGTAGTGAGGGAGGAGGTGGTTTTTCTGTAAGAGGCTCCTCAGAAGGAGTAGGTTTAATTTCTATCTAGAAGGAACATAATTATACCTTATCCGATTCATTATCAGAACCTCCTTTATCCTCCAATGGGGGTAGTGAGGGAGGAGGTGGTTTTTCTGTAAGAGGCTCCTCAGAGAGAGTAGGTTTAATTTCTAGATAGGAGAAACATAATTATACCTTATCCGATTCATTAACAGAAGCTCCTTTATCCTCCAATGGGGGTAGTGAGGGAGGAGGTGGTTTTTCTGTAAGAGGCTCCTCAGAAGGAGTAGGTTTAATTTCTATCTAGAAGGAACATAATTATACCTTATCCGATTCATTATCAGAAGCTCCTTTATCCTCCAATGGGGGTAGTGAGGGAGGAGGTGGTTTTTCTGTAAGAGGCTCCTCAGAAGGAGTAGGTTTAATTTCTAGCTAGAAGGAACATAATTATACCTTATCCGATTCATTATCCGAAGCTCCTTTATCCTCCAATGGGGGTAGTGAGAGAGGAGGTGGTTTTTCTGTAAGAGGCTCCTCAGAAGGAGTAGGTTTAATTTCTAGCTAGAAGGAACATAATTATACCTTATCGGATTCATTATCAGAACCTCCTTTATCCTTCAATCGGGGTAGTGAGGGAGGAGGTGGTTTTTCTGTAAGAGGCTCCTCAGAAGGAGTAGGTTTAATTTCTAGCTAGAAGAAACATAATTATACCTTATCCGATTCATTATCAGAAGCTCCTTTATCCTCCAATGGGGGTAGTGAGGGAGGAGGTGGTTTTTCTGTAAGAGGCTCCTCAGAAAGAGTAGGTTTAATTTCTAGCTAGAAGGAACATAATTATACCTTATCCGATTCATTATCAGAAGCTCCTTTATCCTCCAATGGGGGTAGTGAGGGAGGAGGTGTAGGCTCCTTAGGAGGTGCTTCTTCTGTAGGAGGCTGCTCAACGGGAGTAGGTTTAGGCTCTTCATCCTTTGCCTTTTTGCCTTTAGTTGCCTTGCCTGGTTTCTTGGCAGGTGCTTTCTTGCCTTTGTCTTTTGGCTTACCTATAATGATATCCATCAACAAATATAAAAGAGATGATCTTAAACTAAACTGATTAACATGCATGATATAAATAATTACACATAGACATGAGACAGAAGATATTGTAAGTACTGGTAAAAATTTATTTTCAAAGAAAGAATATAAGAGACTTTGTCAATATGTAACTACATCTATTATAAAATTAGTATATTTTATTTTAAAATTCAATTCAACAAAAGTTTAAAACTAAAATATTTAAAACACATTTAACAATTACAATGAAATAAGAAGCAACAATATTTTTTTCAGTAATATAAGTAGCTTTGTCTCATTTAATTATATGTATAATAATAAATCTAAAATTCCCACATGCACACAAACCAAAGAATTTGATTGTGTATACCTGTAATAATATATGTGCACAGAAACTGCATAAATTAATTTACTGTACATTTACATAATAATAAAGTAGTGCTCATGCAAAAGTTGGTGTATAAAATATTATAATAATAAACATTTTTCCCTAGATGTTGAATTTGAAATATTAAATAATGCAATTCGGTTGTCTTCAGATTTGATAAGAATCAAATAATTGTGTGTACAATACTTTTTTGGGGGCTTTTTTTTAGACAATTTAAAGGCAATTATCACATACAATATTCCCCTACACAAACAGGATTCCACAGAAAATGTGCAAATCAACCAATTTATATGTGCATAGGGGAAAACAATTGAAAATTTTTTCAAATCTTTCACCTGCCCTTACACGTTGAATTCTGGTTTAAGTATTGTATTATTATTTTGAAAAAAAAATCATAAAAAAGGAACTAAAGTCAGTTTTATGTATCACTGATAATAATAATTTATAAGAAAAGTGCCTGACTCGTAATTTTAAAATTTACAAATTTATTTGAGAAACCAAAGATATAGGAAATTTTTAATCAGTGGCGGATCCAGAGGGGGGGTTCCGGGGGTTGGAACCCCCCTTTTTTTTGGCCGATCAATGCATTTGAATGGGAGCATATAGTTGGAACCCCCCCTTTACTTTGGGTTAGGAACCCCCCTTTTTAAAATGGCTGGATCCGCCACTGTTAATCACTGCATTAACATATCAATATAAAGATGTTTTGAGAAGGAATCTAAACTATTCAAGTATAGGTTGTCCATTTGGGGTAGATTTGTTTTAATATGAAAAAAAAACCCAATCCATGGCCAGAAAAGTGCACCATGCAACACATACTGAATTTCCAAACACCTTAAATTTCATCAAATGCACATTGAAGCTTAACGATAAGAAAGGTGGTGACTAAACTATACAATACACCTTATCGCTTATCCTGGCTGACCAGGCCGCTTGAACTTTTGACGCATACAACAATCACTTTTCCATTGTGGCGTCAGATATTTTGTTTTATGACGTCAAATTTTTACGGGAACCTGTGTGATATCCAGTAATGGCAGACAAATAGCGATAAGGTGTATAGATACAGAAACAGTTACGGTGGATTCATTATTGTTCGTGGTGTACCCATTTTTTTTTGCAGATTTCATTGATATATATGAAACACAAATCTAAATATTCAAAGAAGAATTAATTTTCTATATGCTAAAGTATGTATACTTTATTAAAACTACAAAAAAAAACAAAAAAACATGAAAAAAACAATTTTTTTCACAATATACGAAAAATGAGCTCCCACGAAAACAAATGAAACCACAATATATGTGCAGAATAATGAATAAAATAAATTACCATGCCTCAGGGTTATAACCTGTGTTTTATACTGTACATGCAAAGTAAGACTATAAAAAAGAGATTGAAAGCTCCTAAAATAAAAGATTCAAGTAAACTCATGCAAAAGATATAGACCAGTAAAACAGTATCCTTTCTAAAAATAGATCATGGAGGTAAACATAGAGAAACTGGTATATGATTTTAACAGATTGTTCTAATGTTGTGTTGTTCCACTTCTATTCCAGGTAAGGGAAAGGGTAGAGAAATTAGAAACACGTTTAACCCCGCCACATTCTTTAAGTGCCTGTCCCAAGTCAAGATCCTGTAGTTCAGTAGTGGTCTTTGGTTCATGTCTGTCATATTTGTTTATCGTAAATTGTTTTGTTATCGAAAACTAAGGAGTTATTTTTCTCATCTGAATTGTTTAAAATTTGTCATGTCGCAACTTTGTATAGCTGACGAAACTGTATAGATTTTACTCATTGTTGAAGGCTGTATGGTGACCTATATTTATCTATAACCATGTCATCTGAACTCTGTTTGATAATTATCAAATTTGCAATCATTATATATATAACCACTTTTATCAGAATCCTTATTTTCATACTAAAAATATAATCCAATTTTAACTTGTTAATTAATTTCTAAAGTGAAACTATAAAGTTCATACCAGTTTCTCTACAAAGAAATTTTTCAAAGGAGATCGATAACAATAAAAGCAGGAAGGAGTGTTAGTGGAGAGTATAAGATTTGAGATCTTGTCTCACCCTTCTTCTTGGTAGTCGGTTTATTTGGTGGGAGACCTAATTCTCCAAACAATTTCTCCAGTTCTCCTTTTGTATTTACTTTTCCTGTTGAATTGAAACATTAAGATATAAAAGTATAAAATTATATACTGATTTTGGACAAACCAAAATGCTACTAAGACCTCTGGTCATGCTAAAAAACTGAAAGCTGAAAGTTCAAAACTGCCCATTAGTGTTAGGATTTTAAAGCAACCAAAAAAACACACCAAAACAAGTTATAATGTCAAATGTAAAACTACACAAAATGTGCCTCAACCAGAATGTGATTGTGCACACCAACACAGTGTGCCAAGTATAAAATACATGTACATGAAGAAAACACTCATATCATATCATCAATTCATGTTAAAACATATAAACTCTTTACATCTCGTCCTGAAAGAATTACATTCTGAAAGAAAAACCATACAAGTTAAAGTGTTGTTTCCAAAAGTCATGTGATATTAAAATGTGTTCTGCAAAGGTCATGTGACTATAACTGTCGTCTGCTGACAGCAGTCTCTCACCAACTGGTTCCTTTACTGGTGGTTTAGGCAATGGTTCATTGGTAGCTCCTTCAAATTTCTTAGATTTTTGGCCATGATCTATAACTTTAGGAATTTCTGGTGGCAGGGGAGGTAAGTTTGAATCCTGGATTGGTGGCTGTACGGAGATTCGCTTGGCAGAAGATGGTTTTGCTGGAGGTATGGCTTCTTTCTCTGTTACATAAATTATGAATAATTCTAACATTCAAACCTTTTGTGAATAATATTATTGAAAGCTATAAATAGTATACATTTCTTAAATTGACTTATATATAATTAATTATGAAAATGAATTCGCTCTGGCACATTTGGTCTCAGGCAGATTTAACTATTATTTTTTGGTCCATTTTGGGCATATAATTAATAGCTCTTCACTATGTTTTAGTGCTTTAATTATACATCCTTTACGTTCAAATATTCGCCTCAAGCTTTTCTGATGGTATATAGGCAAATCTAGAAAACTTTTCAGAGGCCTAAAATTACTTTTATTCCATCGTATTTTATATCATTGACAGTTTTCTCAAATCTTCAATCATTTTTTTTAATTCAAACTAAATTTATATTATTCTTCCACCATATATCTCATCTATAGAAATGTTTAAAATATTGTAACATTTTAAATTATGAAATTTAGTGTCCATGAAAACCAAAAATTTATATATTTACTAAAACCTCAGCCTGTCATTAAAACCCATCGGAAAAACTATAAAACCATAACCTCTTATGAAAATCGCAAGAACTATTTGATTTGAGCGTCGCTGGTGGGTCTTATGTGGACGAGGTGCTCGTCTGGCATTTATATAAAATTTCAATCCTGGTGTCTATGATGAGTTTGTTTACATACTAAAAATGGTAAAATGGTAAAAGATTTATTGAATGCTTAGGTTAAATATCTAAAAAGAATAAAAAAAATTTAGCAACATCATTGTACTTAAAAAATCTTGTTAATTCATTCTGTGTGTATATATAATCATCAATTTGAAATTGAAATCAAATTAAAAACAACTTTGCAAGAACAGTTTGTTGTATAATATTTCAAAATCTTGTGTGGTTAGAAAACAGCTTAATTACTTTAAGAATTTTCCATTTTCTTAAAACATTTTTTGGAGAAGATATGCAATATTTTTCACCAATGCAGCTGTAATCAAATTTATCAATATTTCTGCTCTGTTTCTATGCAAGTCATATTTGCTTATTATATAACTTAGTAGGGAAAAAATGTATACCACACCCATGTACTAATTTTCTATGGTAAAATGGTAAATTTTCTATTTTACCTTCTGCAAGATTTTTCAAATATTCTTCCAATGGATCTGATAAAAAAGTTCATATACAGTAAAACCTGACTAAACAGAACTCTTTCGGGACTTGAGATTTTGTTCAGCTTTGGCAGGTATTCAGTTTCATCAGGTTCACAATGCATAAAATGTCATATGATTGGTCTACAGAACAAGTTTGGATTAGACAGGTTTCCGGTTTATTCAGGGTTTGGTTTATATCAGGTTTCACTGTAACAATTTTCCTGTTTTCCATTTTAAACTTCTAGATGACAAAAAGTATGCAAGTAAATTTTATCAGCTTGTGCTTTATAATACATTTCTCTAGTTCTTAGCGGGGGCTTAGGTGACTAAGTGGTCTGAGAAGTTTAAAACTACTGTATCAATATAGCCTGTCAACACTGAAATTGTGATTTCAAATCCTGCAATTGCGGCATGAGCATTCTAGCAGGCTTTATGGTTTTAAAACTGCATTCAAATAACTTGTAATCACATAAGCAACACGACGGGTGCCACATGTGGAGCAGGATCTGCTTACCCTTCCGGAGCACCTGAGATCACCCCTAGTTTTTGATGGGGTTCGTGTTGTTTTATTCTTTAGTTTTCTATGTTGTGTCATGTGTACTATTGTTTCTGTTTGTCTTTTCTTTTAGCATGCTTTGTCATTTGTTTTAGATTAGAGTTGTTGTCCATTTGGGTTTTAGATTTCGTCATTTTGTAATTTTTGTATTAATATACGCCATCTTTTGAAACTTTTAAATTTCAATCAAAAAAAACATTTTATAACTTTTGTATGTAACATGTAAATTAAATTTCTAAGGCTTTTGTATGTCACCCAGTGTAATTTCCATCTAAAGGTGCAAGTTTTGTATGTCACCCAGTGTAATTTCCACTAAAGGTGCAAGTTTTGTATGTCTGACCCAGTGTAATTTCCACTAAAGGTGCAAGTTTTGTATGTCTGACCCAGTGTAATTTCCACTAAAGGTGCAAGTTTTGTATGTCTGACCCAGTGTAATTTCCACTAAAGGTGCAAGTTTTGTATGTCATACCCAGTGTAATTTCCACTAAAGGTGCAAGTTTTGTATGTCACCCAGTGTAATTTCCACTAAAGGTGCAAGTTTTGTATGTCACCCAGTGTAATTTCCACTAAAGGTGCAAGTTTTATTGTGATTTCTGACCCAGTGTAATTTCCACTAAAGGTGCAAGTTTTGTATGTCACCCAGTGTAATTTCCACTAAAGGTGCAAGTTTTGTATGTCTGACCCAGTGTAATTTCCACTAAAGGTGCAAGTTTTGTATGTCACCCAGTGTAATTTCCACTAAAGGTGCAAGTTTTGTATGTCACCCAGTGTAATTTCCACTAAAGGTGCAAGTTTTGTATGTCTGACCCAGTGTAATTTCCACTAAAGGTGCAAGTTTTGTATGTCACCCAGTGTAATTTCCACTAAAGGTGCAAGTTTTGTATGTCACCCAGTGTAATTTCCACTAAAGGTGCAAGTTTTGTATGTCACCCAGTGTAATTTCCACTAAAGGTGCAAGTTTTGTATGTCACCCAGTGTAATTTCCACTAAAGGTGCAAGTTTTGTATGTCACCCAGTGTAATTTCCACTAAAGGTGCAAGTTTTGTATGTCTGACCCAGTGTAATTTCCACTAAAGGTGCAAGTTTTGTATGTCACCCAGTGTAATTTCCACTAAAGGTGCAAGTTTTGTATGTCACCCAGTGTAATTTCCACTAAAGGTGCAAGTTTTGTATGTCACCCAGTGTAATTTCCACTAAAGGTGCAAGTTTTGTATGTCTGACCCAGTGTAATTTCCACTAAAGGTGCAAGTTTTGTATGTCACCCAGTGTAATTTCCACTAAAGGTGCAAGTTTTGTATGTCACCCAGTGTAATTTCCACTAAAGGTGCAAGTTTTGTATGTCACCCAGTGTAATTTCCACTAAAGGTGCAAGTTTTGTATGTCACCCAGTGTAATTTCCACTAAAGGTGCAAGTTTTGTATGTCACCCAGTGTAATTTCCACTAAAGGTGCAAGTTTTGTATGTCTGACCCAGTGTAATTTCCACTAAAGGTGCAAGTTTTGTATGTCACCCAGTGTAATTTCCACTAAAGGTGCAAGTTTTGTATGTCACCCAGTGTAATTTCCACTAAAGGTGCAAGTTTTGTATGTCTGACCCAGTGTAATTTCCACTAAAGGTGCAAGTTTTGTATGTCACCCAGTGTAATTTCCACTAAAGGTGCAAGTTTTGTATGTCACCAAGTGTAATTTCCACTAAAGATGCAAGTTTTGTATGTCACCAAGTGTAATTTCCACTAAAGATGCAAGTTTCATCAAACTATTCAAAACATTGGAATTATTTTATTGTACAAAAATAAATAACAAACAAAAGTCAACAAGTACTATGCTTAAATAGAACAGAACATTTGCTACCAGTTTGTTACCAGTAGAAGTTGAAAGCGATTAGAAATAAATAAATTAATTAATAAATAACAAATATAACATTTTTTTTACATTGTGCTAGAACAAAAGGTGTTGTCACTCTTAGGGACGACATAAAAAAATCAATGAAAGATAAAAAAAAACTTAATTCAAATAGTTTGGGGGTGGGGGGTCAAAATTGCTGCAAGTTTTGTTAACTTGACATCTATTTTATATACATCCTTATTGGTCAATCATTTTTCCCTAATTAAGAGTGCGGGGTAGGGGGGGTCAGTGAAAAAACTATATGAATAAAGTTTTTATCATTCATTGAACATTTGATGTCGTCCCTTATAATGCCTCAATTACAATTTTTGATTATAAAATCAAGAATATATCAATAAAAAAACATGTCATATACATTAATTGATTGTTGTGCATTTAACATCCAGTTAATGAAATATCCATGAATGAAAATTTATTAAAGGGAGATAACAAATAACAATGGGAATTAACAAATAACAATGGGAGATAATTCAATCATTATTTAAAGTATAATGTGTTAAATCAAGTTGGTATCATTAATTTGAATGATAGATAATCTTACATAAATTCACAAGTGAAAACAATTCTGGTGGATTAATATTAACTGTGTTCACAGTTTAGTGTCAACAATAAGTCTGTGTAAGGGGAATTAACTCAATGAGTCTGTGTAAGGGGAAGTAACTCAGGTGAAATTTGGCTCCAAACATTCATCATCAACCGTGAAATCTCACCGTCTGATTTTGCTTGCGACCCTTTGTCTTCTGTAAAATTATGATTTTATGTATTTAGGAAATTAAATGATTGATACATATATCATATTTAAAACTTTATATAAAAAATAAATTGAGCACTTTTTAAGCATTTGAAATCAGATATTACAAAATTTTCTTTTCAAGAATAAAAAAAATCTTTTAAATTGTAAATATTTTTTTAATTTATAATTTTGTAATGTTTTATTGAAGACAATATATTTTGAGTTTAAAAAAAATATCTTTGAATCATCATGATAATTTATTGCTTTTTTCTATAATAAAAAAAAAATTCAATGATAAAAATTAACAACATTTTTTATTTTCTTTATCTTTAACCATAACCATAAGCAAAGTGTCTGTTTCATATTTCTGAGTGATGAATAATATAGTTATGAACAATTCAAATGTGCAGTTTGAGCCAAGTATCACTTTATATATGGGTTCATTTAATCCTTAGGTATACATGAAGGAAGGTCAGAGGTGAAATATATAGGTGGAGGGGAATAACTTTTGTTACCATGCCAATGACAGTAGAAATGTAACCTCTAACCTGGTGAATGCATGCCATATTGTCAAGGTCAGTAAAACATACACAAATTGAGTAAGTGTAAAGTACATGAGTTATAAATAAACAGTATTGTGCTTCCATGACAACGGTATGCAAGACTTTCATATAGCACCAATTATGACTATTAGTGGTTCAGGGTTCACATTCATTCATGTTTCCGTGACAACCAATATAAACATAAAAAAAACACAAGACATCCATGCCAACATTGTTAGTGTAGAGTGCACAGCAAAAATCAACATGAATAGTGTATCCATGGCAACCAGGTAAATATAAAGTATAAAAACAAGATCTCCATGCCAAACACAGTGTTAAGGGAGATAACTCTTTACCTTCATTAGGTGGTGTTGCGCCTTTTGGTGGCGGAGAGATACCTCCGTATAAAGCCTCATTTTCATTTTTATTTTTTACCATTCCTAAATTATTTTAAAACCATAAAAATACATTATTGAAATCTAATTATTCGAACAAGTCTTGCTGAAAATAAAACTTTTTTGTTCCAAAAAATTAGTTGCTGCTTTTGTATTACTTTACATTGATAAATTTGATTTGCTCATGAAATATATATTATGTTATCACAAAAATCTGCTTAAACTGAAAAAAATAACCTAATATATTACAAGTTACAAATATTACAATATAGTCTTAAAACTTTGGTTAGAAGCTACCAGAATGTATTTCCTTTTCTTCTACTATAATAGAACAGAATTTACCATATTTCAAAATTCAATAAATTCATAAATACAAAAATAATATTGTTATACAAAAGACATATATTAACAATTCATGAAGAAGATTTTTTAAATTCATAAACACACACTTAACCTAGACTATGACTCACTGGTCCATGTTCATTTAAAGCTTCTTAAGCAATTCATCCAATGATAGCTATTTTTTTCATCAAATGAGTCGTAAAAGGGTCAAAGTACTGTAAATTCATATATATATTTTGGTCATTTATTATGTGATTTCGTCATTCAAGACTAAAATGTCATGTTAATTTTAGCTATATTAAGAAAAATCCTGTTTAATTCATATGTAAAATTTCAAAATTCGAGTTTAAATTATTTCGATTATAACCTTGTGGCATATTTTGCAATAATTTCAGAAATTACAGAAACAATTAAAGTTTCAAAACAAACATGATTTATAAAAAAAAGCTTATCCTAGCAAGTCTAAATTAATTGCAAACTTCACAAATATACAAAAAGAATAATTTGTACCCACCTACTACAAACTCTTCTTTTTAGCTACAGCTTTCTTGGCATCAGATTTCTCCGTTTGTACGCTCTTTTTGTCATCTGACACGGCACTCTTTTTATCCGATACTGCACTCTTCTCGCTCTTTTTACTCACAACACTCTGTCGGCCAAGATCCTTCTGTTCTGCCTCGTTGACCTATAAATTATGAAAAATAAATTGTCCCTAACCAACAGTATAATGTAGGTTCTGATATATTTTAAGAAAAGAAAAGTTCATCATGGGAAAATTGAAAAAAATTCACCTAAATTCACCTTCACAAAATCTCACTTAAGGATGTTCGCTTCTCTGGTTTTTGAATTTATGCAAGTTTTTTGGAATCCTCTGGATTTATCCATGTAGTGCTATTTAAATAAGAAATATTTGTAATCTCTTATTGCTTCAATTTAAAAATGGTATTAGACAAGTTTATCCCTCTCTCTTTAATATCTTAACAATCTGAGTAAAAGTACCGAATTTCAACCAAATATACTTTTACTCAAACTTTAGGGAAAATTTTGTATAAAAAAGATGAAGTATGATTTTTGCCACATTGGCATGAGACAACTCTCCACAAGAGAATACTTATGTAGTTTACCTTTTCAACTTCTACTAAAGCTTTTTTAAATTCATCCTCTGGCTCTTCGACCTCTTCTTGTGACATTTGACCTCCTGACCTTTGTGATTTCATATCCTCCTGTTCGTCTTCTTCTACAATAGATTCACCCAAAACTGATGGAGGTTGAGATTTACCTCCCTTTTCTGATGATTTCTCTGACGGTGCTTTATCTGACAATTTCTCTGATTTTTTACTTGAGTGGGTTCTAGCTGATCCGACCTTTGACCCCGCATCTGATGACCTTGCACCATAATTTATAACTTCAATTTCTCCTACGTCAGCATTTGACTGGCGGTCAGTAGGTATCGTGCCGTGCTGTTTGTTGCCGTCTGCAAAGCATTAGTAGTTACAAATAGCAGCATTATAAACACACACACAAACATTCAATCTAGCCCATAACCATTACATAGTAATACAAGGCAGACGGACACATATTAGTTAAATTATCTGATGTAAAAAGTGATTTAATTTTTTTTTATATTTAAAAATTCGAAACCGAAACTGAAACAATTCTTATTTATAACATGATGTTTGCAATGCTACGAAAAATTATTTTGTGTTGCATGCAACTGCCTATTATAAACTAATAAATTTAAAAAGAACTGTTCCAGGGAGAGGCACATGAGTGTGGGGTCATTGTATGCACTTCTTTGGAAGCCCTGACTATACCCATAGAAATTTATCTGAACAAATTGCTTTATATATTGCATTTTTTTCCCCGGAAAAGACCAAACTGTGAAATAAAAGTATATTTCACTTCCTGTTAAGAATAAATAAAATGTTCTGTAAAATGGCTTTGCCACATTTCAATCTTTAGAAAATATGCAACTCATAATATAGATTTTCAATAGTTTAAGATGTATGGTCTGTCTTGTATTTCATTTTTTATTTCAAAAGAAATAAATTCTCAGATTTTTTAATATTTAATTTTCTATAACCTAAACAAGAGTGCACACACTGAAATGTCTCGCCTTCTTTACTAATCATTGATATTATGTTGATAGTCCTAAGTATAAAGCTTTATAACAACTGTCACATAAACTTAACATTAACCACGATAGCTAAACAAAGACCAGTGAACCATGAAAATGAGGTCAAGGTCAGATGAACCATGCCAGACAGACATGTACAGCTAACAAAGCTTCCATACAACAAATATAGTTGACCTATTACTTATAGTTTAAGAAAAATAGACCAAAACACAAAAACTTAACACTGTGCAATGAACCGTGCAATTGAGGTCATGGTCAAATAAATCTGCGGGACTGACATATAGATCATAATATATTTCCATACACCAAATATAGTTGACCTTTGGCATAGAATATTAGATAAAAAGACCAAAACTTAAAAACTTAACTTTGACCACTGAACCATGAAAATGAGGTCAAGGTCAGATGACATCTGCCCGCTAGACATGTTCACCTTACAATCATTCCATACAACAAATATAGTAGACCTATTGCATAAAGTATGAGAAAAACAGACCAAAACACAAAAACTTAACTATAACCACTGAACCATGAAAATGAGGTCAAGGTCAGATGACACCTGCCAGTTGGACATGTACACCTTCCAGTCCTTCCATACACCAAATATACTAGCCCTATTGCTTATAGTATCTGAGATATGGACTTGACCACCAAAACTTAACCTTGTTCACTGATCCATGAAATGAGGTCGAGGTCAAGTGAAAACTGTCTGACGGGCATGAGGACCTTGCAAGGTACGCACATACCAAATATAGTTATCCTATTACTTATAATAAGAGAGAATTCAACATTACAAAAATTCTGAACTTTTTTTTCAAGTGGTCACTGAACCATGAAAATGAGGTCAAGGACATTGGACATGTGACTGACGGAAACCTCGTAACATGAGGCTATATACAAAGTATGAAGCATCCAGGTCTTTCACCTTCTAAAATATAAACCTTTTAAGAAGTTAGCTAACGCCGCCGCCGGATCACTATCCCTATGTCGAGCTTTCTGCAACAAAAGTTGCAGGCTCGACAAAAACTAGCTCACCATGGTCTATGTGAATATTCAACAAAGGACACAGATGGATTCATGACAAAATTGTGCTTGGGTGATGGTGATGTGTTTGTAGATCTTACTTTACTGAACATTCTTGCTGCTTACAATTATCTTTATCTATAATGATTGGCCCAGTAGTTTCAGTGGAAAATGTTAGTAAAAATTTACAAATTTTATTAAAATTGTTACAAATTGACTATAAAAGGCAATAACTCCTTCGTAGGTCAATTGACCATTTTAGTCATGTTGACTTATTTTTAGGTCTTACTTTGCTGTAAATTATTGCTGTTTACAGTATCTTTATCTATAATAATATTCAAGATAATAACAAAAAAAACAGCAAAATTTCCTTCAAATTACTAATTTCGGGGCAGCAACTCAATAACGGGCTGTCTAAATCATCTGAACATTTTACAACAGATAGATTTTGACCTGATAAACAATATCACCCCCTGTCAGATTTGCTCTAAATGCTTTGGTTTTTGAGTAATAAGCCAAAAACTGCATTTTACCCCTATGTTTTAAGTTTAGCCATGGCAGCCATCTTGGTTGGTTGGCTGGGTCACTGGACACAATTTTAAACTGAATACCCCAATGATGATTGTGGCCAAGTTTGGTTTAATTTTGCCCAGTAGTTTCAGAGGAGAAGATTTTTGTAAAAGATAACTAAGATTTACGAAAAATGGTTAAAATTTACTATAAAGGGCAATAACTCCTAAAGGGGTCAACTGACTATTTTGGTCCTGTTGACTTATTTGAAAATCTTACTTTGATGAACACTTTTGCTGTTTACAGTTTATCTCTATCTATAATATTATTCAAGATAATAACCAAAAACAGAAAAATTTCCTTAAAATTACCAATTCAGGGGCAGCAACCTAACAATGGGTTGTCCGATTCATCTGAAAATTTCAGGGCAGATAGGTCTTGACTTGATAAACAATTTAACCCCAAGTCAGATTTGCTCTAAATGCTTTGGTTTTGAGTTATAAGCCAAAAACTGCATTTTACCCCTATGTTCTATTTTTAGCCATGGTGGCCATCTTGGTTGGTTGTCCGGGTCACCGGACACAATTTTAAACTAGATACCCTAATAATGATTTTGGCCATATTTGGTTAGATTTGGCCAAGTAGTTTCAGAGGAGAAGATTTTTGTAAAGTTTACGGACGACGGACGCTAAGTGATGAGAAAAGCTCACTTGACCTTTCAGGTCAGGTGAGCTAAAAAGATTGCATAGTTTCTTCTTTTTCTCATTTTTTTTTATCAAATCAAAATCCACAACTAAATTAAAATTCTGAGAATTTATCACTTTCAACATACATTTAATTTATTACACACAATCACCCTTTTTAAAAACAAAATTTTTAAACAAAAAAAAAAACTCAGTTTTTTAAAAATTTGTTATTTGAAAATGATTTAAAGTTCTCTTGCTTTTTATAATTTATTGTTAAATTAAAAAAAATCCCTCACTGCAAATTATAATTTTAAACATTTTTTAAATAAAAAAATCAAAAACGAGTTATAACTTTCGACAAAACAAGAAAAAAAAAGCATGGGCAAAACAAAAAAGCTAGTGAAATAAAAAATTTTTAAAGCTAAAATAGAAAAGCAGTAGTTAAAAACAGTAGAAAAGCTTTGTAAAACTAACTAGTAAGGCCAAAAAAAAGAGTATTGTTAAGCTAGTTTAAAAAAAGCCACTAGTCTTGCAGTCTGGTTTTAAATTAGTCCCCCCTTATAGTCATAATAAGCCCCAAATAGAGATTTAAATTTCTTTAATATACCAGATAGTAAAATGCAAAGGGTTAGATGATCGAAGGGGGTTTGAAAAAGAGGTGACGAAAAAATGCACTACACTACACCCCATGGGGATTTTT